>CM044051.1:20141049-20593549 GCA_024086825.1 Abrus pulchellus subsp. cantoniensis
AGACCAAAAGTGGAACTTGGGACCAAAGGCCGCGAGAAAGTGCCAAAAGGGGAGAGAAGATGGTGAGAAAGGCTTCCTTTGAGTCCTAGGGAGTGATATTCAAGGCGTTTTCAAAGGGTTGCGCTGGCGAGACGAGTTTCGCAGAGACGTCTTCCTTCGCTCTTGCCTGTAGTAAAGCAAAGGGAACCAAAGGAGACCAAAAGTGAAATCTTGGGACCGAAAGGCCCCGTA
Organism: Abrus pulchellus subsp. cantoniensis; assembly: GCA_024086825.1. Taxonomy (NCBI): domain Eukaryota; kingdom Viridiplantae; phylum Streptophyta; class Magnoliopsida; order Fabales; family Fabaceae; genus Abrus; species Abrus pulchellus. The sequence goes on from CM044051.1 coordinate 20,141,281, forward strand.
AAGTGCCAAAAGGGGAGAAGATGGTGAGAGAGAAAGGCTTCCTTTGAGTCCTGTAGGGAGGATATTCAAGGCGTTTTCGCTGGCTTGAGACGAAGTTTCGCACGTCTTCCTTTGCCGGCAAGCAAAGGGGGAGCAAAAGAGACCAAAACCGAACTCCGGGTCCAAAGGCCCCTGTAAAGTGCCAAAAGGAGAAGGTGGTGAGAAAGGCTTCCTTGAGTCCTAGGAGTGACATTCAAGGAGTTTCAAGGCTCTCGAGATGTGTTTTCGCATGTCTTCCTTTTGCCGGTAAGCAAATTGGGACCCAAAAAGAGACCAAAACTCGAATTTGGGTCCAAAGGCGTTTAATGTGCAGAAGGGGAGAAGGCGGTAGAGAAAGCCTTCCTTGAGTCCATGGAGTGATATTCAAGGAGTCTCGCTGGCCCGAGACTAGTTACGCATGTCTTGCTTTGCTTCTGTAAGCAAAAGTGGGACTAAAAGAGAGCAAAACTAGAACTTAGGTCCAAAGGCGCCAGAATGTGACAGAAGGGGAGAAGGTGGTGAGAATGCTTTCCTTTAAGTCTTAAGAGTGATATTCAAGGAGTTTCAATTGCTGGAGACGAGTTTCGCACGTCTTCCTTTGCCGGTAAGCAAAAGGGAACCAAAGGAGACCAAAAGTGGAACTGCGTGGAACTTGGGACCAAAGGCCGCAGAAAGTGCCAAAAGGGGAGAAGATGGTGAGAAAGGCTTCCTTTGAGTCCTAGGAGTGATATTCAAGGCGTTTCGGCCTCGAGACGAGTTTCGCACGTCTTCTCCTTTGCCGAAGCAAAAGGGAGCAAAAGAGACCAAAACTGAAACTTGGGTCGAAAGGCCCCCAAAGTGCCAAAAGGGGAGAAGGTCAAAAGGGGAGAAGGTGGTGAGAAAGGCTTCCTTTGAGTCCCAGGAGTGACATTCAAGGAGTTTCAAAGTGGCTTGAGATGTGTTTCGTATGTCTTCCTTTGCTTGCAAGCAAATTGGGACCAAAAGAGACCAAAACTCGAATTTGGGTCCAAAGGCGTCTGAATGTGCCGTAAGGGGAGAAGGCGGTGAGAAAGCCTTCCTTTGAGTCCATGGAGTGATATTCAAGGAGTCTCAAGTGGCCCGAGACTAGTTACGCATGTCTTGCTTTGCCGGTAAGCAAAAGGGGACTAAAAGAGAGCAAACTAGAACTTAGGTCCAAAGGCGCCTGAATGTGATTTAAGGGGAGAAGGTGGTGAGAACGCCTTCCTTTAAGTCTTAAGAGTGATATTCAAGGTGTTTCAGTTGGCGTGGAGACGAGTTTCGCACGTCTTCCTTGCTGTAAGCAAGCAAAGGGAACCAAAGGAGACCAAAAGTGGAACTTGGGACCAAAGGCCGCAGAAAGTGCCAAAAGGGGAGAAGAGGGTGAGAAAGGCTTCCTTTGAGTCCTGCAGGAGTGATATTCAAGGCGTTTCGGCTGGCCCGAGACGGAAGTTTCGCACGTCTTTCCTCACGGTAAGCAAAAGGGAGCAAAGAGAGACCAAAACTCGAAACTTGGGTCCAAAGGCCCCGTAAAGTGCCAAAAGGGGAGAAGGTGGTGAGAAAGGCTTCCTTGAGTCCTAGGAGTGACATTCAAGGAGTTTGGAACCTTGAGATGAGTTTCGCATGTCTTCGCTTTGCCGGGTAAGCAAGGGGACCAAAAGAGAGCAAAACTAGAACTTGGGTCCAAAGGCGTCTGAATGTGCCGTAAGGGGAGAAGGCGGTCTTCCTTTTGAGTCCATGGAGTGATATTCAAGAGTTTCAGTGGCCCGAGACTAGTTTCGCACGTCTTCCTTTGCCGGTAAGCAAAAGGGAACCAAAAGGAGACCAAAAGTGGAACTTGGGACCAAAAGGCCGGCAGAAGTGCCAAAAGGGGAGAAGATGGTGAGAAAGGCTTCCTTTGAGTCCTAGGAGTGATATTCAAGGCGTTTCAAAGTGGCCCGAGACGAGTTTCGCGCACGTCCTTCCTTTGCCTGAAGCAAAAGGGGACCAAAAGAGACCAAACCGAAACTTGGGCTCCAAAGGCCCTTAGAAAGTGCCAAAAGGAGAGAAGGTGGTGAGAAAGGCTTCCTTGAGTCCTAGGAGTGACATTCAAGGAGTTTCCAAAGTGGCTTGAGATGTGTTTCGCATGTCTTCCTTCGGTAAGCAAGTTGGGACCAAAAGAGACCAAAACTCGAATTTGGGTCCAAAGGCGTCGAATGTGCCGAAGGAGAAGGCGGTGAGAAAGCCTTCCTTTCGAGTCCATGGAGTGATATTCAAGGAGTCTCAGTGGCCCGAGACTAGTTACGCATGTCTTGCTTTGCTTGTAAGCAAAAGGGGACTAAAAGAGAGCAAAACTAGAACTTAGGTCCAAAGGCGCCGAATGTGACAAAAGGGGAGAAGGTGGTGAGAACGCCTTCCTTTAAGTCTTAAGAGTGATATTCAAGGTGTTTCGCTGGCGTGAGACGAGTTTCGCACGTCTTCCTTGCGCTTCTGTGAAGTTAAAAAGGGAACCAAAGGAGACCAAAAGTGGAACTTGGGACCAAAGGGCCGTAAAGTGCCAAAAGGGGAGAAGATGGTGAGAAAGGCTTCCTTTGAGTCCTAGGAGTGATATTCAAGGCGTTTCAGTGGCCCGAGACGAGTTTCGCACGTCTTCCTTTGCCGGTAAGCAAAAGGGGAGCAAAAGAGACCAAAATCTGAAACTTGGGTCGAAAGGCCCCGAAAGTGCCAAAAGGGGAGAAGGTGGTGAGAAAGGCTTCCTTTGAGTCCTAGGAGTGACATTCAAGGAGTTTCAAGTGGCTTGAGATGTGTTTCGCATGTCTTCCTTTGCCGGTAAGCAAATTGGGACCAAAAGAGACCAAAACTCGAACTTGGGTCCAAAGGCGTCTGAAATGTGCCGAAGGGGAGAAGGCGGTGAGAAAGCCTTCCTTTGAGTCCATGGAGTGATATTCAAGGAGTCTCAAGCTGGCCCGAGACTAGTTACGCATGTCTTGCTTTGCCGGTAAGCAAAAGGGGACTAAAAGAGAGCAAAACTAGAACTTAGGTCCAAAGGCGCCGAATGTGACGTAAGGGGAGAAGGTGGTGAGAACGCCTTCCTTTAAGTCTTAAGAGTGATATTCAAGGTGTTTCTGGCGTGAGACGAGTTTCGCACGTCTTCCTTTGCCGGTAAGCAAAAGGGAACCAAAGGAGACCAAAAGTGGAACTTGGGACCAAAGGCCGCAGAAAGTGCCAAAAGGGGAGAAGATGGTGAGAAAGGCTTCCTTTGAGTCCTAGGAGTGATATTCAAGGAGTTTCAAAGGCCCGAGACGAGTTTCGCACGTCTTCCTTTGCACGGTAAGCAAAAGGGGAGCAAAAGAGACCAAAACCGAAACTTGGGTCGAAAGGCCCCGTAAAGTGCCAAAAGGGGAGAAGGTGGTGAGAAAGGCTTCCTTTGAGTCCTAGGAGTGACATTCAAGGAGTTTCAAAGTGGCTTGAGATGTGTTTCGTATGTCTTCCTTTGCCGGTAAGCAAATTGGGGACCAAAAGAGACCAAAACTCGAATTTGGGTCCAAAGGCGTCTAATGTGCCGTAAGGGGAGAAGGCGGTGAGAAAGCCTTCCTTTGAGTCCATGGAGTGATATTCAAGGAGTCTCAGTGGCCAGAGACTAGTTACGCATGTCTTGCTTTGCCGGTAAGCAAAAGGGGACTAAAAGAGAGCAAAACTAGAACTTAGGTCCAAAGGCGCCAGAATGTGACAGAAGGGGAGAAGGTGGTGAGAACGCCTTCCTTTAAGTCTTAAGAGTGATATTCAAGGTGTTTCAGTGGCGTGAGACGAGTTTCGCACGTCTTCCTTTGCCGGTAAGCAAAAGGGAACCAAAGGAGACCAAAAGTGGAACTTGGGACCAAAGGCCGCAGAAAGTGCCAAAAGGGGAGAAGATGGTGAGAAAGGCTTCCTTTGAGTCCTAGGAGTGATATTCAAGGCGTTTCAGTGGCCTGAGACGAGTTTCGCACGTCTTCCTTTGCCGGTAAGCAAAAGGGGAGCAAAAGAGACCAAAACCGAAACTTGGGTCGAAAGGCCCCGTAAAGTGCCAAAAGGGGAGAAGGTGGTGAGAAAGGCTTCCTTTGAGTCCTAGGAGTGACATTCAAGGAGTTTCAGTGGCTTGAGATGTGTTTCGCATGTCTTCCTTTGCCGGTAAGCAAATTGGGACCAAAAGAGACCAAAACTCGAATTTGGGTCCAAAGGCGTCGGGAGAAGGTGGTGAGAAAGCCTTCCTTTGAGTCCGAGGAGTGATATTCAAGGAGTCTCAAAGGGCTGAGAGACTAGTTACGCATGTCTTGCTTTACGGTAAGCAAAAGGGGACTAAAAGAGAGCAAAACTAGAACTTAGGTCCAAAGGCGCCTAATGTGACAGAAGGGGAGAAGGTGGTGAGAACGCCTTCCTTTAAGTCTTAAGAGTGATATTCAAGGTGTTTCAGTGGCGTGAGACGAGTTTCGCACGTCTTCCTTTGCCGGTAAGCAAAAGGGAACCAAAGGAGACCAAAAGTGGAACTTGGGACCAAAGGCCGCAGAAAGTGCCAAAAGGGGAGAAGATGGTGAGAAAGGCTTCCTTGAGTCCTAGGAGTGATATTCAAGGCGTTTCTGGCCCGAGACGAGTTTCGCACGTCTTCCTTTGCCGGTAAGCAAAAGGGGAGCAAAAGAGACCAAAACGAAACTTGGGTCGAAAGGCCCCGTAAAGTGCCAAAAGGGGAGAAGGTGGTGAGAAAGGCTTCCTTGAGTCCTAGGAGTGACATTCAAGGAGTTTCAGTGGCTTGAGATGTGTTTCGCATGTCTTCCTTTGCCGGTAAGCAAATTGGGACCAAAAGAGACCAAAACTCGAATTTGGGTCCAAAGGCGTCGGAATGTGCCAGAAGGGGAGAAGGCGGTGAGAAAGCCTTCCTTTGAGTCCATGGAGTGATATTCAAGGAGTCTCATGGCCCGAGACTAGTTACGCATGTCTTGCTTTGCCGGTAAGCAAAAGGGGACTAAAAGAGAGCAAAACTAGAACTTAGGTCCAAAGGCGCCGGAATGTGGTAAGGGGAGAAGGTGGTGAGAACGCCTTCCTTTAAGTCTTAAGAGTGATATTCAAGGTGTTTCATGGCGTGAGACGAGTTTCGCACGTCTTCCTTTGCCGGTAAGCAAAAGGGAACCAAAGGAGACCAAAAGTGGAACTTGGGACCAAAGGCCGCAGAAAGTGCCAAAAGGGGAGAAGATGGTGAGAAAGGCTTCCTTGAGTCCTAGGAGTGATATTCAAGGCGTTTCAGCTGGCCTGAGACGAGTTTCGCACGTCTTCCTTTGCCGGTAAGCAAAAGGGGAGCAAAAGAGACCAAAACTGAAACTTGGGTCGAAAGGCCCCAGAAAGTGCCAAAAGGGGAGAAGGTGGTGAGAAAGGCTTCCTTTGAGTCCTAGGAGTGACATTCAAGGAGTTTCAGTGGCTTGAGATGTGTTTCGCATGTCTTCCTTTGCCGGTAAGCAAATTGGGACCAAAAGAGACCAAAACTCGAATTTGGGTCCAAAGGCGTCAGAATGTACCGTAAGGGGAGAAGGCGGTGAGAAAGCCTTCCTTTGAGTCCATGGAGTGATATTCAAGGAGTCTCAAGTGGCCGAGACTAGTTACGCATGTCTTGCTTTGCCGGTAAGCAAAAGGGGACTAAAAGAGAGCAAAACTAGAACTTAGGTCCAAAGGCGCCGAATGTGACAAGGGGAGAAGGTGGTGAGAACGCCTTCCTTTAAGTCTTAAGAGTGATATTCTATGTGTTTCATGGCGTGAGACGAGTTTCGCACGTCTTCCTTTGCCGGTAAGCAAAAGGGAACCAAAGGAGACCAAAAGTGGAACTTGGGACCAAAGGCCGCAGAAAGTGCCAAAAGGGGAGAAGATGGTGAGAAAGGCTTCCTTTGAGTCCTAGGAGTGATATTCAAGGCGTTTCAGTGGCCTGAGACGAGTTTCGCACGTCTTCCTTTGCCGGTAAGCAAAAGGGGAGCAAAAGAGACCAAAACTGAAACTTGGGTCGAAAGGCCCCAAAAAGTGCCAAAAGGGGAGAAGGTGGTGAGAAAGGCTTCCTTTGAGTCCTAGGAGTGACATTCAAGGAGTTTCAGTGGCTTGAGATGTGTTTCGCACGTCTTCCTTTGCCGGTAAACAAAATTGGGACCAAAAGAGACCAAAAGTGGAATTTGGGTCCAAAGGCGTCTGAATGTGCCATAAGGGGAGAAGGCGGTGAGAAAGCCTTCCTTTGAGTCCATGGAGTGATATTCAAGGAGTCTCAGTGGCCTGAGACTAGTTACGCATGTCTTGCTTTGCCGGTAAGCAAAAGGGGACTAAAAGAGAGCAAAACTAGAACTTAGGTCCAAAGGCGCCGAATGTGCCAAAAGGGGAGAAGGTGGTGAGAACGCCTTCCTTTAAGTCTTAAGAGTGATATTCAAGGTGTTTCAAAGTGGCGTGAGACGAGTTTCGCACGTCTTCCTTTGCACGGTAAGCAAAAGGGAACCAAAGGAGACCAAAAGTGGAACTTGGGACCAAAGGCCGCAAAGTGCCAAAAGGGGAGAAGATGGTGAGAAAGGCTTCCTTTGAGTCCTAGGAGTGATATTCAAGGCGTTTCTGGCCCGAGACGAGTTTCGCACGTCTTCCTTTGCCGGTAAGCAAAAGGGGAGCAAAAGAGACCAAAACCGAAACTTGGGTCGAAAGGCCCCGGAAAGTGCCAAAAGGGGAGAAGGTGGTGAGAAAGGCTTCCTTTGAGTCCTAGGAGTGACATTCAAGGAGTTTCAGTGGCTTGAGATGTGTTTCGCATGTCTTCCTTTGCCGGTAAGCAAATTGGGACCAAAAGAGACCAAAACTCGAATTTGGGTCCAAAGGCGTCGAATGTGCCAGAAGGGGAGAAGGCGGTGAGAAAGCCTTCCTTTGAGTCCATGGAGTGATATTCAAGGAGTCTCATGGCCTGAGACTAGTTACGCATGTCTTGCTTTGCCGGTAAGCAAAAGGGGACTAAAAGAGAGCAAAACTAGAACTTAGGTCCAAAGGCGCCGGAATGTGACAGAAGGGGAGAAGGTGGTGAGAACGCCTTCCTTTAAGTCTTAAGAGTGATATTCAAGGTGTTTCAGTGGCGTGAGACGAGTTTCGCACGTCTTCCTTTGCCGGTAAGCAAAAGGGAACCAAAGGAGACCAAAAGTGGAACTTGGGACCAAAGGCCGCAGAAAGTGCCAAAAGGGGAGAAGATGGTGAGAAAGGCTTCCTTTGAGTCCTAGGAGTGATATTCAAGGCGTTTCAGTGGCCTGAGACGAGTTTCGCACGTCTTCCTTTGCCGGTAAGCAAAAGGGGAGCAAAAGAGACCAAAACTGAAACTTGGGTCGAAAGGCCCCTGAAAGTGCCAAAAGGGGAGAAGGTGGTGAGAAAGGCTTCCTTTGAGTCCTAGGAGTGACATTCAAGGAGTTTCAGTGGCTTGAGATGTGTTTCGCATGTCTTCCTTTGCCGGTAAGCAAATTGGGACCAAAAGAGACCAAAACTCGAATTTGGGTCCAAAGGCGTCGGAATGTGCCATAAGGGGAGAAGGCGGTGAGAAAGCCTTCCTTTGAGTCCATGGAGTGATATTCAAGGAGTCTCGTGGCCCGAGACTAGTTACGCATGTCTTGCTTTGCCGGTAAGCAAAAGGGGACTAAAAGAGAGCAAAACTAGAACTTAGGTCCAAAGGCGCCGAATGTGACAGAAGGGGAGAAGGTGGTGAGAACGCCTTCCTTTAAGTCTTAAGAGTGATATTCAAGGTGTTTCAGTGGCGTGAGACGAGTTTCGCACGTCTTCCTTTGCCGGTAAGCAAAAGGGAACCAAAGGAGACCAAAAGTGGAACTTGGGACCAAAGGCCGCAGAAAGTGCCAAAAGGGGAGAAGATGGTGAGAAAGGCTTCCTTTGAGTCCTAGGAGTGATATTCAAGGCGTTTCTGGCCCGAGACGAGTTTCGCACGTCTTCCTTTGCCGGTAAGCAAAAGGGGAGCAAAAGAGACCAAAACTGAAACTTGGGTCGAAAGGCCCCGTAAAGTGCCAAAAGGGGAGAAGGTGGTGAGAAAGGCTTCCTTTGAGTCCTAGGAGTGACATTCAAGGAGTTTCAAAGTGGCTTGAGATGTGTTTCGCATGTCTTCCTTTGCCGGTAAGCAAATTGGGACCAAAAGAGACCAAAACTCGAATTTGGGTCCAAAGGCGTCTGAATGTGCCGTAAGGGGAGAAGGCGGTGAGAAAGCCTTCCTTTGAGTCCATGGAGTGATATTCAAGGAGTCTCAAAGTGGCCCGAGACTAGTTACGCATGTCTTGCTTTGCCGGTAAGCAAAAGGGGACTAAAAGAGAGCAAAACTAGAACTTAGGTCCAAAGGCGCCGAATGTGACAGAAGGGGAGAAGGTGGTGAGAACGCCTTCCTTTAAGTCTTAAGAGTGATATTCAAGGTGTTTCAGTGGCGTGAGACGAGTTTCGCACGTCTTCCTTTGCCGGTAAGCAAAAGGGAACCAAAGGAGACCAAAAGTGGAACTTGGGACCAAAGGCCGCAGAAAGTGCCAAAAGGGGAGAAGATGGTGAGAAAGGCTTCCTTTGAGTCCTAGGAGTGATATTCAAGGCGTTTCGCTGGCCCGAGACGAGCTTCGCACGTCTTCCTTTGCCGGTAAGCAAACGGGGAGCAAACGTGACAAAAACCGTAACTTGGGTCGACAGGCCCCCGACAGTGCCAAAAGGGGAGAAGGTGGTGAGAAAGGCTTCCTTTGAGTCCTAGGAGTGACATTCAAGGAGTTTCAGTGGCTTGAGATGTGTTTCGCATGTCTTCCTTTGCCGGTAAGCAAATTGGGACCAAAAGAGACCAAAACTCGAATTTGGGTCCAAAGGCGTCGGAATGTGCCATAAGGGGAGAAGGCGGTGAGAAAGCCTTCCTTTGAGTCCATGGAGTGATATTCAAGGAGTCTCATGGCCCGAGACTAGTTACGCATGTCTTGCTTTGCACGGTAAGCAAAAGGGGACTAAAAGAGAGCAAAACTAGAACTTAGGTCCAAAGGCGCCGAATGTGACAGAAGGGGAGAAGGTGGTGAGAACGCCTTCCTTTAAGTCTTAAGAGTGATATTCAAGGTGTTTCGTGGCGTGAGACGAGTTTCGCACGTCTTCCTTTGCCGGTAAGCAAAAGGGAACCAAAGGAGACCAAAAGTGGAAATTGGGACCAAAGGCCGCAGAAGTGCCAAAAGGGGAGAAGATGGTGAGAAAGGCTTCCTTTGAGTCCTAGGAGTGATATTCAAGGCGTTTGTGGCCCGAGACGAGTTTCGCACGTCTTCCTTTGCCGGTAAGCAAAAGGGGAGCAAAAGAGACCAAAACCGAAACTTGGGTCGAAAGGCCCCGTAAAGTGCCAAAAGGGGAGAAGGTGGTGAGAAAGGCTTCCTTTGAGTCCTAGGAGTGACATTCAAGGAGTTTCAGTGGCTTGAGATGTGTTTCGCATGTCTTCCTTTGCCGGTAAGCAAATTGGGACCAAAAGAGACCAAAACTCGAATTTGGGTCCAAAGGCGTCTGAATGTGCCGTAAGGGGAGAAGGCGGTGAGAAAGCCTTCCTTTGAGTCCATGGAGTGATATTCAAGGAGTCTCTGGCCCGAGACTAGTTACGCATGTCTTGCTTTGCCGGTAAGCAAAAGGGGACTAAAAGAGAGCAAAACTAGAACTTAGGTCCAAAGGCGCCGAATGTGACGTAAGGGGAGAAGGTGGTGAGAACGCCTTCCTTTAAGTCTTACGAGTGATATTCAAGGTGTTTCTGTGGCGTGAGACGAGTTTCGCACGTCTTCCTTTGCCGGTAAGCAAAAGGGAACCAAAGGAGACCAAAAGTGGAACTTGGGACCAAAGGCCGCAGAAAGTGCCAAAAGGGGAGAAGATGGTGAGAAAGGCTTCCTTTGAGTCCTAGGAGTGAAATTCAAGGCGTTTCTGGCCCGAGACGAGTTTCGCACGTCTTCCTTTGCCGGTAAGCAAAAGGGGAGCAAAAGAGACCAAAACCGAAACTTGGGTCGAAAGGCCCCGGAAAGTGCCAAAAGGGGAGAAGGTGGTGAGAAAGGCTTCCTTTGAGTCCTAGGAGTGACATTCAAGGAGTTTCAGTGGCTTGAGATGTGTTTCGCATGTCTTCCTTTGCCGGTAAGCAAATTGGGACCAAAAGAGACCAAAACTCGAATTTGGGTCCAAAGGCGTCTGAATGTGCCGTAAGGGGAGAAGGCGGTGAGAAAGCCTTCCTTTGAGTCCATGGAGTGATATTCAAGGAGTCTCTGTGGCCCGAGACTAGTTACGCATGTCTTGCTTTGCCGGTAAGCAAAAGGGGACTAAAAGAGAGCAAAACTAGAACTTAGGTCCAAAGGCGCCGAATGTGACAGAAGGGGAGAAGGTGGTGAGAACGCCTTCCTTTAAGTCTTAAGAGTGATATTCAAGGTGTTTCAGTGGCGTGAGACGAGTTTCGCACGTCTTCCTTTGCCGGTAAGCAAAAGGGAACCAAAGGAGACCAAAAGGGGAGAAGATGGTGAGAAAGGCTTCCTTTGAGTCCTAGGAGTGATATTCAAGGCGTTTCAGTGGCCTGAGACGAGTTTCGCACGTCTTCCTTTGCCGGTAAGCAAAAGGGAACCAAAGGAGACCAAAAGTGGAACTTGGGACCAAAGGCCGCAGAAAGTGCCAAAAGGGGAGAAGATGGTGAGAAAGGCTTCCTTTGAGTCCTAGGAGTGATATTCAAGGCGTTTCAGTGGCCTGAGACGAGTTTCGCACGTCTTCCTTTGCCGGTAAGCAAAAAGGGGAGCAAAAGAGACCAAAACTGAAACTTGGGTCGAAAGGCCCCAGAAAGTGCCAAAAGGGGAGAAGGTGGTGAGAAAGGCTTCCTTTGAGTCCTAGGAGTGACATTCAAGGAGTTTCAGTGGCTTGAGATGTGTTTCGCATGTCTTCCTTTGCCGGTAAGCAAATTGGGACCAAAAGAGACCAAAACTCGAATTTGGGTCCAAAGGCGTCGGAATGTGCCAGAAGGGGAGAAGGCGGTGAGAAAGCCTTCCTTTGAGTCCATGGAGTGATATTCAAGGAGTCTCAGTGGCCTGAGACTAGTTACGCATGTCTTGCTTTGCCGGTAAGCAAAAGGGGACTAAAAGAGAGCAAAACTAGAACTTAGGTCCAAAGGCGCCTGAATGTGACAGAAGGGGAGAAGGTGGTGAGAACGCCTTCCTTTAAGTCTTAAGAGTGATATTCAAGGTGTTTCATCGGCGAGAGACGAGTTTCGCACGTCTTCCTTTGCCGGTAAGCAAAAGGGAACCAAAGGAGACCAAAAGTGGAACTTGGGACCAAAGGCCGCAGAAGTGCCAAAAGGGGAGAAGATGGTGAGAAAGGCTTCCTTTGAGTCCTAGGAGTGATATTCAAGGCGTTTCGCTGGCCCGAGACGAGTTTCGCACGTCTTCCTTTGCCTGTAAGCAAAAGGGGAGAAAAAGAGCCCAAAACAGAAACTTGGGTACAAAGGCCCCTGAATCTGACATAAGGGGAGAAGGTGGTGAGAAAGGTTTCCTTTGAGTCCTAGGAGTGAAATTCAAGGAGTTTCAGTGGCTTGAGATGTGTTTCGCATGTCTTCCTTTGCATAAGCAAATTGGGACCAAAAGAGACCAAAACTCGAATTTGGGTCCAAAGGCGTCTGAATGTGCCGAAGGGGAGAAGGCGGTGAGAAAGCCTTCCTTTGAGTCCATGGAGTGATATTCAAGGAGTCTCGTGGCCCGAGACTAGTTACGCATGTCTTGCTTTGCCGGTAAGCAAAAGGGGACTAAAAGAGAGCAAAACTAGAACTTAGGTCCAAAGGCGCCGAATGTGACAGAAGGGGAGAAGGTGGTGAGAACGCCTTCCTTTAAGTCTTAAGAGTGATATTCAAGGTGTTTCAGTGGCGTGAGACGAGTTTCGCACGTCTTCCTTTGCCGGTAAGCAAAAGGGAACCAAAGGAGACCAAAAGTGGAACTTGGGACCAAAGGCCGCAGAAAGTGCCAAAAGGGGAGAAGATGGTGAGAAAGGCTTCCTTTGAGTCCTAGGAGTGATATTCAAGGCGTTTCAGTGGCCTGAGACGAGTTTCGCACGTCTTCCTTTGCCGGTAAGCAAAAGGGAACCAAAGGAGACCAAAAGTGGAACTTGGGACCAAAGGCCGCAGAAAGTGCCAAAAGGGGAGAAGATGGTGAGAAAGGCTTCCTTTGAGTCCTAGGAGTGATATTCAAGGCGTTTCAGTGGCCTGAGACGAGTTTCGCACGTCTTCCTTTGCCGGTAAGCAAAAGGGGAGCAAAAGAGACCAAAACTGAAACTTGGGTCGAAAGGCCCCAGAAAGTGCCAAAAGGGGAGAAGGTGGTGAGAAAGGCTTCCTTTGAGTCCTAGGAGTGACATTCAAGGAGTTTCAGTGGCTTGAGACGAGTTTCGCATGTCTTCCTTTGCCGGTAAGCAAATTGGGACCAAAAGAGACCAAAACTCGAATTTGGGTCCAAAGGCGTCTAATGTGCCGTAAGGGGAGAAGGCGGTGAGAAAGCCTTCCTTTGAGTCCATGGAGTGATATTCAAGGAGTCTCAGTGGCCTGAGACTAGTTACGCATGTCTTGCTTTGCCGGTAAGCAAAAGGGGACTAAAAGAGAGCAAAACTAGAACTTAGGTCCAAAGGCCCCGGAAAGTGACAAAAGGGGAGAAGGTGGTGAGAACGCCTTCCTTTAAGTCTTAAGAGTGATATTCAAGGTGTTTCAGTGGCGTGAGACGAGTTTCGCACGTCTTCCTTTGCCGGTAAGCAAAAGGGAACCAAAGGAGACCAAAAGTGGAACTTGGGACCAAAGGCCGCAGAAAGTGCCAAAAGGGGAGAAGATGGTGAGAAAGGCTTCCTTTGAGTCCTAGGAGTGATATTCAAGGCCATTCACGGGCCTGAGACGAGTTTCGCACGTCTTCCTTTGCCGGTAAGCAAAAGGGGAGCAAAAGAGACCAAAACTGAAACTTGGGTCGAAAGGCCCCAGAAAGTGCCAAAAGGGGAGAAGGTGGTGAGAAAGGCTTCCTTTGAGTCCTAGGAGTGACATTCAAGGAGTTTCAGTGGCTTGAGATGTGTTTCGCATGTCTTCCTTTGCCGGTAAGCAAATTGGGACCAAAAGAGACCAAAACTCGAATTTGGGTCCAAAGGCGTCTGAATGTGCCTAAGGGGAGAAGGCGGTGAGAAAGCCTTCCTTTGAGTCCATGGAGTGATATTCAAGGAGTCTCGTGGCCCGAGACTAGTTACGCATGTCTTGCTTTGCCGGTAAGCAAAAGGGGACTAAAAGAGAGCAAAACTAGAACTTAGGTCCAAAGGCGCCGAATGTGACGTAAGGGGAGAAGGTGGTGAGAACGCCTTCCTTTAAGTCTTAAGAGTGATATTCAAGGTGTTTCAGTGGCGTGAGACGAAGTTTCGCACGTCTTCCTTTGCCGGTAAGCAAAAGGGAACCAAAGGAGACCAAAAGTGGAACTTGGGACCAAAGGCCGCAGAAGTGCCAAAAGGGGAGAAGATGGTGAGAAAGGCTTCCTTTGAGTCCTAGGAGTGATATTCAAGGCGTTTCAGCTGGCCCGAGACGAGTTTCGCACGTCTTCCTTTGCCGGTAAGCAAAAGGGGAGCAAAAGAGACCAAAACCGAAACTTGGGTCGAAAGGCCCCGTAAAGTGCCAAAAGGGGAGAAGGTGGTGAGAAAGGCTTCCTTTGAGTCCTAGGAGTGACATTCAAGGAGTTTCAGTGGCTTGAGATGTGTTTCGCATGTCTTCCTTTGCACGGTAAGCAAATTGGGACCAAAAGAGACCAAAACTCGTGGGTCCAAAGGCGTCGGAATGTGCCATAAGGGGAGAAGGCGGTGAGAAAGCCTTCCTTTGAGTCCATGGAGTGATATTCAAGGAGTCTCAGTGGCCTGAGACTAGTTACGCATGTCTTGCTTTGCCGGTAAGCAAAAGGGGACTAAAAGAGAGCAAAACTAGAACTTAGGTCCAAAGGCGCCGGAATGTGACGGAAGGGGAGAAGGTGGTGAGAACGCCTTCCTTTAAGTCTTAAGAGTGATATTCAAGGTGTTTCAGTGGCGTGAGACGAGTTTCGCACGTCTTCCTTTGCCGGTAAGCAAAAGGGAACCAAAGGAGACCAAAAGTGGAACTTGGGACCAAAGGCCGCAGAAAGTGCCAAAAGGGGAGAAGATGGTGAGAAAGGCTTCCTTTGAGTCCTAGGAGTGATATTCAAGGCGTTTCAGTGGCCTGAGACGAGTTTCGCACGTCTTCCTTTGCCGGTAAGCAAAAGGGGAGCAAAAGAGACCAAAACTGAAACTTGGGTCGAAAGGCCCCAGAAAGTGCCAAAAGGGGAGAAGGTGGTGAGAAAGGCTTCCTTTGAGTCCTAGGAGTGACATTCAAGGAGTTTCAGTGGCTTGAGATGTGTTTCGCATGTCTTCCTTTGCCGGTAAGCAAATTGGGACCAAAAGAGACCAAAACTCGAATTTGGGTCCAAAGGCGTCGGAATGTGCCATAAGGGGAGAAGGCGGTGAGAAAGCCTTCCTTTGAGTCCATGGAGTGATATTCAAGGAGTCTCAGTGGCCTGAGACTAGTTACGCATGTCTTGCTTTGCCGGTAAGCAAAAGGGGACTAAAAGAGAGCAAAACTAGAACTTAGGTCCAAAGGCGCCAGAATGTGACAGAAGGGGAGAAGGTGGTGAGAACGCCTTCCTTTAAGTCTTAAGAGTGATATTCAAGGTGTTTCAGTGGCGTGAGACGAGTTTCGCACGTCTTCCTTTGCCGGTAAGCAAAAGGGAACCAAAGGAGACCAAAAGTGGAACTTGGGACCAAAGGCCGCAGAAAGTGCCAAAAGGGGAGAAGATGGTGAGAAAGGCTTCCTTTGAGTCCTAGGAGTGATATTCAAGGCGTTTCAGTGGCCTGAGACGAGTTTCGCACGTCTTCCTTTGCCGGTAAGCAAAAGGGGAGCAAAAGAGACCAAAACTGAAACTTGGGTCGAAAGGCCCCAGAAAGTGCCAAAAGGGGAGAAGGTGGTGAGAAAGGCTTCCTTTGAGTCCTAGGAGTGACATTCAAGGAGTTTCAGTGGCTTGAGATGTGTTTCGCATGTCTTCCTTTGCCGGTAAGCAAATTGGGACCAAAAGAGACCAAAACTCGAATTTGGGTCCAAAGGTCGCAGAAAGTGCCAAAAGGGGAGAAGAGGGTGAGAAAGCCTTCCTTTGAGTCCATGGAGTGATATTCAAGGAGTCTCAAGTGGCCTGAGACGAGTTACGCATGTCTTGCTTTGCCGGTAAGCAAAAGGGGACTAAAAGAGAGCAAAACTAGAACTTAGGTCCAAAGGCGCCTGAATGTGACATAAGGGGAGAAGGTGGTGAGAACGCCTTCCTTTAAGTCTTAAGAGTGATATTCAAGGTGTTTCAGTGGCGTGAGACGAGTTTCGCACGTCTTCCTTTGCCGGTAAGCAAAAGGGAACCAAAGGAGACCAAAAGTGGAACTTGGGACCAAAGGCCGCAGAAAGTGCCAAAAGGGGAGAAGATGGTGAGAAAGGCTTCCTGTGAGTCCTAGGAGTGATATTCAAGGGGTTTCAGTGGCCTGAGACGAGTTTCGCACGTCTTCCTTTGCCGGTAAGCAAAAAGGGAGCAAAAGAGACCAAACTGAAACTTGGGTCGAAAGGCCCCAGAAAGTGCCAAAAGGGGAGAAGGTGGTGAGAAAGGCTTCCTTTGAGTCCTAGGAGTGACATTCAAGGAGTTTCATGGCTTGAGATGTGTTTCGCATGTCTTCCTTTGCCGGTAAGCAAATTGGGACCAAAAGAGACCAAAACTCGAATTTGGGTCCAAAGGCGTCGGAATGTGCCAAAAGGGGAGAAGGCGGTGAGAAAGCCTTCCTTTGAGTCCATGGAGTGATATTCAAGGAGTCTCAGTGGCCTGAGACTAGTTACGCATGCATTGCTTTGCCGGTAAGCAAAAGGGGACTAAAAGAGAGCAAAATTAGAACTTAGGTCCAAAGGCGCCGAATGTGACGTAAGGGGAGAAGGTGGTGAGAACGCCTTCCTTTAAGTCTTAAGAGTGATATTCAAGGTGTTTCGTGGCGTGAGACGAGTTTCGCACGTCTTCCTTTGCCGGTAAGCAAAAGGGAACCAAAGGAGACCAAAAGTGGAACTTGGGACCAAAGGCCGCAGAAAGTGCCAAAAGGGGAGAAGATGGTGAGAAAGGCTTCCTTTGAGTCCTAGGAGTGATATTCAAGGCGTTTCTGGCCCGAGACGAGTTTCGCACGTCTTCCTTTGCCGGTAAGCAAAAGGGAACCAAAGGAGACCAAAAGTGGAACTTGGGACCAAAGGCCGCAGAAAGTGCCAAAAGGGGAGAAGATGGTGAGAAAGGCTTCCTTGAGTCCTAGGAGTGATATTCAAGGCGTTTCAGCTGGCCCGAGACGAGTTTCGCACGTCTTCCTTTGCCGGTAAGCAAAAGGGGAGCAAAAGAGACCAAAACCGAAACTTGGGTCGAAAGGCCCCGTAAAGTGCCAAAAGGGGAGAAGGTGGTGAGAAAGGCTTCCTTTGAGTCCTAGGAGTGACATTCAAGGAGTTTCGTGGCTTGAGATGTGTTTCGCATGTCTTCCTTTGCCGGTAAGCAAATTGGGACCAAAAGAGACCAAAACTCGAATTTGGGTCCAAAGGCGTCTGAATGTGCCGTAAGGGGAGAAGGCGGTGAGAAAGCCTTCCTTTGAGTCCATGGAGTGATATTCAAGGAGTCTCATGGCCCGAGACTAGTTACGCATGTCTTGCTTTGCCGGTAAGCAAAAGGGGACTAAAAGAGAGCAAAACTAGAACTTAGGTCCAAAGGCGCCGAATGTGACGTAAGGGGAGAAGGTGGTGAGAACGCCTTCCTTTAAGTCTTAAGAGTGATATTCAAGGTGTTTCGTGGCGTGAGACGAGTTTCGCACGTCTTCCTTTGCCGGTAAGCAAAAGGGAACCAAAGGAGACCAAAAGTGGAACTTGGGACCAAAGGCCGCAGAAAGTGCCAAAAGGGGAGAAGATGGTGAGAAAGGCTTCCTTTGAGTCCTAGGAGTGATATTCAAGGCGTTTCAGTGGCCTGAGACGAGTTTCGCACGTCTTCCTTTGCCGGTAAGCAAAAGGGAACCAAAGGAGACCAAAAGTGGAACTTGGGACCAAAGGCCGCAGAAAGTGCCAAAAGGGGAGAAGATGGTGAGAAAGGCTTCCTTTGAGTCCTAGGAGTGATATTCAAGGCGTTTGCTGGCCCGAGACGAGTTTCGCACGTCTTCCTTTGCCGGTAAGCAAAAGGGGAGCAAAAGAGACCAAAACCGAAACTTGGGTCGAAAGGCCCCGTAAAGTGCCAAAATGTGATAAGGTGGTTACACAGGCTTCCTCTGAGCCCGTGGAGTGACATTCAAGGAGTTTCAGTGGCTTGAGATGTGTTTCGCATGTCTTCCTTTGCCGGTAAGCAAATTGGGACCAAAAGAGACCAAAACTCGAATTTGGGTCCAAAGGCGTCTGAATGTGCCATAAGGGGAGAAGGCGGTGAGAAAGCCTTCCTTTGAGTCCATGGAGTGATATTCAAGGAGTCTCGTGGCCCGAGACTAGTTACGCATGTCTTGCTTTGCCGGTAAGCAAAAGGGGACTAAAAGAGAGCAAAACTAGAACTTAGGTCCAAAGGCGCCGGAATGTGACAAAAGGGGAGAAGGTGGTGAGAACGCCTTCCTTTAAGTCTTAAGAGTGATATTCAAGGTGTTTCAGTGGCGTGAGACGAGTTTCGCACGTCTTCCTTTGCCGGTAAGCAAAAGGGAACCAAAGGAGACCAAAAGTGGAACTTGGGACCAAAGGCCGCAGAAAGTGCCAAAAGGGGAGAAGATGGTGAGAAAGGCTTCCTTTGAGTCCTAGGAGTGATATTCAAGGCGTTTCTGGCCCGAGACGAGTTTCGCACGTCTTCCTTTGCCGGTAAGCAAAAGGGGAGCAAAAGAGACCAAAACCGAAACTTGGGTCGAAAGGCCCCGTAAAGTGCCAAAAGGGGAGAAGGTGGTGAGAAAGGCTTCCTTTGAGTCCTAGGAGTGACATTCAAGGAGTTTCAAAGTGGCTTGAGATGTGTTTCGCATGTCTTCCTTTGCCGGTAAGCAAATTGGGACCAAAAGAGACCAAAACTCGAATTTGGGTCCAAAGGCGTCTGAATGTGCCGTAAGGGGAGAAGGCGGTGAGAAAGCCTTCCTTTGAGTCCATGGAGTGATATTCAAGGAGTCTCGTGGCCCGAGACTAGTAACGCATGTCTTGCTTTGCCGGTAAGCAAAAGGGGACTAAAAGAGAGCAAAACTAGAACTTAGGTCCAAAGGCGCCAGAATGTGACAGAAGGGGAGAAGGTGGTGAGAACGCCTTCCTTTAAGTCTTAAGAGTGATATTCAAGGTGTTTCAGTGGCGTGAGACGAGTTTCGCACGTCTTCCTTTGCCGGTAAGCAAAAGGGAACCAAAGGAGACCAAAAGTGGAACTTGGGACCAAAGGCCGCAGAAAGTGCCAAAAGGGGAGAAGATGGTGAGAAAGGCTTCCTTTGAGTCCTAGGAGTGATATTCAAGGCGTTTCAGTGGCCTGAGACGAGTTTCGCACGTCTTCCTTTGCCGGTAAGCAAAAGGGGAGCAAAAGAGACCAAAACTGAAACTTGGGTCGAAAGGCCCCATAAAGTGCCAAAAGGGGAGAAGGTGGTGAGAAAGGCTTCCTTTGAGTCCTAGGAGTGACATTCAAGGAGTTTCGTGGCTTGAGATGTGTTTCGCATGTCTTCCTTTGCCGGTAAGCAAATTGGGACCAAAAGAGACCAAAACTCGAATTTGGGTCCAAAGGCGTCGGAATGTGCCAGAAGGGGAGAAGGCGGTGAGAAAGCCTTCCTTTGAGTCCATGGAGTGATATTCAAGGAGTCTCAGTGGCCAGAGACTAGTTACGCATGTCTTGCTTTGCCGGTAAGCAAAAGGGGACTAAAAGAGAGCAAAACTAGAACTTAGGTCCAAAGGCGCCGGAATGTGACAGAAGGGGAGAAGGTGGTGAGAACGCCTTCCTTTAAGTCTTAAGAGTGATATTCAAGGTGTTTCAAGTGGCGTGAGACGAGTTTCGCACGTCTTCCTTTGCCGGTAAGCAAAAGGGAACCAAAGGAGACCAAAAGTGGAACTTGGGACCAAAGGCCGCAGAAGGTGCCAAATGGGGAGAAGATGGTGAGAAAGGCTTCCTTTGAGTCCTAGGAGTGATATTCAAGGCGTTTCAGTGGCCTGAGACGAGTTTCGCACGTCTTCCTTTGCCGGTAAGCAAAAGGGAACCAAAGGAGACCAAAAGTGGAACTTGGGACCAAAGGCCGCAGAAAGTGCCAAAAGGGGAGAAGATGGTGAGAAAGGCTTCCTTTGAGTCCTAGGAGTGATATTCAAGGCGTTTCAGTGGCCTGAGACGAGTTTCGCACGTCTTCCTTTGCCGGTAAGCAAAAGGGGAGCAAAAGAGACCAAAACCGAAACTTGGGTCGAAAGGCCCCGTAAAGTGCCAAAAGGGGAGAAGGTGGTGAGAAAGGCTTCCTTTGAGTCCTAGGAGTGACATTCAAGGAGTTTCAGTGGCTTGAGATGTGTTTCGCAAGTCTTCCTTTGCCGGTAAGCAAATTGGGACCAAAAGAGACCAAAACTCGAATTTGGGTCCAAAGGCGTCTGAATGTGCCATAAGGGGAGAAGGCGGTGAGAAAGCCTTCCTTTGAGTCCATGGAGTGATATTCAAGGAGTCTCAGTGGCCAGAGACTAGTTACGCATGTCTTGCTTTGCCGGTAAGCAAAAGGGGACTAAAAGAGAGCAAAACTAGAACTTAGGTCCAAAGGCGCCGGAATGTGACAGAAGGGGAGAAGGTGGTGAGAACGCCTTCCTTTAAGTCTTAAGAGTGATATTCAAGGTGTTTCAGTGGCGTGAGACGAGTTTCGCACGTCTTCCTTTGCCGGTAAGCAAAAGGGAACCAAAGGAGACCAAAAGTGGAACTTGGGACCAAAGGCCGCAGAAAGTGCCAAAAGGGGAGAAGATGGTGAGAAAGGCTTCCTTTGAGTCCTAGGAGTGATATTCAAGGCGTTTCAGTGGCCTGAGACGAGTTTCGCACGTCTTCCTTTGCCGGTAAGCAAAAGGGGAGCAAAAGAGACCAAAACCGAAACTTGGGTCGAAAGGCCCCGTAAAGTGCCAAAAGGGGAGAAGGTGGTGAGAAAGGCTTCCTTTGAGTCCTAGGAGTGACATTCAAGGAGTTTCAAGTGGCTTGAGATGTGTTTCGCATGTCTTCCTTTGCCGGTAAGCAAATTGGGACCAAAAGAGACCAAAACTCGAATTTGGGTCCAAAGGCGTCTGAATGTGCCGTAAGGGGAGAAGGCGGTGAGAAAGCCTTCCTTTGAGTCCATGGAGTGATATTCAAGGAGTCTCAATGGCCTGAGACTAGTTACGCATGTCTTGCTTTGCCGGTAAGCAAAAGGGGACTAAAAGAGAGCAAAACTAGAACTTAGGTCCAAAGGCGCCAGAATGTGACAGAAGGGGAGAAGGTGGTGAGAACGCCTTCCTTTAAGTCTTAAGAGTGATATTCAAGGTGTTTCAGTGGCGTGAGACGAGTTTCGCACGTCTTCCTTTGCCGGTAAGCAAAAGGGAACCAAAGGAGACCAAAAGTGGAACTTGGGACCAAAGGCCGCAGAAAGTGCCAAAAGGGGAGAAGATGGTGAGAAAGGCTTCCTTTGAGTCCTAGGAGTGATATTCAAGGCGTTTCAGTGGCCTGAGACGAGTTTCGCACGTCTTCCTTTGCCGGTAAGCAAAAGGGGAGCAAAAGAGACCAAAACTGAAACTTGGGTCGAAAGGCCCCGGAAAGTGCCAAAAGGGGAGAAGGTGGTGAGAAAGGCTTCCTTTGAGTCCTAGGAGTGACATTCAAGGAGTTTCAGTGGCTTGAGATGTGTTTCGCATGTCTTCCTTTGCCGGTAAGCAAATTGGGACCAAAAGAGACCAAAACTCGAATTTGGGTCCAAAGGCGTCGGAATGTGCCAGAAGGGGAGAAGGCGGTGAGAAAGCCTTCCTTTGAGTCCATGGAGTGATATTCAAGGAGTCTCTGGCCCGAGACTAGTTACGCATGTCTTGCTTTGCCGGTAAGCAAAAGGGGACTAAAAGAGAGCAAAACTAGAACTTAGGTCCAAAGGCGCCTGAATGTGACAGAAGGGGAGAAGGTGGTGAGAACGCCTTCCTTTAAGTCTTAAGAGTGATATTCAAGGTGTTTCAGTGGCGTGAGACGAGTTTCGCACGTCTTCCTTTGCCGGTAAGCAAAAGGGAACCAAAGGAGACCAAAAGTGGAACTTGGGACCAAAGGCCGCAGAAAGTGCCAAAAGGGGAGAAGATGGTGAGAAAGGCTTCCTTTGAGTCCTAGGAGTGATATTCAAGGCGTTTCGCTGGCCCGAGACGAGTTTCGCACGTCTTCCTTTGCCGGTAAGCAAAAGGGGAGCAAAAGAGACCAAAACCGAAACTTGGGTCGAAAGGCCCCGTAAAGTGCCAAAAGGGGAGAAGGTGGTGAGAAAGGCTTCCTTTGAGTCCTAGGAGTGACATTCAAGGAGTTTCGTGGCTTGAGATGTGTTTCGCATGTCTTCCTTTGCCGGTAAGCAAATTGGGACCAAAAGAGACCAAAACTCGAATTTGGGTCCAAAGGCGTCTGAATGTGCCGAAGGGGAGAAGGCGGTGAGAAAGCCTTCCTTTGAGTCCATGGAGTGATATTCAAGGAGTCTCATGGCCCGAGACTAGTTACGCATGTCTTGCTTTGCCGGTAAGCAAAAGGGGACTAAAAGAGAGCAAAACTAGAACTTATGTCCAAAGGCGCCGGAATGTGACATAAGGGGAGAAGGTGGTGAGAAAGGCTTCCTTTAAGTCTTAAGAGTGATATTCAAGGTGTTTCGTGGCGTGAGACGAGTTTCGCACGTCTTCCTTTGCCGGTAAGCAAAAGGGAACCAAAGGAGACCAAAAGTGGAACTTGGGACCAAAGGCCGCAGAAGTGCCAAAAGGGGAGAAGATGGTGAGAAAGGCTTCCTTGAGTCCTAGGAGTGATATTCAAGGCGTTTCTGGCCCGAGACGAGTTTCGCACGTCTTCCTTTGCCGGTAAGCAAAAGGGGAGCAAAAGAGACCAAAACCGAAACTTGGGTCGAAAGGCCCCGTAAAGTGCCAAAAGGGGAGAAGGTGGTGAGAAAGGCTTCCTTTGAGTCCTAGGAGTGACATTCAAGGAGTTTCAGTGGCTTGAGATGTGTTTCGCATGTCTTCCTTTGCCGGTAAGCAAATTGGGACCAAAAGAGACCAAAACTCGAAATTGGGTCCAAAGGCGTCGGAATGTGCCATAAGGGGAGAAGGCGGTGAGAAAGCCTTCCTTTGAGTCCATGTAGTGATATTCAAGGAGACTCATTGGCCTGAGACTAGTTACGCATGTCTTGCTTTGCCGGTAAGCAAAAGGGGACTAAAAGAGAGCAAAACTAGAACTTAGGTCCAAAGGCGCCGAATGTGACAAGGGGAGAAGGTGGTGAGAACGCCTTCCTTTAAGTCTTAAGAGTGATATTCAAGGTGTTTCAGTGGCGTGAGACGAGTTTCGCACGTCTTCCTTTGCCGGTAAGCAAAAGGGAACCAAAGGAGACCAAAAGTGGAACTTGGGACCAAAGGCCGCAGAAAGTGCCAAAAGGGGAGAAGATGGTGAGAAAGGCTTCCTTTGAGTCCTAGGAGTGATATTCAAGGCGTTTCAGTGGCCTGAGACGAGTTTCGCACGTCTTCCTTTGCCGGTAAGCAAAAGGGGAGCAAAAGAGACCAAAACCGAAACTTGGGTCGAAAGGCCCCGTAAAGTGCCAAAAGGGGAGAAGGTGGTGAGAAAGGCTTCCTTTGAGTCCTAGGAGTGACATTCAAGGAGTTTCAGTGGCTTGAGATGTGTTTCGCATGTCTTCCTTTGCCGGTAAGCAAATTGGGACCAAAAGAGACCAAAACTCGAATTTGGGTCCAAAGGCGTCTAATGTGCCGTAAGGGGAGAAGGCGGTGAGAAAGCCTTCCTTTGAGTCCATGGAGTGATATTCAAGGAGTCTCAGTGGCCTGAGACTAGTTACGCAGGTCTTGCTTTGCCGGTAAGCAAAAGGGGACTAAAAGAGAGCAAAACTAGAACTTAGGTCCAAAGGCGCCGAATGTGACGTAAGGGGAGAAGGTGGTGAGAACGCCTTCCTTTAAGTCTTAAGAGTGATATTCAAGGTGTTTCAGTGGCGTGAGACGAGTTTCGCACGTCTTCCTTTGCCGGTAAGCAAAAGGGAACCAAAGGAGACCAAAAGTGGAACTTGGGACCAAAGGCCGCAGAAAGTGCCAAAAGGGGAGAAGATGGTGAGAAAGGCTTCCTGTGAGTCCTAGGAGTGATATTCAAGGCGTTTCAGTGGCCTGAGACGAGTTTCGCACGTCTTCCTTTGCCGGTAAGCAAAAGGGGAGCAAAAGAGACCAAAACTGAAACTTGGGTCGAAAGGCCCCAGAAAGTGCCAAAAGGGGAGAAGGTGGTGAGAAAGGCTTCCTTTGAGTCCTAGGAGTGACATTCAAGGAGTTTCAGTGGCTTGAGATGTGTTTCGCATGTCTTCCTTTGCCGGTAAGCAAATTGGGACCAAAAGAGACCAAAACTCGAATTTGGGTCCAAAGGCGTCGGAATGTGCCAGAAGGGGAGAAGGCGGTGAGAAAGCCTTCCTTTGAGTCCATGGAGTGATATTCAAGGAGTCTCAAAGTGGCCCGAGACTAGTTACGCATGTCTTGCTTGGCCGGTAAGCAAAAGGGGACTATAAGAGAGCAAATCTAGAACTTAGGTCCAAATGCGCCTTAATGTGACTTAAGGGGAGAAGGTGGTGAGAACGCCTTCCTTTAAGTCTTAAGAGTGATATTCAAGGTGTTTCAGTGGCGTGAGACGAGTTTCGCACGTCTTCCTTTGCCGGTAAGCAAAAGGGAACCAAAGGAGACCAAAAGTGGAACTTGGGACCAAAGGCCGCAGAAAGTGCCAAAAGGGGAGAAGATGGTGAGAAAGGCTTCCTTTGAGTCCTAGGAGTGATATTCAAGGCGTTTCAGTGGCCTGAGACGAGTTTCGCACGTCTTCCTTTGCCGGTAAGCAAAAGGGGAGCAAAAGAGACCAAAACTGAAACTTGGGTCGAAAGGCCCCAGAAAGTGCCAAAAGGGGAGAAGGTGGTGAGAAAGGCTTCCTTTGAGTCCTAGGAGTGACATTCAAGGAGTTTCAGTGGCTTGAGATGTGTTTCGCATGTCTTCCTTTGCCGGTAAGCAAATTGGGACCAAAAGAGACCAAAACTCGAATTTGGGTCCAAAGGCGTCGGAATGTGCCAGAAGGGGAGAAGGCGGTGAGAAAGCCTTCCTTTGAGTCCATGGAGTGATATTCAAGGAGTCTCGTGGCCCGAGACTAGTTACGCATGTCTTGCTTTGCCGGTAAGCAAAAGGGGACTAAAAGAGAGCAAAACTAGAACTTAGGTCCAAAGGCGCCTGAATGTGACAGAAGGGGAGAAGGTGGTGAGAACGCCTTCCTTTAAGTCTTAAGAGTGATATTCAAGGTGTTTCAGTGGCGTGAGACGAGTTTCGCACGTCTTCCTTTGCCGGTAAGCAAAAGGGAACCAAAGGAGACCAAAAGTGGAACTTGGGACCAAAGGCCGCAGAAAGTGCCAAAAGGGGAGAAGATGGTGAGAAAGGCTTCCTTTGAGTCCTAGGAGTGATATTCAAGGCGTTTCAGTGGCCTGAGACGAGTTTCGCACGTCTTCCTTTGCCGGTAAGCAAAAGGGGAGCAAAAGAGACCAAAACCAAAACTTGGGTCCAAAGGCCCCGTAAAGTGCCAAAAGGGGAGAACGTGGTGAGAAAGCCATCCTTTGATTCCTAGGACTGACATAGAAGCACTTACCGTGGCTTGAGACGAGTTTCGCATGTCTTCCTTTGCCGGTAAGCAAGTTGGGACCAAAAGAGACCAAAACTCGAATTTGGGTCCAAAGGCGTCTGAATGTGCCGTAAGGGGAGAAGGCGGTGAGAAAGCCTTCCTTTGAGTCCATGGAGTGATATTCAAGGAGTCTCGTGGCCCGAGACTAGTTACGCATGTCTTGCTTTGCCGGTAAGCAAAAGGGGACTAAAAGAGAGCAAAACTAGAACTTAGGTCCAAAGGCGCCGGAATGTGACAGAAGGGGAGAAGGTGGTGAGAACGCCTTCCTTTAAGTCTTAAGAGTGATATTCAAGGTGTTTCAGTGGCGTGAGACGAGTTTCGCACGTCTTCCTTTGCCGGTAAGCAAAAGGGAAGCAAAAGAGACCAAAAGTGGAACTTGGGACCAAAGGCCGCAGAAAGTGCCAAAAGGGGAGAAGATGGTGAGAAAGGCTTCCTTTGAGTCCTATGAGTGATATTCAAGGCGTTTCAGTGGCGTGAGACGAGTTTCGCACGTCTTCCTTTGCCGGTAAGCAAAAGGGGAGCAAAAGAGACCAAAACTGAAACTTGGGTCGAAAGGCCCCGTAAAGTGCCAAAAGGGGAGAAGGTGGTGAGAAAGGCTTCCTTTGAGTCCTAGGAGTGACATTCAAGGAGTTTCAAGTGGCTTGAGATGTGTTTCGCATGTCTTCCTTTGCCGGTAAGCAAATTGGGACCAAAAGAGACCAAAACTCGAATTTGGGTCCAAAGGCGTCGAATGTGCCGTAAGGGGAGAAGGCGGTGAGAAAGCCTTCCTTTGAGTCCATGGAGTGATATTCAAGGAGTCTCAAGTGGCCCGAGACTAGTTACGCATGTCTTGCTTTGCCGGTAAGCAAAAGGGGACTAAAAGAGAGCAAAACTAGAACTTAGGTCCAAAGGCGCCGAATGTGACGTAAGGGGAGAAGGTGGTGAGAACGCCTTCCTTTAAGTCTTAAGAGTGATATTCAAGGTGTTTCAGTGGCGTGAGACGAGTTTCGCACGTCTTCCTTTGCCGGTAAGCAAAAGGGAACCAAAGGAGACCAAAAGTGGAACTTGGGACCAAAGGCCGCAGAAAGTGCCAAAAGGGGAGAAGATGGTGAGAAAGGCTTCCTTTGAGTCCTAGGAGTGATATTCAAGGCGTTTCAGCTGGCCCGAGACGAGTTTCGCACGTCTTCCTTTGCCGGTAAGCAAAAGGGGAGCAAAAGAGACCAAAACCGAAACTTGGGTCGAAAGGCCCCGTAAAGTGCCAAAAGGGGAGAAGGTGGTGAGAAAGGCTTCCTTTGAGTCCTAGGAGTGACATTCAAGGAGTTTCAAGTGGCTTGAGATGTGTTTCGCATGTCTTCCTTTGCCGGTAAGCAAATTGGGACCAAAAGAGACCAAAACTCGAATTTGGGTCCAAAGGCGTCTGAATGTGCCAAGGGGAGAAGGCGGTGAGAAAGCCTTCCTTTGAGTCCATGGAGTGATATTCAAGGAGTCTCAAAGTGGCCCGAGACTAGTTACGCATGTCTTGCTTTGCCGGTAAGCAAAAGGGGACTAAAAGAGAGCAAAACTAGAACTTAGGTCCAAAGGCGCCGAATGTGACAGAAGGGGAGAAGGTGGTGAGAACGCCTTCCTTTAAGTCTTAAGAGTGATATTCAAGGTGTTTCAGTGGCGTGAGACGAGTTTCGCACGTCTTCCTTTGCCGGTAAGCAAAAGGGAACCAAAGGAGACCAAAAGTGGAACTTGGGACCAAAGGCCGCAGAAAGTGCCAAAAGGGGAGAAGATGGTGAGAAAGGCTTCCTTTGAGTCCTAGGAGTGATATTCAAGGCGTTTCAGTGGCCTGAGACGAGTTTCGCACGTCTTCCTTTGCCGGTAAGCAAAAGGGGAGCAAAAGAGACCCATACCGCAACTTGGGTCGAATGGCCTCAGTGCCAAAAGGGGAGAAGGTGGTGAGAAAGGCTTCCTTTGAGTCCTAGGAGTGACATTCAAGGAGTTTCAGTGGCTTGAGATGTGTTTCGCATGTCTTCCTTTGCCGGTAAGCAAATTGGGACCAAAAGAGACCAAAACTCGAATTTGGGTCCAAAGGCGTCGGAATGTGCCATAAGGGGAGAAGGCGGTGAGAAAGCCTTCCTTTGAGTCCATGGAGTGATATTCAAGGAGTCTCGTGGCCCGAGACTATTTACGCATGTCTTGCTTTGCCGGTAAGCAAAAGGGGACTAAAAGAGAGCAAAACTAGAACTTAGGTCCAAAGGCGCCAGAATGTGACAGAAGGGGAGAAGGTGGTGAGAACGCCTTCCTTTAAGTCTTAAGAGTGATATTCAAGGTGTTTCAGTGGCGTGAGACGAGTTTCGCACGTCTTCCTTTGCCGGTAAGCAAAAGGGAACCAAAGGAGACCAAAAGTGGAACTTGGGACCAAAGGCCGCAGAAAGTGCCAAAAGGGGAGAAGATGGTGAGAAAGGCTTCCTTTGAGTCCTAGGAGTGATATTCAAGGCGTTTCAGTGGCCTGAGACGAGTTTCGCACGTCTTCCTTTGCCGGTAAGCAAAAGGGGAGCAAAAGAGACCAAAACTGAAACTTGGGTCGAAAGGCCCCAGAAAGTGCCAAAAGGGGAGAAGGTGGTGAGAAAGGCTTCCTTTGAGTCCTAGGAGTGACATTCAAGGAGTTTCAGTGGCTTGAGATGTGTTTCGCATGTCTTCCTTTGCCGGTAAGCAAATTGGGACCAAAAGAGACCAAAACTCGAATTTGGGTCCAAAGGCGTCGGAATGTGCCAGAAGGGGAGAAGGCGGTGAGAAAGCCTTCCTTTGAGTCCATGGAGTGATATTCAAGGAGTCTCAGTGGCCTGAGACTAGTTACGCATGTCTTGCTTTGCCGGTAAGCAAAAGGGGACAAAAAGAGAGCTAATCTAGATCTTAGGTCCAAAGTCGCCAGATTGTGAGATAAGGGGAGAAGGTGGTGAGAACGCCTTCCTTTAAGTCTTAAGAGTGATATTCAAGGTGTTTCTGTGGCGTGAGACGAGTTTCGCACGTCTTCCTTTGCCGGTAAGCAAAAGGGAACCAAAGGAGACCAAAAGTGGAACTTGGGACCAAAGGCCGCAGAAAGTGCCAAAAGGGGAGAAGATGGTGAGAAAGGCTTCCTTTGAGTCCTAGGAGTGATATTCAAGGCGTTTCAGTGGCCTGAGACGAGTTTCGCACGTCTTCCTTTGCCGGTAAGCAAAAGGGGAGCAAAAGAGACCAAAACTGAAACTTGGGTCGAAAGGCCCCAGAAAGTGCCAAAAGGGGAGAAGGTGGTGAGAAAGGCTTCCTTTGAGTCCTAGGAGTGACATTCAAGGAGTTTCTGTGGCTTGAGATGTGTTTCGCATGTCTTCCTTTGCCGGTAAGCAAGTTGGGACCAAAAGAGACCAAAACTCGAATTTGGGTCCAAAGGCGTCGGAATGTGCCAGAAGGGGAGAAGGCGGTGAGAAAGCCTTCCTTTGAGTCCATGGAGTGATATTCAAGGAGTCTCAGTGGCCCGAGACTAGTTACGCATGTCTTGCTTTGCCGGTAAGCAAAAGGGGACTAAAAGAGAGCAAAACTAGAACTTAGGTCCAAAGGCGCCGAATGTGACGTAAGGGGAGAAGGTGGTGAGAACGCCTTCCTTTAAGTCTTAAGAGTGATATTCAAGGTGTTTCAGTGGCGTGAGACGAGTTTCGCACGTCTTCCTTTGCCGGTAAGCAAAAGGGAACCAAAGGAGACCAAAAGTGGAACTTGGGACCAAAGGCCGCAGAAAGTGCCAAAAGGGGAGAAGATGGTGAGAAAGGCTTCCTTTGAGTCCTAGGAGTGATATTCAAGGCGTTTCAGTGGCCTGAGACGAGTTTCGCACGTCTTCCTTTGCCGGTAAGCAAAAGGGAACCAAAGGAGACCAAAAGTGGAACTTGGGACCAAAGGCCGCAGAAAGTGCCAAAAGGGGAGAAGATGGTGAGAAAGGCTTCCTTTGAGTCCTAGGAGTGATATTCAAGGCGTTTCAGTGGCCTGAGACGAGTTTCGCACGTCTTCCTTTGCCGGTAAGCAAAAGGGGAGCAAAAGAGACCAAAACTCTAACTTGGGTCGAAAGGCCCCGTAAAGTGCCAAAAGGGGAGAAGGTGGTGAGAAAGGCTTCCTTTGAGTCCTAGGAGTGACATTCAAGGAGTTTCAAAGGTGGCTTGAGATGTGTTTCGCACGTCTTCCTTTGCCGGTAAGCAAATTGGGACCAAAAGAGACCAAAACTCGAATTTGGGTCCAAAGGCGTCTGAATGTGCCAGTAAGGGGAGAAGGCGGTGAGAAAGCCTTCCTTTGAGTCCATGGAGTGATATTCAAGGAGTCTCGGTGGCCCGAGACTAGTTACGCATGTCTTGCTTTGCCGGTAAGCAAAAGGGGACTAAAAGAGAGCAAAACTAGAACTTAGGTCCAAAGGCGCCGAATGTGACAGAAGGGGAGAAGGTGGTGAGAACGCCTTCCTTTAAGTCTTAAGAGTGATATTCAAGGTGTTTCAGTGGCGTGAGACGAGTTTCGCACGTCTTCCTTTGCCGGTAAGCAAAAGGGAACCAAAGGAGACCAAAAGTGGAACTTGGGACCAAAGGCCGCAGAAAGTGCCAAAAGGGGAGAAGATGGTGAGAAAGGCTTCCTTTGAGTCCTAGGAGTGATATTCAAGGCGTTTCTGGCCCGAGACGAAGTTTCGCACGTCTTCCTTTGCCGGTAAGCAAAAGGGGAGCAAAAGAGACCAAAACTGAAACTTGGGTCGAAAGGCCCCAGAAAGTGCCAAAAGGGGAGAAGGTGGTGAGAAAGGCTTCCTTTGAGTCCTAGGAGTGACATTCAAGGAGTTTCAGTGGCTTGAGATGTGTTTCGCATGTCTTCCTTTGCCGGTAAGCAAATTGGGACCAAAAGAGACCAAAACTCGAATTTGGGTCCAAAGGCGTCGGAATGTGCCAGAAGGGGAGAAGGCGGTGAGAAAGCCTTCCTTTGAGTCCATGGAGTGATATTCAAGGAGTCTCAGTGGCCTGAGACTAGTTACGCATGTCTTGCTTTGCCGGTAAGCAAAAGGGGACTAAAAGAGAGCAAAACTAGAACTTAGGTCCAAAGGCGCCGGAATGTGACAGAAGGGGAGAAGGTGGTGAGAACGCCTTCCTTTAAGTCTTAAGAGTGATATTCAAGGTGTTTCAGTGGCGTGAGACGAGTTTCGCACGTCTTCCTTTGCCGGTAAGCAAAAGGGAACCAAAGGAGACCAAAAGTGGAACTTGGGACCAAAGGCCGCAGAAAGTGCCAAAAGGGGAGAAGATGGTGAGAAAGGCTTCCTTTGAGTCCTAGGAGTGATATTCAAGGCGTTTCAGTGGCCTGAGACGAGTTTCGCACGTCTTCCTTTGCCGGTAAGCAAAAGGGGAGCAAAAGAGACCAAAACTGAAACTTGGGTCGAAAGGCCCCTGAAAGTGCCAAAAGGGGAGAAGGTGGTGAGAAAGGCTTCCTTTGAGTCCTAGGAGTGACATTCAAGGAGTTTCAGTGGCTTGAGATGTGTTTCGCATGTCTTCCTTTGCCGGTAAGCAAATTGGGACCAAAAGAGACCAAAACTCGAATTTGGGTCCAAAGGCGTCGGAATGTGCCAGAAGGGGAGAAGGCGGTGAGAAAGCCTTCCTTTGAGTCCATGGAGTGATATTCAAGGAGTCTCAGTGGCCTGAGACTAGTTACGCATGTCTTGCTTTGCCGGTAAGCAAAAGGGGACTAAAAGAGAGCAAAACTAGAACTTAGGTCCAAAGGCGCCGAATGTGACAAGGGGAGAAGGTGGTGAGAACGCCTTCCTTTAAGTCTTAAGAGTGATATTCAAGGTGTTTCAGTGGCGTGAGACGAGTTTCGCACGTCTTCCTTTGCCGGTAAGCAAAAGGGAACCAAAGGAGACCAAAAGTGGAACTTGGGACCAAAGGCCGCAGAAAGTGCCAAAAGGGGAGAAGATGGTGAGAAAGGCTTCCTTTGAGTCCTAGGAGTGATATTCAAGGCGTTTCAGTGGCCTGAGACGAGTTTCGCACGTCTTCCTTTGCCGGTAAGCAAAAGGGGAGCAAAAGAGACCAAAACTGAAACTTGGGTCGAAAGGCCCCAGAAAGTGCCAAAAGGGGAGAAGGTGGTGAGAAAGGCTTCCTTTGAGTCCTAGGAGTGACATTCAAGGAGTTTCAGTGGCCTGAGATGTGTTTCGCATGTCGTCCTTGGCCGGTAAGCAAATTGGGACCACCAGAGACCAAAACTCGAATTTGGGTCCAAAGGCGTCGGAATGTGCCGGTTGGGGAGAAGGCTGTGTGAAAGCCTTCCTTTGAGTCCATGGAGTGATATTCAAGGAGTCTCCGTGGCCTGAGACTAGTTACGCATGTCTTGCTTTGCCGGTAAGCAAAAGGGGACTAAAAGAGAGCAAAACTAGAACTTAGGTCGAAAGGCGCCTGAATGTGCCACAAGGGGAGAAGGTGGTGAGAACGCCTTCCTTTTACTCTTATGAGTGATATCCACGGTGTTTCTCTGGCCTGAGACGAGTTTCGCACGTCTTCCTTTGCCGGTAAGCAAAAGGGAACCAAAGGAGACCAAAAGTGGAACTTGGGACCAAAGGCCGCAGAAAGTGCCAAAAGGGGAGAAGATGGTGAGAAAGGCTTCCTTTGAGTCCTAGGAGTGATATTCAAGGCGTTTCGGTGGCCCGAGACGAGTTTCGCACGTCTTCCTTTGCCGGTAAGCAAAAGGGGAACCAAAGGAGACCAAAAGTGGAACTTGGGACCAAAGGCCGCAGAAAGTGCCAAAAGGGGAGAAGATGGTGAGAAAGGCTTCCTTTGAGTCCTAGGAGTGATATTCAAGGCGTTTCGGTGGCCCGAGACGAGTGTTTCGCACGTCTTCCTTTGCCGGTAAGCAAAAGGGGAGCAAAAGAGACCAAAACTGAAACTTGGGTCGAAAGGCCCCGGAAAGTGCCAAAAGGGGAGAAGGTGGTGAGAAAGGCTTCCTTTGAGTCCTAGGAGTGACATTCAAGGAGTTTCAGTGGCTTGAGATGTGTTTCGCATGTCTTCCTTTGCCGGTAAGCAAATTGGGACCAAAAGAGACCAAAACTCGAATTTGGGTCCAAAGGCGTCGGAATGTGCCAGAGGGGAGACGGCGGTGAGTAAGCCGTCCGTTGAGTCCATGGAGTGATATTCAAGGAGTCTCAGTGGCCTGAGACTAGTTACGCATGTCTTGCTTTGCCGGTAAGCAAAAGGGGACTAAAAGAGAGCAAAACTAGAACTTAGGTCCAAAGGCGCCGGAATGTGACAGAAGGGGAGAAGGTGGTGAGAACGCCTTCCTTTAAGTCTTAAGAGTGATATTCAAGGTGTTTCAGTGGCGTGAGACGAGTTTCGCACGTCTTCCTTTGCCGGTAAGCAAAAGGGAACCAAAGGAGACCAAAAGTGGAACTTGGGACCAAAGGCCGCAGAAAGTGCCAAAAGGGGAGAAGATGGTGAGAAAGGCTTCCTTTGAGTCCTAGGAGTGATATTCAAGGCGTTTCAGTGGCCTGAGACGAGTTTCGCACGTCTTCCTTTGCCGGTAAGCAAAAGGGGAGCAAAAGAGACCAAAACTGAAACTTGGGTCGAAAGGCCCCAGAAAGTGCCAAAAGGGGAGAAGGTGGTGAGAAAGGCTTCCTTTGAGTCCTAGGAGTGACATTCAAGGAGTTTCAGTGGCTTGAGATGTGTTTCGCATGTCTTCCTTTGCCGGTAAGCAAATTGGGACCAAAAGAGACCAAAACTCGAATTTGGGTCCAAAGGCGTCGGAATGTGCCAGAAGGGGAGAAGGCGGTGAGAAAGCCTTCCTTTGAGTCCATGGAGTGATATTCAAGGAGTCTCAGTGGCCTGAGACTAGTTACGCATGTCTTGCTTTGCCGGTAAGCAAAAGGGGACTAAAAGAGAGCAAAACTAGAACTTAGGTCCAAAGGCGCCGGAATGTGACAGAAGGGGAGAAGGTGGTGAGAACGCCTTCCTTTAAGTCTTAAGAGTGATATTCAAGGTGTTTCAGTGGCGTGAGACGAGTTTCGCACGTCTTCCTTTGCCGGTAAGCAAAAGGGAACCAAAGGAGACCAAAAGTGGAACTTGGGACCAAAGGCCGCAGAAAGTGCCAAAAGGGGAGAAGATGGTGAGAAAGGCTTCCTTTGAGTCCTAGGAGTGATATTCAAGGCGTTTCAGTGGCCTGAGACGAGTTTCGCACGTCTTCCTTTGCCGGTAAGCAAAAGGGGAGCAAAAGAGACCAAAACTGAAACTTGGGTCGAAAGGCCCCAGAAAGTGCCAAAAGGGGAGAAGGTGGTGAGAAAGGCTTCCTTTGAGTCCTAGGAGTGACATTCAAGGAGTTTCAGTGGCTTGAGATGTGTTTCGCATGTCTTCCTTTGCCGGTAAGCAAATTGGGACCAAAAGAGACCAAAACTCGAATTTGGGTCCAAAGGCGTCGGAATGTGCCGAGAAGGGAGAAGGCGGTGAGAAAGCCTTCCTTTGAGTCCATGGAGTGATATTCAAGGAGTCTCAAGGTGGCTCGAGACTAGTTACGCATGTCTTGCTTTGCCGGTAAGCAAAAGGGGACTAAAAGAGAGCAAAACTAGAACTTAGGTCCAAAGGCGCCGGAATGTGACAGAAGGGGAGAAGGTGGTGAGAACGCCTTCCTTTAAGTCTTAAGAGTGATATTCAAGGTGTTTCAGTGGCGTGAGACGAGTTTCGCACGTCTTCCTTTGCCGGTAAGCAAAAGGGAACCAAAGGAGACCAAAAGTGGAACTTGGGACCAAAGGCCGCAGAAAGTGCCAAAAGGGGAGAAGATGGTGAGAAAGGCTTCCTTTGAGTCCTAGGAGTGATATTCAAGGCGTTTCAGTGGCCTGAGACGAGTTTCGCACGTCTTCCTTTGCCGGTAAGCAAAAGGGGAGCAAAAGAGACCAAAACTGAAACTTGGGTCGAAAGGCGCCTGAATGTGACAAAAGGGGAGAAGGTGGTGAGAAAGGCTTCCTTTGAGTCCTAGGAGTGACATTCAAGGAGTTTCGGTGGCTTGAGATGTGTTTCGCATGTCTTCCTTTGCCGGTAAGCAAATTGGGACCAAAAGAGACCAAAACTCGAATTTGGGTCCAAAGGCGTCGGAATGTGCCAGAAGGGGAGAAGGCGGTGAGAAAGCCTTCCTTTGAGTCCATGGAGTGATATTCAAGGAGTCTCGGTGGCCTGAGACTAGTTACGCATGTCTTGCTTTGCCGGTAAGCAAAAGGGGACTAAAAGAGAGCAAAACTAGAACTTAGGTCCAAAGGCGCCGGAATGTGACAGAAGGGGAGAAGGTGGTGAGAACGCCTTCCTTTAAGTCTTAAGAGTGATATTCAAGGTGTTTCAGTGGCGTGAGACGAGTTTCGCACGTCTTCCTTTGCCGGTAAGCAAAAGGGAACCAAAGGAGACCAAAAGTGGAACTTGGGACCAAAGGCCGCAGAAAGTGCCAAAAGGGGAGAAGATGGTGAGAAAGGCTTCCTTTGAGTCCTAGGAGTGATATTCAAGGCGTTTCAGTGGCCTGAGACGAGTTTCGCACGTCTTCCTTTGCCGGTAAGCAAAAGGGAACCAAAGGAGACCAAAAGTGGAACTTGGGACCAAAGGCCGCAGAAAGTGCCAAAAGGGGAGAAGATGGTGAGAAAGGCTTCCTTTGAGTCCTAGGAGTGATATTCAAGGCGTTTCGGTGGCCAGAGACGAGTTTCGCACGTCTTCCTTTGCCGGTAAGCAAAAGGGGAGCAAAAGAGACCAAAACTGAAACTTGGGTCGAAAGGCCCCAGAAAGTGCCAAAAGGGGAGAAGGTGGTGAGAAAGGCTTCCTTTGAGTCCTAGGAGTGACATTCAAGGAGTTTCGGTGGCTTGAGATGTGTTTCGCATGTCTTCCTTTGCCGGTAAGCAAATTGGGACCAAAAGAGACCAAAACTCGAATTTGGGTCCAAAGGCGTCGGAATGTGCCAGAAGGGGAGAAGGCGGTGAGAAAGCCTTCCTTTGAGTCCAT
This sequence comes from Abrus pulchellus subsp. cantoniensis, assembly GCA_024086825.1. Taxonomy (NCBI): domain Eukaryota; kingdom Viridiplantae; phylum Streptophyta; class Magnoliopsida; order Fabales; family Fabaceae; genus Abrus; species Abrus pulchellus. Next base: position 20,176,157 of record CM044051.1, read on the forward strand.
GGAGTGATATTCAAGGAGTCTCAGTGGCCTGAGACTAGTTACGCATGTCTTGCTTTGCCGGTAAGCAAAAGGGGACTAAAAGAGAGCAAAACTAGAACTTAGGTCCAAAGGCGCCGGAATGTGACAGAAGTGGAGAAGGTGGTGAGAACGCCTTCCTATAGGTCTTAAGAGTGATATTGAAGGTGTTTCAGTGGCGTGAGACGAGTTTCGCACGTCTTCCTTTGTCGGTAAGCAAACGGGAACCAAAGGAGACCAAAAGTGGAACTTGGGACCAAAGGCCGCAGAAAGTGCCAAAAGGGGAGAAGATGGTGAGAAAGGCTTCCTTTGAGTCCTAGGAGTGATATTCAAGGCGTTTAAGTGGCCCGAGATGAGTTTCGCACGTCTTCCTTTGCCGGTAAGCAAAAGGGGAGCAAAAGAGACCAAAGCGAAACTTGGGTCGAAAGGCCCCGAGAAAGTGCCAAAAGGGGAGAAGGTGGTGAGAAAGGCTTCCTTTGAGTCCTAGGAGTGACATTCAAGGAGTTTCGGTGGCTTGAGATGTGTTTCGCATGTCTTCCTTTGCACGGTAAGCAAATTGGGACCAAAAGAGACCAAAACTCGAATTTGGGTCCAAAGGCGTCGGAATGTGCCAGAAGGGGAGAAGGCGGTGAGAAAGCCTTCCTTTGAGTCCATGGAGTGATATTCAAGGAGTCTCAGTGGCCTGAGACTAGTTACGCATGTCTTGCTTTGCCGGTAAGCAAAAGGGGACTAAAAGAGAGCAAAACTAGAACTTAGGTCCAAAGGCGCCGGAATGTGACGAGAAGGGGAGAAGGTGGTGAGAACGCCTTCCTTTAAGTCTTAAGAGTGATATTCAAGGTGTTTCGGTGGCGTGAGACGAGTTTCGCACGTCTTCCTTTGCCGGTAAGCAAAAGGGAACCAAAGGAGACCAAAAGTGGAACTTGGGACCAAAGGCCGCAGAAAGTGCCAAAAGGGGAGAAGATGGTGAGAAAGGCTTCCTTTGAGTCCTAGGAGTGATATTCAAGGCGTTTCAGTGGCCTGAGACGAGTTTCGCACGTCTTCCTTTGCCGGTAAGCAAAAGGGCAACCAAAGGAGACCAAAAGTGGAACTTGGGACCAAAGGCGCAGAAAGTGCCAAAAGGGAGAAGATGGTGAGAAAGGCTTCCTTTGAGTCCTAGGAGTGATATTCAAGGCGTTTCGGTGGCCCGAGACGAGTTTCGCACGTCTTCCTTTGCCGGTAAGCAAAAGGGAGCAAAAGAGACCAAAACGAAACTTGGGTCGAAAGGCCCCGAGAAAGTGCCAAAAGGGGAGAAGGTGGTGAGAAAGGCTTCCTTTGAGTCCTAGGAGTGACATTCAAGGAGTTTCGGTGGCTTGAGATGTGTTTCGCATGTCTTCCTTTGCAGGTAAGCAAATTGGGACCAAAAGAGACCAAAACTCGAATTTGGGTCCAAAGGCGTCGGAATGTGCCAGAAGGGGAGAAGGCGGTGAGAAAGCCTTCCTTTGAGTCCATGGAGTGATATTCAAGGAGTCTCAGTGGCCTGAGACTAGTTACGCATGTCTTGCTTTGCCGGTAAGCAAAAGGGGACTAAAAGAGAGCAAAACTAGAACTTAGGTCCAAAGGCGCCGGAATGTGACAGAAGGGGAGAAGGTGGTGAGAACGCCTTCCTTTAAGTCTTAAGAGTGATATTCAAGGTGTTTCAGTGGCGTGAGACGAGTTTCGCACGTCTTCCTTTGCCGGTAAGCAAAAGGGAACCAAAGGAGACCAAAAGTGGAACTTGGGACCAAAGGCCGCAGAAAGTGCCAAAAGGGGAGAAGATGGTGAGAAAGGCTTCCTTTGAGTCCTAGGAGTGATATTCAAGGCGTTTCAGTGGCCTGAGACGAGTTTCGCACGTCTTCCTTTGCCGGTAAGCAAAAGGGGAGCAAAAGAGACCAAAACTGAAACTTGGGTCGAAAGGCCCCAGAAAGTGCCAAAAGGGGAGAAGGTGGTGAGAAAGGCTTCCTTTGAGTCCTAGGAGTGACATTCAAGGAGTTTCAGTGGCTTGAGATGTGTTTCGCATGTCTTCCTTTGCCGGTAAGCAAATTGGGACCAAAAGAGACCAAAACTCGAATTTGGGTCCAAAGGCGTCGGAATGTGCCAGAAGGGGAGAAGGCGGTGAGAAAGCCTTCCTTTGAGTCCATGGAGTGATATTCAAGGAGTCTCAGTGGCATGAGACTAGTTACGCATGTCTTGCTTTGCCGGTAAGCAAAAGGGGACTAAAAGAGAGCAAAACTAGAACTTAGGTCCAAAGGCGCCGGAATGTGACAGAAGGGGAGAAGGTGGTGAGAACGCCTTCCTTTAAGTCTTAAGAGTGATATTCAAGGTGTTTCAGTGGCGTGAGACGAGTTTCGCACGTCTTCCTTTGCCGGTAAGCAAAAGGGAACCAAAGGAGACCAAAAGTGGAACTTGGGACCAAAGGCCGCAGAAAGTGCCAAAAGGGGAGAAGATGGTGAGAAAGGCTTCCTTTGAGTCCTAGGAGTGATATTCAAGGCGTTTCGGTGGCACGAGACGAGTTTCGCACGTCTTCCTTTGCCGGTAAGCAAAAGGGGAGCAAAAGAGACCAAAACTGAAACTTGGGTCGAAAGGCCCCGAGAAAGTGCCAAAAGGGGAGAAGGTGGTGAGAAAGGCTTCCTTTGAGTCCTAGGAGTGACATTCAAGGAGTTTCAGTGGCTTGAGATGTGTTTCGCATGTCTTCCTTTGCCGGTAAGCAAATTGGGACCAAAAGAGACCAAAACTCGAATTTGGGTCCAAAGGCGTCGGAATGTGCCGAGAAGGGGAGAAGGCGGTGAGAAAGCCTTCCTTTGAGTCCATGGAGTGATATTCAAGGAGTCTCGGTGGCACGAGACTAGTTACGCATGTCTTGCTTTGCAGGTAAGCAAAAGGGGACTAAAAGAGAGCAAAACTAGAACTTAGGTCCAAAGGCGCCGGAATGTGACGAAGGGGAGAAGGTGGTGAGAACGCCTTCCTTTAAGTCTTAAGAGTGATATTCAAGGTGTTTCGGTGGCGTGAGACGAGTTTCGCACGTCTTCCTTTGCCGGTAAGCAAAAGGGAACCAAAGGAGACCAAAAGTGGAACTTGGGACCAAAGGCCGCAGAAAGTGCCAAAAGGGGAGAAGATGGTGAGAAAGGCTTCCTTTGAGTCCTAGGAGTGATATTCAAGGCGTTTCGGTGGCACGAGACGAGTTTCGCACGTCTTCCTTTGCCGGTAAGCAAAAGGGGAGCAAAAGAGACCAAAGCGAAACTTGGGTCGAAAGGCCCCGAGAAAGTGCCAAAAGGGGAGAAGGTGGTGAGAAAGGCTTCCTTTGAGTCCTAGGAGTGACATTCAAGGAGTTTCAGTGGCTTGAGATGTGTTTCGCATGTCTTCCTTTGCGGTAAGCAAATTGGGACCAAAAGAGACCAAAACTCGAATTTGGGTCCAAAGGCGTCGGAATGTGCCAGAAGGGGAGAAGGCGGTGAGAAAGCCTTCCTTTGAGTCCATGGAGTGATATTCAAGGAGTGTCAGTGGCGAGAGACTAGTTACGCATGTCTTGCTTTGCCGGTAAGCAAAAGGGGACTAAAAGAGAGCAAAACTAGAACTTAGGTCCAAAGGCGCCGGCCTGTGACCGAAGGGGAGAAGGTAGGGAGAACGCCTTCCTTTCAGTCTTTTGAGTGATATTCAAGGTGTTTCGGTGGCGTGAGACGAGTTTCGCACGTCTTCCTTTGTCGGTAAGCAAAAGGGAACCAAAGGAGACCAAAAGTGGAACTTGGGACCAAAGGCCGCAGAAAGTGCCAAAAGGGGAGAAGATGGTGAGAAAGGCTTCCTTTGAGTCCTAGGAGTGATATTCAAGGCGTTTCAGTGGCCTGAGACGAGTTTCGCACGTCTTCCTTTGCCGGTAAGCAAAAGGGGAGCAAAAGAGACCAAAACTGAAACTTGGGTCGAAAGGCCCCAGAAAGTGCCAAAAGGGGAGAAGGTGGTGAGAAAGGCTTCCTTTGAGTCCTAGGAGTGACATTCAAGGAGTTTCAGTGGCTTGAGATGTGTTTCGCATGTCTTCCTTTGCCGGTAAGCAAATTGGGACCAAAAGAGACCAAAACTCGAATTTGGGTCCAAAGGCGTCGGAATGTGCCAGAAGGGAGAAGGCGGTGAGAAAGCCTTCCTTTGAGTCCATGGAGTGATATTCAAGGAGTCTCGGTGGCACGAGACTAGTTACGCATGTCTTGCTTTGCCGGTAAGCAAAAGGGGACTAAAAGAGAGCAAAACTAGAACTTAGGTCCAAAGGCGCCGGAATGTGACGAAGGGGAGAAGGTGGTGAGAACGCCTTCCTTTAAGTCTTAAGAGTGATATTCAAGGTGTTTCGGTGGCGTGAGACGAGTTTCGCACGTCTTCCTTTGTCGGTAAGCAAAAGGGAACCAAAGGAGACCAAAAGTGGAACTTGGGACCAAAGGCCGCAGAAAGTGCCAAAAGGGGAGAAGATGGTGAGAAAGGCTTCCTTTGAGTCCTAGGAGTGATATTCAAGGCGTTTCAGTGGCCTGAGACGAGTTTCGCACGTCTTCCTTTGCCGGTAAGCAAAAGGGGAGCAAAAGAGACCAAAACTGAAACTTGGGTCGAAAGGCCCCGAGAAAGTGCCAAAAGGGGAGAAGGTGGTGAGAAAGGCTTCCTTTGAGTCCTAGGAGTGACATTCAAGGAGTTTCGGTGGCTTGAGATGTGTTTCGCATGTCTTCCTGTGCAGGTAAGCAAATTGGGACCAAAAGAGACCAAAACTCGAATTTGGGTCCAAAGGCGTCGGAATGTGCCAGAAGGGGAGAAGGCGGTGAGAAAGCCTTCCTTTGAGTCCATGGAGTGATATTCAAGGAGTCTCAGTGGCCTGAGACTAGTTACGCATGTCTTGCTTTGCCGGTAAGCAAAAGGGGACTAAAAGAGAGCAAAACTAGAACTTAGGTCCAAAGGCGCCGGAATGTGACAGAAGGGGAGAAGGTGGTGAGAACGCCTTCCTTTAAGTCTTAAGAGTGATATTCAAGGTGTTTCAGTGGCGTGAGACGAGTTTCGCACGTCTTCCTTTGCTGGTAAGCAAAAGGGAACCAAAGGAGACCAAAAGTGGAACTTGGGACCAAAGGCCGCAGAAAGTGCCAAAAGGGGAGAAGATGGTGAGAAAGGCTTCCTTTGAGTCCTAGGAGTGATATTCAAGGCGTTTCAGTGGCCTGAGACGAGTTTCGCACGTCTTCCTTTGCCGGTAAGCAAAAGGGGAGCAAAAGAGACCAAAGCGAAACTTGGGTCGAAAGGCCCCGAGAAAGTGCCAAAAGGGGAGAAGGTGGTGAGAAAGGCTTCCTTTGAGTCCTAGGAGTGACATTCAAGGAGTTTCGGTGGCTTGAGATGTGTTTCGCATGTCTTCCTTTGCCGGTAAGCAAATTGGGACCAAAAGAAACCAAAACTCGAATTTGGGTCCAAAGGCGTCGGAATGTGCCGAAGGGGAGAAGGCGGTGAGAAAGCCTTCCTTTGAGTCCATGGAGTGATATTCAAGGAGTCTCGGTGGCACGAGACTAGTTACGCATGTCTTGCTTTGCCGGTAAGCAAAAGGGGACTAAAAGAGAGCAAAACTAGAACTTAGGTCCAAAGGCGCCGGAATGTGACAGAAGGGGAGAAGGTGGTGAGAACGCCTTCCTTTAAGTCTTAAGAGTGATATTCAAGGTGTTTCAGTGGCGTGAGACGAGTTTCGCACGTCTTCCTTTGTCGGTAAGCAAAAGGGAACCAAAGGAGACCAAAAGTGGAACTTGGGTCCAAAGGTGCGAGAAAGTGCCAAAAGGGGAGAAGATGGTGAGAAAGGCTTCCTTTGAGTCCTAGGAGTGATATTCAAGGCGTTTCAGTGGCCTGAGACGAGTTTCGCACGTCTTCCTTTGCCGGTAAGCAAAAGGGGAGCAAAAGAGACCAAAACTGAAACTTGGGTCGAAAGGCCCAGAAAGTGCCAAAAGGGGAGAAGGTGGTGAGAAAGGCTTCCTTTGAGTCCTAGGAGTGACATTCAAGGAGTTTCAGTGGCTTGAGATGTGTTTCGCATGTCTTCCTTTGCCGGTAAGCAAATTGGGACCAAAAGAGACCAAAACTCGAATTTGGGTCCAAAGGCGTCGGAATGTGCCAGAAGGGGAGAAGGCGGTGAGAAAGCCTTCCTTTGAGTCCATGGAGTGATATTCAAGGAGTCTCGGTGGCACGAGACTAGTTACGCATGTCTTGCTTTGCCGGTAAGCAAAAGGGGACTAAAAGAGAGCAAAACTAGAACTTAGGTCCAAAGGCGCCGGAATGTGACGAAGGGGAGAAGGTGGTGAGAACGCCTTCCTTTAAGTCTTAAGAGTGATATTCAAGGTGTTTCGGTGGCGTGAGACGAGTTTCGCACGTCTTCCTTTGCCGGTAAGCAAAAGGGAACCAAAGGAGACCAAAAGTGGAACTTGGGACCAAAGGCCGCAGAAAGTGCCAAAAGGGGAGAAGATGGTGAGAAAGGCTTCCTTTGAGTCCTAGGAGTGATATTCAAGGCGTTTCAGTGGCACGAGACGAGTTTCGCACGTCTTCCTTTGCTTAGGTAAGCAAAAGGGGAGCAAAAGAGACCAAAGCTGAAACTTGGGTCGAAAGGCCCCGAGAAAGTGCCAAAAGGGGAGAAGGTGGTGAGAAAGGCTTCCTTTGAGTCCTAGGAGTGACATTCAAGGAGTTTCAGTGGCTTGAGATGTGTTTCGCATGTTTTCCTTTGCCGGTAAGCAAGTTGGGACCAAAAGAGACCAAAACTCGAATTTGGGTCCAAAGGCGTCGGAATGTGCCAGAAGGGGAGAAGGCGGTGAGAAAGCCTTCCTTTGAGTCCATGGAGTGATATTCAAGGAGTCTCGGTGGCACGAGACTAGTTACGCATGTCTTGCTTTGCCGGTAAGCAAAAGGGGACTAAAAGAGAGCAAAACTAGAACTTAGGTCCAAAGGCGCCGGAATGTGACGAAGGGGAGAAGGTGGTGAGAACGCCTTCCTTTAAGTCTTAAGAGTGATATTCAAGGTGTTTCAGTGGCGTGAGACGAGTTTCGCACGTCTTCCTTTGTCGGTAAGCAAAAGGGAACCAAAGGAGACCAAAAGTGGAACTTGGGACCAAAGGCCGCAGAAAGTGCCAAAAGGGGAGAAGATGGTGAGAAAGGCTTCCTTTGAGTCCTAGGAGTGATATTCAAGGCGTTTCAGTGGCATGAGACGAGTTTCGCACGTCTTCCTTTGCTTAGGTAAGCAAAAGGGGAGCAAAAGAGACCAAAACTGAAACTTGGGTCGAAAGGCCCCAGAAAGTGCCAAAAGGGGAGAAGGTGGTGAGAAAGGCTTCCTTTGAGTCCTAGGAGTGACATTCAAGGAGTTTCAGTGGCTTGAGATGTGTTTCGCATGTCTTCCTTTGCCGGTAAGCAAGTTGGGACCAAAAGAGACCAAAACTCGAATTTGGGTCCAAAGGCGTCGGAATGTGCCAGAAGGGGAGAAGGCGGTGAGAAAGCCTTCCTTTGAGTCCATGGAGTGATATTCAAGGAGTCTCAGTGGCCTGAGACTAGTTACGCATGTCTTGCTTTGCCGGTAAGCAAAAGGGGACTAAAAGAGAGCAAAACTAGAACTTAGGTCCAAAGGCGCCGGAATGTGACGAAGGGGAGAAGGTGGTGAGAACGCCTTCCTTTAAGTCTTAAGAGTGATCTTCAAGGTGTTTCAGTGGCGTGAGACGAGTTTCGCACGTCTTCCTTTGCCGGTAAGCAAAACGGAACCAAAGGAGACCAAAAGTGGAACTTGGGACCAAAGGCCGCAGAAAGTGCCTAAATGGGAGAAGATGGTGAGAAAGGCTTCCTTTGAGTCCTAGGAGTGATATTCAAGGCGTTTCAGTGGCACGAGACGAGTTTCGCACGTCTTCCTTTGCCGGTAAGCAAAAGGGGAGCAAAGAGACCAAAGCGAAACTTGGGTCGAAAGGCCCCGAGAAAGTGCCAAAAGGGGAGAAGGTGGTGAGAAAGGCTTCCTTTGAGTCCTAGGAGTGACATTCAAGGAGTTTCGGTGGCTTGAGATGTGTTTCGCATGTCTTCCTTTGCGGTAAGCAAATTGGGACCAAAAGAGACCAAAACTCGAATTTGGGTCCAAAGGCGTCGGAATGTGCCGAGAAGGGAGAAGGCGGTGAGAAAGCCTTCCTTTGAGTCCATGGAGTGATATTCAAGGAGTCTCAGTGGCCTGAGACTAGTTACGCATGTCTTGCTTTGCCGGTAAGCAAAAGGGGACTAAAAGAGAGCAAAACTAGAACTTAGGTCCAAAGGCGCCGGAATGTGACAGAAGGGGAGAAGGTGGTGAGAACGCCTTCCTTTAAGTCTTAAGAGTGATATTGAAGGTGTTTCAGTGGCGTGAGACGAGTTTCGCACGTCTTCCTTTGTCGGTAAGCAAAAGGGAACCAAAGGAGACCAAAAGTGGAACTTGGGACCAAAGGCCGCAGAAAGTGCCAAAAGGGGAGAAGATGGTGAGAAAGGCTTCCTTTGAGTCCTAGGAGTGATATTCAAGGCGTTTCAGTGGCCTGAGACGAGTTTCGCACGTCTTCCTTTGCCGGTAAGCAAAAGGGAACCAAAGGAGACCAAAAGTGGAACTTGGGACCAAAGGCCGCAGAAAGTGCCAAAAGGGGAGAAGATGGTGAGAAAGGCTTCCTTTGAGTCCTAGGAGTGATATTCAAGGCGTTTCGGTGGCACGAGACGAGTGTCGCACGTCTTCCTTTGCCGGTAAGCAAAAGGGGAGCAAAAGAGACCAAAACTGAAACTTGGGTCGAAAGGCCCCAGAAAGTGCCAAAAGGGGAGAAGGTGGTGAGAAAGGCTTCCTTTGAGTCCTAGGAGTGACATTCAAGGAGTTTCAGTGGCTTGAGATGTGTTTCGCATGTCTTCCTTTGCCGGTAAGCAAATTGGGACCAAAAGAGACCAAAACTCGAATTTGGGTCCAAAGGCGTCGGAATGTGCCAGAAGGGGAGAAGGCGGTGAGAAAGCCTTCCTTTGAGTCCATGGAGTGATATTCAAGGAGTCTCAGTGGCCTGAGACTAGTTACGCATGTCTTGCTTTGCCGGTAAGCAAAAGGGGACTAAAAGAGAGCAAAACTAGAACTTAGGTCCACAGGCGCCGGAATGTGACAGAAGGGGAGAAGGTGGTGAGAACGCCTTCCTTTGAGTCCATGGAGTGATATTCAAGGAGTCTCAGTGGCCTGAGACTAGTTACGCATGTCTTGCTTTGCCGGTAAGCAAAAGGGGACTAAAAGAGAGCAAAACTAGAACTTAGGTCCAAAGGCGCCGGAATGTGACAGAAGTGGAGAAGGTGGTGAGAACGCCTTCCTATAGGTCTTAAGAGTGATATTGAAGGTGTTTCAGTGGCGTGAGACGAGTTTCGCACGTCTTCCTTTGTCGGTAAGCAAAAGGGAACCAAAGGAGACCAAAAGTGGAACTTGGGACCAAAGGCCGCAGAAAGTGCCAAAAGGGGAGAAGATGGTGAGAAAGGCTTCCTTTGAGTCCTAGGAGTGATATTCAAGGCGTTTCAGTGGCCTGAGACGAGTTTCGCACGTCTTCCTTTGCCGGTAAGCAAAAGGGGAGCAAAAGAGACCAAAACTGAAACTTGGGTCGAAAGGCCCCAGAAAGTGCCAAAAGGGGAGAAGGTGGTGAGAAAGGCTTCCTTTGAGTCCTAGGAGTGACATTCAAGGAGTTTCAGTGGCTTGAGATGTGTTTCGCATGTCTTCCTTTGCCGGTAAGCAAATTAGGACCAAAAGAGACCAAAACTCGAATTTGGGTCCAAAGGCGTCGGAATGTACCAGAAGGGGAGAAGGCGGTGAGAAAGCCTTCCTTTGAGTCCATGGAGTGATATTCAAGGAGTCTCAGTGGCCTGAGACTAGTTACGCATGTCTTGCTTTGCCGGTAAGCAAAAGGGGACTAAAAGAGAGCAAAACTAGAACTTAGGTCCAAAGGCGCCGGAATGTGACGAAGGGAGAAGGTGGTGAGAACGCCTTCCTTTAAGTCTTAAGAGTGATATTCAAGGTGTTTCAGTGGCGTGAGACGAGTTTCGCACGTCTTCCTTTGCCGGTAAGCAAAAGGGAACCAAAGGAGACCAAAAGTGGAACTTGGGACCAAAGGCCGCAGAAAGTGCCAAAAGGGGAGAAGATGGTGAGAAAGGCTTCCTTTGAGTCCTAGGTGTGATATTCAAGGCGTTTCAGTGGCCTGAGACGAGTTTCGCACGTCTTCCTTTGCCGGTAAGCAAAAGGGAACCAAAGGAGACCAAAAGTGGAACTTGGGACCAAAGGCCGCAGAAAGTGCCAAAAGGGGAGAAGATGGTGAGAAAGGCTTCCTTTGAGTCCTAGGAGTGATATTCAAGGCGTTTCAGTGGCCTGAGACGAGTGTCGCACGTCTTCCTTTGCCGGTAAGCAAAAGGGGAGCAAAAGAGACCAAAACTGAAACTTGGGTCGAAAGGCCCCAGAAAGTGCCAAAAGGGGAGAAGGTGGTGAGAAAGGCTTCCTTTGAGTCCTAGGAGTGACATTCAAGGAGTTTCAGTGGCTTGAGATGTGTTTCGCATGTCTTCCTTTGCCGGTAAGCAAATTGGGACCAAAAGAGACCAAAACTCGAATTTGGGTCCAAAGGCGTCGGAATGTGCCAGAAGGGGAGAAGGCGGTGAGAAAGCCTTCCTTTGAGTCCATGGAGTGATATTCAAGGAGTCTCAGTGGCCTGAGACTAGTTACGCATGTCTTGCTTTGCCGGTAAGCAAAAGGGAACCAAAGGAGACCAAAAGTGGAACTTGGGACCAAAGGCCGCAGAAAGTGCCAAAAGGGGAGAAGATGGTGAGAAAGGCTTCCTTTGAGTCCTAGGAGTGATATTCAAGGCGTTTCAGTGGCGTGAGACGAGTTTCGCACGTCTTCCTTTGCTTAGGTAAGCAAAAGGGAACCAAAGGAGACCAAAAGTGGAACTTGGGACCAAAGGCCCCAGAAAGTGCCAAAAGGGGAGAAGATGGTGAGAAAGGCTTCCTTTGAGTCCTAGGAGTGACATTCAAGGAGTTTCAGTGGCATGAGATGAGTTTCGCACGTCTTCCTTTGCCGGTAAGCAAAAGGGGAGCAAAAGAGACCAAAACTGAAACTTGGGTCGAAAGGCCCCAGAAAGTGCCAAAAGGGGAGAAGGTGGTGAGAGAGGCTTCCTTTGAGTCCTAGGAGTGACATTCAAGGAGTTTCAGTGGCTTGAGATGTGTTTCGCATGTCTTCCTTTGCCGGTAAGCAAATTGGGACCAAAAGAGACCAAAACTCGAATTTGGGTCCAAAGGCGTCGGAATGTGCGAGAAGGGGAGAAGGCGGTGAGAAAGCCTTCCTTTGAGTCCATGGAGTGATATTCAAGGAGTCTCGGTGGCACGAGACTAGTTACGCATGTCTTGCTTTGCCGGTAAGCAAAAGGGGACTAAAAGAGAGCAAAACTAGAACTTAGGTCCAAAGGCGCCGGAATGTGACGAAGGGAGAAGGTGGTGAGAACGCCTTCCTTTAAGTCTTAAGAGTGATATTCAAGGTGTTTCGGTGGCGTGAGACGAGTTTCGCACGTCTTCCTTTGCCGGTAAGCAAAAGGGAACCAAAGGAGACCAAAAGTGGAACTTGGGACCAAAGGCCGCAGAAAGTGCCAAAAGGGGAGAAGATGGTGAGAAAGGCTTCCTTTGAGTCCTAGGAGTGATATTCAAGGCGTTTCGGTGGCACGAGACGAGTTTCGCACGTCTTCCTTTGCCGGTAAGCAAAAGGGGAGCAAAAGAGACCAAAGCTGAAACTTGGGTCGAAAGGCCCCGAGAAAGTGCCAAAAGGGGAGAAGGTGGTGAGAAAGGCTTCCTTTGAGTCCTAGGAGTGACATTCAAGGAGTTTCGGTGGCTTGAGATGTGTTTCGCATGTCTTCCTTTGCCGGTAAGCAAATTGGGACCAAAAGAGACCAAAACTCGAATTTGGGTCCAAAGGCGTCGGAATGTGCCGAGAAGGGGAGAAGGCGGTGAGAAAGCCTTCCTTTGAGTCCATGGAGTGATATTCAAGGAGTCTCGGTGGCCCGAGACTAGTTACGCATGTCTTGCTTTGCAGGTAAGCAAAAGGGGACTAAAAGAGAGCAAAACTAGAACTTAGGTCCAAAGGCGCCGGAATGTGACAGAAGGGGAGAAGGTGGTGAGAACGCCTTCCTTTAAGTCTTAAGAGTGATATTCAAGGTGTTTCAGTGGCGTGAGACGAGTTTCGCACGTCTTCCTTTGCCGGTAAGCAAAAGGGAACCAAAGGAGACCAAAAGTGGAACTTGGGACCAAAGGCCGCAGAAAGTGCCAAAAGGGGAGAAGATGGTGAGAAAGGCTTCCTTTGAGTCCTAGGAGTGATATTCAAGGCGTTTCAGTGGCTTGAGATGTGTTTCGCATGTCTTCCTTTGCCGGTAAGCAAATTGGGACCAAAAGAGACCAAAACTCGAATTTGGGTCCAAAGGCGTCGGAATGTGCCAGAAGGGGAGAAGGCGGTGAGAAAGCCTTCCTTTGAGTCCATGGAGTGATATTCAAGGAGTCTCAGTGGCCTGAGACTAGTTACGCACGTCTTCCTTTGCCGGTAAGCAAAAGGGAACCAAAGGAGACCAAAAGTGGAACTTGGGACCAAAGGCCGCAGAAAGTGCCAAAAGGGGAGAAGATGGTGAGAAAGGCTTCCTTTGAGTCCTAGGAGTGATATTCAAGGCGTTTCAGTGGCGTGAGACGAGTTTCGCACGTCTTCCTTTGCCGGTAAGCAAAAGGGAACCAAAGGAGACCAAAAGTGGAACTTGGGACCAAAGGCCGCAGAAAGTGCCAAAAGGGGAGAAGATGGTGAGAAAGGCTTCCTTTGAGTCCTAGGAGTGATATTCAAGGCGTTTCAGTGGCCTGAGACGAGTTTCGCACGTCTTCCTTTGCCGGTAAGCAAAAGGGGAGCAAAAGAGACCAAAACTGAAACTTGGGTCGAAAGGCCCCAGAAAGTGCCAAAAGGGGAGAAGGTGGTGAGAAAGGCTTCCTTTGAGTCCTAGGAGTGACATTCAAGGAGTTTCAGTGGCTTGAGATGTGTTTCGCATGTCTTCCTTTGCCGGTAAGCAAATTGGGACCAAAAGAGACCAAAACTCGAATTTGGGTCCAAAGGCGTCGGAATGTGCCAGAAGGGGAGAAGGCGGTGAGAAAGCCTTCCTTTGAGTCCATGGAGTGATATTCAAGGAGTCTCGGTGGCCCGAGACTAGTTACGCATGTCTTGCTTTGCCGGTAAGCAAAAGGGGACTAAAAGAGAGCAAAACTAGAACTTAGGTCCAAAGGCGCCGGAATGTGACGAAGGGGAGAAGGTGGTGAGAACGCCTTCCTTTAAGTCTTAAGAGTGATATTCAAGGTGTTCCCGCGGCGTGAGACGAGTTTCGCACGTCTTCCTTTGCCGGTAAGCAAAAGGGAACCAAAGGAGACCAAAAGTGGAACTTGGGACCAAAGGCCGCAGAAAGTGCCAAAAGGGGAGAAGATGGTGAGAAAGGCTTCCTTTGAGTCGTAGGAGTGTTATTCAAGGCGTTTCGGTGGCTGAGACGAGTTTCGCACGTCTTCCTTTGCGGTAAGCAAAAGGGAACCAAAGGAGACCAAAAGTGGAACTTGGGACCAAAGGCCGCGAGAAAGTGCCAAAAGGGGAGAAGATGGTGAGAAAGGCTTCCTTTGAGTCCTAGGAGTGATATTCAAGGCGTTTCGGTGGCTGAGACGAGTTTCGCACGTCTTCCTTTGCCGGTAAGCAAAAGGGGAGCAAAAGAGACCAAAACTGAAACTTGGGTCAAAAGGCCCCGAGAAAGTGCCAAAAGGGGAGAAGGTGGTGAGAAAGGCTTCCTTTGAGTCCTAGGAGTGACATTCAAGGAGTTTCGGTGGCTTGAGATGTGTTTCGCATGTCTTCCTTTGCAGGTAAGCAAATTGGGACCAAAAGAGACCAAAACTCGAATTTGGGTCCAAAGGCGTCGGAATGTGCCGAGAAGGGGAGAAGGCGGTGAGAAAGCCTTCCTTTGAGTCCATGGAGTGATATTCAAGGAGTCTCGGTGGCCCGAGACTAGTTACGCATGTCTTGCTTTGCCGGTAAGCAAAAGGGGACTAAAAGAGAGCAAAACTAGAACTTAGGTCCAAAGGCGCCGGAATGTGACGAAGGGGAGAAGGTGGTGAGAACGCCTTCCTTTAAGTCTTAAGAGTGATCTTCAAGGTGTTTCGGTGGCGTGAGACGAGTTTCGCACGTCTTCCTTTGCCGGTAAGCAAAAGGGAACCAAAGGAGACCAAAAGTGGAACTTGGGACCAAAGGCCGCAGAAAGTGCCAAAAGGGGAGAAGATGGTGAGAAAGGCTTCCTTTGAGTCCTAGGAGTGATATTCAAGGCATTTCGGTGGCACGAGACGAGTTTCGCACGTCTTCCTTTGCTAGGTAAGCAAAAGGGGAGCAAAAGAGACCAAAGCGAAACTTGGGTCGAAAGGCCCCGAGAAAGTGCCAAAAGGGGAGAAGGTGGTGAGAAAGGCTTCCTTTGAGTCCTAGGAGTGACATTCAAGGAGTTTCAAAGTGGCTTGAGATGTGTTTCGCATGTCTTCCTTTGCCGGTAAGCAAATTGGGACCAAAAGAGACCAAAACTCGAATTTGGGTCCAAAGGCGTCGGAATGTGCCGAGAAGGGGAGAAGGCGGTGAGAAAGCCTTCCTTTGAGTCCATGGAGTGATATTCAAGGAGTCTCGGTGGCACGAGACTAGTTACGCATGTCTTGCTTACGGTAAGCAAAAGGGGACTAAAAGAGAGCAAAACTAGAACTTAGGTCCAAAGGCGCCGGAATGTGACGAAGGGGAGAAGGTGGTGAGAACGCCTTCCTTTAAGTCTTAAGAGTGATATTCAAGGTGTTTCGGTGGCGTGAGACGAGTTTCGCACGTCTTCCTTTGCCGGTAAGCAAAAGGGAACCAAAGGAGACCAAAAGTGGAACTTGGGACCAAAGGCCGCGAGAGAAGTGCCAAAAGGGGAGAAGATGGTGAGAAAGGCTTCCTTTGAGTCCTAGGAGTGATATTCAAGGCGTTTCGGTGGCACGAGACGAGTTTCGCACGTCTTCCTTTGCCGGTAAGCAAAAGGGAGCAAAAGAGACCAAAGCTGAAACTTGGGTCGAAAGGCCCCAGAAAGTGCCAAAAGGGGAGAAGGTGGTGAGAAAGGCTTCCTTTGAGTCCTAGGAGTGACATTCAAGGAGTTTCGGTGGCTTGAGATGTGTTTCGCATGTCTTCCTTTGCCGGTAAGCAAATTGGGACCAAAAGAGACCAAAACTCGAATTTGGGTCCAAAGGCGTCGGAATGTGCCAGAAGGGGAGAAGGCGGTGAGAAAGCCTTCCTTTGAGTCCATGGAGTGATATTCAAGGAGTCTCGGTGGCAGGAGACTAGTTACGCATGTCTTGCTTTGCCGGTAAGCAAAAGGGGACTAAAAGAGAGCAAAACTAGAACTTAGGTCCAAAGGCGCCGGAATGTGACAGAAGGGGAGAAGGTGGTGAGAACGCCTTCCTTTAAGTCTTAAGAGTGATATTCAAGGTGTTTCAGTGGCGTGAGACGAGTTTCGCACGTCTTCCTTTGCCGGTAAGCAAAAGGGAACCAAAGGAGACCAAAAGTGGAACTTGGGACCAAAGGCCGCAGAAAGTGCCAAAAGGGGAGAAGATGGTGAGAAAGGCTTCCTTTGAGTCCTAGGAGTGATATTCAAGGCGTTTCAGTGGCTTGAGATGTGTTTCGCATGTCTTCCTTTGCCGGTAAGCAAATTGGGACCAAAAGAGACCAAAACTCGAATTTGGGTCCAAAGGCGTCGGAATGTGCCAGAAGGGGAGAAGGCGGTGAGAAAGCCTTCCTTTGAGTCCATGGAGTGATATTCAAGGAGTCTCAGTGGCCTGAGACTAGTTACGCATGTCTTGCTTTGTCGGTAAGCAAAAGGGAACCAAAGGAGACCAAAAGTGGAACTTGGGACCAAAGGCCGCAGAAAGTGCCAAAAGGGGAGAAGATGGTGAGAAAGGCTTCCTTTGAGTCCTAGGAGTGATATTCAAGGCGTTTCAGTGGCCTGAGACGAGTTTCGCACGTCTTCCTTTGCCGGTAAGCAAAAGGGAACCAAAGGAGACCAAAAGTGGAACTTGGGACCAAAGGCCGCAGAAAGTGCCAAAAGGGGAGAAGATGGTGAGAAAGGCTTCCTTTGAGTCCTAGGAGTGATATTCAAGGCGTTTCAGTGGCCTGAGACGAGTTTCGCACGTCTTCCTTTGCCGGTAAGCAAAAGGGGAGCAAAAGAGACCAAACCTGAAACTGGGACAAAAGGCCCCAGAAAGTGCCAAAAGGGGAGAAGGTGGTGAGAAAGGCTTCCTTTGAGTCCTAGGAGTGACATTCAAGGAGTTTCAGTGGCTTGAGATGTGTTTCGCATGTCTTCCTTTGCCGGTAAGCAAATTGGGACCAAAAGAGACCAAAACTCGAATTTGGGTCCAAAGGCGTCGGAATGTGCCAGAAGGGGAGAAGGCGGTGAGAAAGCCTTCCTTTGAGTCCATGGAGTGATATTCAAGGAGTCTCAGTGGCACGAGACTAGTTACGCATGTCTTGCTTTGCGGTAAGCAAAAGGGGACTAAAAGAGAGCAAAACTAGAACTTAGGTCCAAAGGCGCCGGAATGTGACAGAAGGGGAGAAGGTGGTGAGAACGCCTTCCTTTAAGTCTTAAGAGTGATCTTCAAGGTGTTTCAGTGGCGTGAGACGAGTTTCGCACGTCTTCCTTTGCCGGTAAGCAAAAGGGAACCAAAGGAGACCAAAAGTGGAACTTGGGACCAAAGGCCGCAGAAAGTGCCAAAAGGGGAGAAGATGGTGAGAAAGGCTTCCTTTGAGTCCTAGGAGTGATATTCAAGGCATTTCAGTGGCCTGAGACGAGTTTCGCACGTCTTCCTTTGCCGGTAAGCAAAAGGGGAGCAAAAGAGACCAAAACTGAAACTTGGGTCGAAAGGCCCCAGAAAGTGCCAAAAGGGGAGAAGGTGGTGAGAAAGGCTTCCTTTGAGTCCTAGGAGTGACATTCAAGGAGTTTCAGTGGCTTGAGATGTGTTTCGCATGTCTTCCTTTGCCGGTAAGCAAATTGGGACCAAAAGAGACCAAAACTCGAATTTGGGTCCAAAGGCGTCGGAATGTGCCGAGAAGGAGAAGGCGGTGAGAAAGCCTTCCTTTGAGTCCATGGAGTGATATTCAAGGAGTCTCGGTGGCACGAGACTAGTTACGCATGTCTTGCTTTGCGGTAAGCAAAAGGGGACTAAAAGAGAGCAAAACTAGAACTTAGGTCCAAAGGTGCCGGAATGTGACAGAAGGGGAGAAGGTGGTGAGAACGCCTTCCTTTAAGTCTTAAGAATGATATTCAAGGTGTTTCAGTGGCGTGAGACGAGTTTCGCACGTCTTCCTTTGCTGGTAAGCAAAAGGGAACCAAAGGAGACCAAAAGTGGAACTTGGGACCAAAGGCCGCAGAAAGTGCCAAAAGGGGAGAAGATGGTGAGAAAGGCTTCCTTTGAGTCCTAGGAGTGATATTCAAGGCGTTTCAGTGGCTTGAGATGTGTTTCGCATGTCTTCCTTTGCCGGTAAGCAAATTGGGACCAAAAGAGACCAAAACTCGAATTTGGGTCCAAAGGCGTCGGAATGTGCCAGAAGGGGAGAAGGCGGTGAGAAAGCCTTCCTTTGAGTCCATGGAGTGATATTCAAGGAGTCTCAGTGGCCTGAGACTAGTTACGCATGTCTTGCTTTGTCGGTAAGCAAAAGGGAACCAAAGGAGACCAAAAGTGGAACTTGGGACCAAAGGCCGCAGAAAGTGCCATAAGGGGAGAAGATGGTGAGAAAGGCTTCCTTTGAGTCCTAGGAGTGATATTCAAGGCGTTTCAGTGGCCTGAGACGAGTTTCGCACGTCTTCCTTTGCCGGTAAGCAAAAGGGAACCAAAGGAGACCAAAAGTGGAACTTGGGACCAAAGGCCGCAGAAAGTGCCAAAAGGGGAGAAGATGGTGAGAAAGGCTTCCTTTGAGTCCTAGGAGTGATATTCAAGGCGTTTCAGTGGCCTGAGACGAGTTTCGCACGTCTTCCTTTGCCGGTAAGCAAAAGGGGAGCAAAAGAGACCAAAGCGAAACTTGGGTCAAAAGGCCCCGAGAAAGTGCCAAAAGGGGAGAAGGTGGTGAGAAAGGCTTCCTTTGAGTCCTAGGAGTGACATTCAAGGAGTTTCAGTGGCTTGAGATGTGTTTCGCATGTCTTCCTTTGCCGGTAAGCAAATTGGGACCAAAAGAGACCAAAACTCGAATTTGGGTCCAAAGGCGTCGGAATGTGCCAGAAGGGGAGAAGGCGGTGAGAAAGCCTTCCTTTGAGTCCATGGAGTGATATTCAAGGAGTCTCAGTGGCCCGAGACTAGTTACGCATGTCTTGCTTTGCCGGTAAGCAAAAGGGGACTAAAAGAGAGCAAAACTAGACCTTAGGTCCAAAGGCGCCGGAATGTGACGAAGGGGAGAAGGTGGTGAGAACGCCTTCCTTTAAGTCTTAAGAGTGATATTCAAGGTGTTTCGGTGGCGTGAGACGAGTTTCGCACGTCTTCCTTTGCCGGTAAGCAAAAGGGAACCAAAGGAGACCAAAAGTGGAACTTGGGACCAAAGGCCGCAGAAAGTGCCAAAAGGGGAGAAGATGGTGAGAAGGGCTTCCTTTGAGTCCTAGGGGTGAGATTCAAGGCGTTTCGGTGGCACGAGACGAGTTTCGCACGTCTTCCTTTGCCGGTAAGCAAAAGGGGAGCAAAAGAGACCAAAACTGAAACTTGGGTCGAAAGGCCCCAGAAAGTGCCAAAAGGGGAGAAGGTGGTGAGAAAGGCTTCCTTTGAGTCCTAGGAGTGACATTCAAGGAGTTTCAGTGGCTTGAGATGTGTTTCGCATGTCTTCCTTTGCCGGTAAGCAAATTGGGACCAAAAGAGACCAAAACTCGAATTTGGGTCCAAAGGCGTCGGAATGTGCCAGAAGGGGAGAAGGCGGTGAGAAAGCCTTCCTTTGAGTCCATGGAGTGATATTCAAGGAGTCTCAGTGGCCTGAGACTAGTTACGCATGTCTTGCTTTGCCGGTAAGCAAAAGGTGATGAGGACATGACCATGAGCAAAGGCAAAGATCCTCTTGAAGGACTTGGAGGACCTATGACAAGGGCTAGAGCAAGGAGAGCAAAGGAAGCTCTTCAACAAGTGTTGTCCATATTAATTGAATACAAGCCCAAGTTTCAAAGAGAAAAGACCAAGGTTGTGAATTGCATCATGGCCCAAATGGAGGAGAACTAAGGCGCCACTTTGCTTCAGTTTTTAAGTTTTTAATTTGTTTTAAATAATGGCCCAATCCTTTGTAAAGTTGGCTGACCAAATTATGTTTTGCGGTTAATCAACTAATGGGCTTTGGTTTGGTTTTATTTCAAGTTGTAATAAGGGCCCAATTGGTAACTTAGGCATCAGCCTTTGGGAGACCAAGAGGCGCATAGCTAGTGGCTGTTGGGTGACTTTTTGGTTGCCACAATTTCAGTTACAATTAGCCATCAAGTAGCTTTATTTCCTAGCTTAGTGGATCATTATCTAAGTGGAATAAATTTTCTGTTACGGAACCTTTGTAATTCTGATGGTAAAGCTTCTATATAAGCTGAACCATTCTTATCAATAAGACAAGTTAAGTTTGATTTAGAAATATTAGAGTTTATCTCTTTTATCTTAGTGAGAGTGATTCTCCTAAGTTCTTGAGTGATTCAAGAACTACTTGGCTGTATCAAAGGGCTTTCACATCCCTTTGTGTGTTGCCTTCCTTGGAAAGAGTGATTCTTTCCTTTCCCCATTCAATTCTTCACCAAAATTCCAAAAAAACTCAAATCTGCCCAGAATTATCTCGTTATCATAACTCTCATTCTACTCAGCCAAATTGAGTGATTCTTGAGCCTAAATTGAATTTCAGAACGAGAACTTTCACCTCGTTTTGGAATCACCTCAATTGGAGTTCTATAACTCGAGATACCGTCATTTCTAAAATTCTGTCCAGCCACCACCAAACTAGCGTTTTTGCTTACTTTTTTAACACCATGGACCAACACCTAATTTGCCCAGAAATTCATCACTAAATTTTCAAATTTTTCTACAAGGTTCTAACCCTAAAGATCCTAAGTCAGCCCTTGTGCAAATGGGGTTCATATCATTTGGTTATCAGAGCTCCGGTTTAAGGGTTTGAACGTCAAATTGGTAACATCCTTCCTTCATTCTCTTTTTTTTGCCAATTGATTACCTTATTGTTCATATTATTTGTGATTGTACTGAATCATTGCAAAAGTTAGGCCCTTGTGATAATTAAAAAAAAAAAATCGTATAAAAAAACAAAAAACAAAAAAAAGAAGAAAATTTTGGGCTGAATGATTCATGCTTTTCAACAATTTGTTATAAGGTAATATATTGGTGTTCTTAAAGGATTGTTGCTAATTCTCTTGTTTACCAATTTTCCTTTACCCCTTTGTTTTTGTGATTTGTTAGCCTTTTCTTTGTCTACCTAGCCTTTACCTAGCACATATTGGTGAATTTTCTTTGTTGTGGCCATAATATCTTGAATTGCCTAAGAACCCAAGGAGAATTTGAGTGGTAAAAGGCAAGAGTGTTTTCATTAGAGAAAAAGCCATAATTGTGTGATACACTTGAGCGTGGTGAGGTTTCAAATTCTACTTTCTATTTGCTTGTTACGTTTGAATTTGTTTGTTTGTGATGGCTGAAGGAAATCCTAATCAAGGAGGAGGACTTTCTCCTTTCCAAATGCAAGCCTTGACACAACATTTGGAGAGATTGATGAGGCAACAAAATGATGAGCTCCATGAAAGATTGGACCAATTAGAGAATAGAGGTCATGATGAAGAAGAAAGGAGGAGAAGAGGTAATGACGGTGCTCCTAGACAAAACTGAATTGATGGAGTCAAAATTTCTATTCCTCCATTCAAAGGAAGAAGTGACCCGGAAGCTTATTTGGAGTGGGAGATCAAAATAGAGCATATTTTCACTTGTAATACCTATGAAGAGGCCCAAAAGGTAAAGCTTGCAGCTATGGAGTTTTCCGATTACGCTCTTGTGTGGTGGAACAAATTGCAAAAAGAGAGAGCTAGGAATGAGGAGCCATTGGTGGATACATGGGTTGAAATGAAAAGGATCATGAGGAAGAGATATGTGCCGGCAAGCTATTCTAGGGACTTAAAATTCAAACTTCAAAAATTGTCCCAAGGTAGCAAAGGCGTTGAGGAGTACTACAAGGAAATGGAGGTGCTCATGATTCAAGCCAAGATAGAAGAAGATGAGGAGGTAACTATGGCTAGATTTCTTAGTGGTTTGAATAATGATATTCGTGATATTGTTGAACTGCAGGAATTTGTTGAAATGGAGGACTTGCTTCACAAAGCCATCCAAGTGGAGCAACAATTGAAAAGGAAAGGTGTGGCCAAAAGGAGCTCCACTAATTTTGGTTTTTCTAGTTGGAAGGATAAGGGAAAAGGGGCTGCCACTTCTAGTGCAGCGCCTACACCAACAAAAACTCCTCTAAAAACTCAAGAGCAACCCTCTAAAAGGAGTCGGGATGTGAAGTGCTTTAAGTGCCAAGGCTTAGGACACTATGCATATGAGTGCCCTAACAAAAAAACCATGATTCTTAGAGATGGAGAGTATATAAGTGAGTCCGAAATTGAAGAGGGAGAGGAGAATGAGGACGTGGAGGAGGAGGTGGAGAAAACACCAGAGGGAGACTTATTGATGATAAGGCGGTTACTTGGTAGCCAATTGAAGCCTTTGGAGGAGAGCCAAAGAGAAAACATCTTCCATACTAGATGTTTGATCAATGGTAAACTTTGCATGGTGATCATTGATGGAGGGAGTTGTACCAATGTGGCCAGTGCAAGACTTGTGTCTAAATTGAATTTAGTTACAAAGCCACATCCTAGGCCATATAGGCTTCAATGGCTTAGTGAGGATGGAGAGGTGCAAGTAAGGAAGCAAGTAGAGTTGGATATTTCCATTGGAAGATACAATGATAAGGTGCTTTGTGATGTTGTTCCTATGGAGGCCAGCCACTTACTCTTGGGGAGACCATGGCAATTTGATAAAAGAGCCAATCATGATGGTTTCACTAACAAAATCTCATTCATGCACCAAGACAAGAAGATAGTGCTCAAACCTTTGAGTCCGCAAGAGGTGTGTGAGGATCAAAGAAAAATGAGAGAAAAGATTGTCCAAGAAAAGAAAGAAAAAGAAAGCAAAACACTTGAGAGCTCAAAAAGTGAGGACAAAAAGAGAGAAACACATGAGAGGAAAAAGAAGAGTGAAACTCTTGAGGTGAAGGAGAGCTTTTTAGCTACAAAAAGTGAGGTCAAGAGGTTGTTTCTATCTAAACAGCCCCTATTTTTCTTAATTTGCAAAAACTATGTTTTGACCACTAACACTTTTGATAACCTTGATTTGCCTTCTAGAGTGAAGTCTCTTTTGCAGGAATTTGGAGATGTGTTTCCAACAAGTGTACCAAGTGGGTTGCCACCATTAAGAGGTATTGAGCATCAAATTGATCTCATTCCAGGAGCTTCTTTGCCTAATAGACCAGCCTATAGAAGCAACCCGCAAGAGACCAAGGAGATCCAAAGACAAGTGGATGAACTCATTGGTAAGGGATGGGTAAGAGATAGCATGAGTCCTTGTGCTGTCCCGGTAATTTTGGTTCCTAAAAAGGATGGGACATGGCGCATGTGTTCTGATTGTAGAGCCCTTAATAACATCACCATTAAATATAGGCATCCTATACCTAGGCTTGATGATTTGCTTGATGAATTGCATGGTGCATGTTACTTCTCTAAAATTGATTTAAAAAGTGGATACAATCAAATTAGGGTTAGAGAAGGGGATGAATGGAAAACTGCTTTCAAAACAAAATATGGTTTGTATGAATGGTTGGTTATGCCTTTTGGCTTAACTAATGCTCCTAGCACTTTCATGAGATTAATGAACCATGTTTTGAGAAAATTCATAGGAAAATTTGTTGTGGTGTACTTTGATGATATTCTTATCTATAGCACTTCACTTGAATTGCATGTTGATCATTTAAAATCTGTCTTGTGTGTGCTTAGAGAAGAACAATTGTATGCCAATCTTGAAAAATGCATCTTTTGTACTAACCATGTTGTGTTTCTTGGTTTTGTTGTAAGTTCAAAAGGAGTACAAGTGGATGAGGAAAAGGTTAGGGCTATTCAAGAATGGCCTACGCCTAAGTCCGTGACCGAAGTGAGAAGTTTCCATGGTTTAGCAAGTTTCTATAGGAGATTTGTGAAGGATTTTAGCACATTGGCAGCACCTCTCAATGAAGTGCTTAAGAAAAATGTTGGTTTCAAATGGGGAGAGAAACAAGAAGAAGCTTTCAATGCTCTTAAGCAAAAGCTAACTAATGCCCCCATACTTGCTTTGCCAAACTTTCAAAAATCTTTTGAAATTGAGTGTGATGCTTCAAATGTTGGGATTGGGGCTGTGTTGTTGCAAGAAGGCCATCCAATTGCTTATTTTAGTGAAAAGCTAAGTGGTCCTACCCTTAACTATTCAACTTATGATAAAGAGTTGTATGCCTTAGTGAGAGCTTTGAAAACATGGCAACACTACCTTTATCCCAAGGAATTTGTCATTCATAGTGACCATGAGTCTCTCAAATATATCAAGGGACAAGGCAAGCTTAACAAAAGGCATGCCAAGTGGGTGGAATTTCTAGAGCAATTCCCTTATGTTATCAAACATAAAAGAGGAAAAGGTAACATTGTAGCCGATGCTCTTTCTCGGCGTCATGCTTTGATTTCTATGCTTGAAACAAAATTGATTGGTCTTGAATGTTTGAAAAACATGTATGAAAGTGATGAAACTTTTGGTGAAATTTTTAAAAATTGCGAAAAATTTTCAGAAAATGGTTTCTTTAGGTATGAAGGCTTTCTTTTCAAAGAAAACAAATTGTGTGTGCCTAAATGTTCTACAAGAAACTTGCTTGTTGGTGAAGCACATGAAGGAGGTTTAATGGGGCATTTTGGGGTCCAAAAGACTCTAAAAACATTACAAGAACATTTTTATTGGCCTCATTTGAAAAAGGATGTGCAGAAATTTTGTGAACATTGCATTGTTTGTAAAAAGGCAAAGTCAAAGGTAAAGCCTCATGGATTGTATACTCCATTGCCAATTCCAGAGTATCCTTGGATTGATTTATCCATGGATTTTGTTTTGGGGCTGCCAAACACAAGTAGTGGCAAAGATTCAATTTTTGTGGTTGTTGATAGGTTTTCTAAAATGGCTCATTTTATTCCATGTAAAAAGGTGAATGATGCTTCTCATGTGGCTGATTTGTTTTTCAAGGAGATTGTGAGACTCCATGGTTTGCCAAGGAGCATTGTTAGTGATAGGGACTCTAAGTTCCTAAGCCATTTTTGGAGGACCTTGTGGGGCAAGTTAGGCACTAAATTGTTATTTTCAACCACTTGTCACCCACAAACCGATGGGCAAACGGAAGTTGTTAATAGGACGTTGGGAACATTGCTTAGGACAGTTTTAAGAAAGAACTTAAAGACTTGGGAAGTTTGTTTACCCCATGTTGAGTTTGCTTACAATAGGGCTGTTCATAGCACTACTAATTGTTCTCCTTTTGAGGTTGTTTATGGTTTTAACCCACTAACTCCTCTTGATCTTTTGCCTATGCCTAATGTTTCAGTTTTTAAGCATAAAGAAGGTCAAGCAAAGGCGGACTATGTGAAGAAGCTTCATGAGAGAGTCAAAAATCAAATTGAGAGGAGAAATGAAAGCTATGCTAAACAAGCCAACAAAGGGAGAAAGAAGGTTATCTTCGACCCCGGAGATTGGGTTTGGGTGCACATGAGAAAGGAAAGGTTTCCGGAACAAAGGAAGTCAAAGCTTCAACCAAGGGGAGATGGTCCATTCCAAGTGCTTGAAAGAATCAATGACAATGCTTACAAAATTGAGCTGCCGGGTGAGTATAATGTTAGTTCCACCTTCAATGTGTCTGACTTATCTCTTTTTGATGCAGATGGAGAATCCGATTTGAGGACAAATCCTTCTCAAGAGGGAGAGAATGATGAGGACATGACCATGAGCAAAGGCAAAGATCCTCTTGAAGGACTTGGAGGACCTATGACAAGGGCTAGAGCAAGGAGAGCAAAGGAAGCTCTTCAACAAGTGTTGTCCATATTAATTGAATACAAGCCCAAGTTTCAAAGAGAAAAGACCAAGGTTGTGAATTGCATCATGGCCCAAATGGAGGAGAACTAAGGCGCCACTTTGCTTCAGTTTTTAAGTTTTTAATTTGTTTTAAATAATGGCCCAATCCTTTGTAAAGTTGGCTGACCAAATTATGTTTTGCGGTTAATCAACTAATGGGCTTTGGTTTGGTTTTATTTCAAGTTGTAATAAGGGCCCAATTGGTAACTTAGGCATCAGCCTTTGGGAGACCAAGAGGCGCATAGCTAGTGGCTGTTGGGTGACTTTTTGGTTGCCACAATTTCAGTTACAATTAGCCATCAAGTAGCTTTATTTCCTAGCTTAGTGGATCATTATCTAAGTGGAATAAATTTTCTGTTACGGAACCTTTGTAATTCTGATGGTAAAGCTTCTATATAAGCTGAACCATTCTTATCAATAAGACAAGTTAAGTTTGATTTAGAAATATTAGAGTTTATCTCTTTTATCTTAGTGAGAGTGATTCTCCTAAGTTCTTGAGTGATTCAAGAACTACTTGGCTGTATCAAAGGGCTTTCACATCCCTTTGTGTGTTGCCTTCCTTGGAAAGAGTGATTCTTTCCTTTCCCCATTCAATTCTTCACCAAAATTCCAAAAACTCAAATCTGCCCAGAATTATCTCGTTATCATAACTCTCATTCTACTCAGCCAAATTGAGTGATTCTTGAGCCTAAATTGAATTTCAGAACGAGAACTTTCACCTCGTTTTGGAATCACCTCAATTGGAGTTCTATAACTCGAGATACCGTCATTTCTAAAATTCTGTCCAGCCACCACCAAACTAGCGTTTTTGCTTACTTTTTTTAACACCATGGACCAACACCTAATTTGCCCAGAAATTCATCACTAAATTTTCAAATTTTTCTACAAGGTTCTAACCCTAAAGATCCTAAGTCAGCCCTTGTGCAAATGGGGTTCATATCAAAAGGGGACTAAAAGAGAGCAAAACTAGAACTTAGGTCCAAAGGCGCCGGAATGTGACAGAAGGGGAGAAGGTGGTGAGAACGCCTTCCTTTAAGTCTTAAGAGTGATATTCAAGGTGTTTCAGTGGCGTGAGACGAGTTTCGCACGTCTTCCTTTGCCGGTAAGCAAAAGGGAACCAAAGGAGACCAAAAGTGGAACTTGGGACCAAAGGCCGCAGAAAGTGCCAAAAGGGGAGAAGATGGTGAGAAAGGCTTCCTTTGAGTCCTAGGAGTGATATTCAAGGCGTTTCAGTGGCTTGAGATGTGTTTCGCATGTCTTCCTTTGCCGGTAAGCAAATTGGGACCAAAAGAGACCAAAACTCGAATTTGGGTCCAAAGGCGTCGGAATGTGCCAGAAGGGGAGAAGGCGGTGAGAAAGCCTTCCTTTGAGTCCATGGAGTGATATTCAAGGAGTCTCAGTGGCCTGAGACTAGTTACGCATGTCTTGCTTTGCCGGTAAGCAAAAGGGAACCAAAGGAGACCAAAAGTGGAACTTGGGACCAAAGGCCGCAGAAAGTGCCAAAAGGGGAGAAGATGGTGAGAAAGGCTTCCTTTGAGTCCTAGGAGTGATATTCAAGGCGTTTCAGTGGCCTGAGACGAGTTTCGCACGTCTTCCTTTGCCGGTAAGCAAAAGGGGAGCAAAAGAGACCAAAACTGAAACTTGGGTCGAAAGGCCCCAGAAAGTGCCAAAAGGGGAGAAGATGGTGAGAAAGGCTTCCTTTGAGTCCTAGGAGTGATATTCAAGGCGTTTCAGTGGCTTGAGATGTGTTTCGCATGTCTTCCTTTGCCGGTAAGCAAATTGGGACCAAAAGAGACCAAAACTCGAATTTGGGTCCAAAGGCGTCGGAATGTGCCAGAAGGGGAGAAGGCGGTGAGAAAGCCTTCCTTTGAGTCCATGGAGTGATATTCAAGGAGTCTCAGTGGCCTGAGACTAGTTACGCATGTCTTGCTTTGCCGGTAAGCAAAAGGGAACCAAAGGAGACCAAAAGTGGAACTTGGGACCAAAGGCCGCAGAAAGTGCCAAAAGGGGAGAAGATGGTGAGAAAGGCTTCCTTTGAGTCCTAGGAGTGATATTCAAGGCGTTTCAGTGTCCTGAGACGAGTTTCGCACGTCTTCCTTTGCCGGTAAGCAAAAGGGAACCAAAGGAGACCAAAAGTGGAACTTGGGACCAAAGGCTGCAGAAAGTGCCAAAAGGGGAGAATGGTGAGAAAGGCTTCCTTTGAGTCCTCGGAGTGATATTCAAGGCGTTTCAGTGGCCTGAGACGAGTTTCGCACGTCTTCCTTTGCCGGTAAGCAAAAGGGGAGCAAAAGAGACCAAAACTGAAACTTGGGTCGAAAGGCCCCAGAAAGTGCCAAAAGGGGAGAAGGTGGTGAGAAAGGCTTCCTTTGAGTCCTAGGAGTGACATTCAAGGAGTTTCAGTGGCTTGAGATGTGTTTCGTATGTCTTCCTTTGCCGGTAAGCAAATTGGGACCAAAAGAGACCAAAACTCGAATTTGGGTCCAAAGGCGTCGGAATGTGCCAGAAGGGGAGAAGGCGGTGAGAAAGCCTTCCTTTGAGTCCATGGAGTGATATTCAAGGAGTCTCAGTGGCACGAGACTAGTTACGCATGTCTTGCTTTGCCGGTAAGCAAAAGGGGACTAAAAGAGAGCAAAACTAGAACTTAGGTCCAAAGGCGCCGGAATGTGACGAGAAGGGGAGAAGGTGGTGAGAACGCCTTCCTTTAAGTCTTAAGAGTGATATTCAAGGTGTTTCGGTGGCGTGAGACGAGTTTCGCACGTCTTCCTTTGCTTGGTAAGCAAAAGGGAACCAAAGGAGACCAAAAGTGGAACTTGGGACCAAAGGCCGCAGAAAGTGCCAAAAGGGGAGAAGATGGTGAGAAAGGCTTCCTTTGAGTCCTAGGAGTGATATTCAAGGCGTTTCGGTGGCACGAGACGAGTTTCGCACGTCTTCCTTTGCCGGTAAGCAAAAGGGGAGCAAAAGAGACCAAAACTGAAACTTGGGTCGAAAGGCCCCAGAAAGTGCCAAAAGGGGAGAAGGTGGTGAGAAAGGCTTCCTTTGAGTCCTAGGAGTGACATTCAAGGAGTTTCAGTGGCTTGAGATGTGTTTCGCATGTCTTCCTTTGCCGGTAAGCAAATTGGGACCAAAAGAGACCAAAACTCGAATTTGGGTCCAAAGGCGTCGGAATGTGCCAGAAGGGGAGAAGGCGGTGAGAAAGCCTTCCTTTGAGTCCATGGAGTGATATTCAAGGAGTCTCAGTGGCCTGAGACTAGTTACGCATGTCTTGCTTTGCCGGTAAGCAAAAGGGGACTAAAAGAGAGCAAAACTAGAACTTAGGTCCAAAGGCGCCGGAATGTGACAGAAGGGGAGAAGGTGGTGAGAACGTCTTCCTTTGCCGGTAAGCAAAAGGGAACCAAAGGAGACCAAAAGTGGAACTTGGGACCAAAGGCCGCAGAAAGTGCCAAAAGGGGAGAAGATGGTGAGAAAGGCTTCCTTTGAGTCCTAGGAGTGATATTCAAGGCGTTTCAGTGGCCTGAGACGAGTTTCGCACGTCTTCCTTTGCCGGTAAGCAAAAGGGGAGCAAAAGAGACCAAAACTGAAACTTGGGTCGAAAGGCCCCAGAAAGTGCCAAAAGGGGAGAAGGTGGTGAGAAAGGCTTCCTTTGAGTCCTAGGAGTGACATTCAAGGAGTTTCAGTGGCTTGAGATGTGTTTCGCATGTCTTCCTTTGCCGGTAAGCAAATTGGGACCAAAAGAGACCAAAACTCGAATTTGGGTCCAAAGGCGTCGGAATGTGCGAGAAGGGGAGAAGGCGGTGAGAAAGCCTTCCTTTGTGTCCATGGAGTGATATTCAAGGAGTCTCGGTGGCCCGAGACTAGTTACGCATGTCTTGCTTTGCCGGTAAGCAAAAGGGGACTAAAAGAGAGCAAAACTAGAACTTAGGTCCAAAGGCGCCGGAATGTGTATGTAGGGGAGAAGGTGGTGAGAACGCCTTCCTTTAAGTCTTAAGAGTGATATTCAAGGTGTTTCAGTGGCGTGAGACGAGTTTCGCACGTCTTCCTTTGCTTAGGTAAGCAAAAGGGAACCAAAGGAGACCAAAAGTGGAACTTGGGACCAAAGGCCGCAGAAAGTGCCAAAAGGGGAGAAGATGGTGAGAAAGGCTTCCTTTGAGTCCTAGGAGTGATATTCAAGGCGTTTCAGTGGCTTGAGATGTGTTTCGCATGTCTTCCTTTGCCGGTAAGCAAATTGGGACCAAAAGAGACCAAAACTCGAATTTGGGTCCAAAGGCGTCGGAATGTGCCAGAAGGGGAGAAGGCGGTGAGAAAGCCTTCCTTTGAGTCCATGGAGTGATATTCAAGGAGTCTCAGTGGCCTGAGACTAGTTACGCATGTCTTGCTTTGTCGGTAAGCAAAAGGGAACCAAAGGAGACCAAAAGTGGAACTTGGGACCAAAGGCCGCAGAAAGTGCCAAAAAGGGAGAAGATGGTGAGAAAGGCTTCCTTTGAGTCCTAGGAGTGATATTCAAGGGGTTTCAGTGGCTTGAGATGTGTTTCGCATGTCTTCCTTTGCCGGTAAGCAAATTGGGACCAAAAGAGACCAAAACTCGAATTTGGGTCCAAAGGCGTCGGAATGTGCCAGAAGGGGAGAAGGCGGTGAGAAAGCCTTCCTTTGAGTCCATGGAGTGATATTCAAGGAGTCTCAATGGCCTGAGACTAGTTACGCATGTCTTGCTTTGCCGGTAAGCAAAAGGGGACTAAAAGAGAGCAAAACTAGAACTTAGGTCCAAAGGCGCCGGAATGTGACAGAAGGGGAGAAGGTAGTGAGAACGCCTTCCTTTAAGTCTTAAGAGTGATATTCAAGGTGTTTCAGTGGCGTGAGACGAGTTTCGCACGTCTTCCTTTGCCGGTAAGCAAAAGGGAACCAAAGGAGACCAAAAGTGGAACTTGGGACCAAAGGCCGCAGAAAGTGCCAAAAGGGGAGAAGATGGTGAGAAAGGCTTCCTTTGAGTCCTAGGAGTGATATTCAAGGCGTTTCAGTGGCCTGAGACGAGTTTCGCACGTCTTCCTTTGCCGGTAAGCAAAAGGGGAGCAAAAGAGACCAAAACTGAAACTTGGGTCGAAAGGCCCCAGAAAGTGCCAAAAGGGGAGAAGGTGGTGAGAAAGGCTTCCTTTGAGTCCTAGGAGTGACATTCAAGGAGTTTCAGTGGCTTGAGATGTGTTTCGCATGTCTTCCTTTGCCGGTAAGCAAATTGGGACCAAAAGAGACCAAAACTCGAATTTGGGTCCAAAGGCGTCGGAATGTGCCAGAAGGGGAGAAGGCGGTGAGAAAGCCTTCCTTTGAGTCCATGGAGTGATATTCAAGGAGTCTCAGTGGCCTGAGACTAGTTACGCATGTCTTGCTTTGCCGGTAAGACTAGAACTTAGGTCCAAAGGCGCCGGAATGTGACAGAAGGGGAGAAGGTGGTGAGAACGCCTTCCTTTAAGTCTTAAGAGTGATATTCAAGGTGTTTCAGTGGCGTGAGACGAGTTTCGCACGTCTTCCTTTGCCGGTAAGCAAAAGGGAACCAAAGGAGACCAAAAGTGGAACTTGGGACCAAAGGCCGCAGAAAGTGCCAAAAGGGGAGAAGATGGTGAGAAAGGCTTCCTTTGAGTCCTAGGAGTGATATTCAAGGCGTTTCAGTGGCCTGAGACGAGTTTCGCACGTCTTCCTTTGCCGGTAAGCAAAAGGGGAGCAAAAGAGACCAACACTGAAACTTGGGTCGAAAGGCCCCAGAAAGTGCCAAAAGGGGAGAAGGTGGTGAGAAAGGCTTCCTTTGAGTCCTAGGAGTGACATTCAAGGAGTTTCAGTGGCTTGAGATGTGTTTCGCATGTCTTCCTTTGCCGGTAAGCAAATTGGGACCAAAAGAGACCAAAACTCGAATTTGGGTCCAAAGGCGTCGGAATGTGCCAGAAGGGGAGAAGGCGGTGAGAAAGCCTTCCTTTGAGTCCATGGAGTGATATTCAAGGAGTCTCAGTGGCCTAAGACTAGTTACGCATGTCTTGCTTTGCCGGTAAGCAAAAGGGGACTAAAAGAGAGCAAAACTAGAACTTAGGTCCAAAGGCGCCGGAATGTGACAGAAGGGGAGAAGGTGGTGAGAACGCCTTCCTTTAAGTCTTAAGAGTGATCTTCAAGGTGTTTCAGTGGCGTGAGACGAGTTTCGCACGTCTTCCTTTGCCGGTAAGCAAAAGGGAACCAAAGGAGACCAAAAGTGGAACTTGGGACCAAAGGCCGCAGAAAGTGCCAACAGGGGAGAAGATGGTGAGAAAGGCTTCCTTTGAGTCCTAGGAGTGATATTCAAGGCGTTTCAGTGGCCTGAGACGAGTTTCGCACGTCTTCCTTTGCCGGTAAGCAAAAGGGGAGCAAAAGAGACCAAAACTGAAACTTGGGTCGAAAGGCCCCAGAAAGTGCCAAAAGGGGAGAAGGTGGTGAGAAAGGCTTCCTTTGAGTCCTAGGAGTGACATTCAAGGAGTTTCAGTGGCTTGAGATGTGTTTCGCATGTCTTCCTTTGCCGGTAAGCAAATTGGGACCAAAAGAGACCAAAACTCGAATTTGGGTCCAAAGGCGTCGGAATGTGCCAGAAGGGGAGAAGGCGGTGAGAAAGCCTTCCTTTGAGTCCATGGAGTGATATTCAAGGAGTCTCAGTGGCACGAGACTAGTTACGCATGTCTTGCTTTGCCGGTAAGCAAAAGGGGACTAAAAGAGAGCAAAACTAGAACTTAGGTCCAAAGGCGCCGGAATGTGACAGAAGGGGAGAAGGTGGTGAGAACGCCTTCCTTTAAGTCTTAAGAGTGATATTCAAGGTGTTTCAGTGGCGTGAGACGAGTTTCGCACGTCTTCCTTTGCCGGTAAGCAAAAGGGAACCAAAGGAGACCAAAAGTGGAACTTGGGACCAAAGGCCACAGAAAGTGCCAAAAGGGGAGAAGATGGTGAGAAAGGCTTCCTTTGAGTCCTAGGAGTGATATTCAAGGCGTTTCAGTGGCTTGAGATGTGTTTCGCATGTCTTCCTTTGCCGGTAAGCAAATTGGGACCAAAAGAGACCAAAACTCGAATTTTGGTCCAAAGGCGTCGGAATGTGCCGAAGGGGAGAAGGCGGTGAGAAAGCCTTCCTTTCAGTCCTTGGAGTGATAGTCAAGGAGTCTCAGTGGCATGAGACTAGTTACGCATGTCTTGCTTTGCCGGTAAGCAAAAGGGAACCAAAGGAGACCAAAAGTGGAACTTGGGACCAAAGGCCGCAGAAAGTGCCAAAAGGGGAGAAGATGGTGAGAAAGGCTTCCTTTGAGTCCTAGGAGTGATATTCAAGGCGTTTCAGTGTCCTGAGACGAGTTTCGCACGTCTTCCTTTGCCGGTAAGCAAAAGGGAACCAAAGGAGACCAAAAGTGGAACTTGGGACCAAAGGCTGCAGAAAGTGCCAAAAGGGGAGAATGGTGAGAAAGGCTTCCTTTGAGTCCTCGGAGTGATATTCAAGGCGTTTCAGTGGCCTGAGACGAGTTTCGCACGTCTTCCTTTGCCGGTAAGCAAAAGGGGAGCAAAAGAGACCAAAGCGATACTTGGGTCGAAAGGCCCCAGAAAGTGCCAAAAGGGGAGAAGGTGGTGAGAAAGGCTTCCTTTGAGTCCTAGGAGTGACATTCAAGGAGTTTCAGTGGCTTGAGATGTGTTTCGTATGTCTTCCTTTGCCGGTAAGCAAATTGGGACCAAAAGAGACCAAAACTCGAATTTGGGTCCAAAGGCGTCGGAATGTGCCAGAAGGGGAGAAGGCGGTGAGAAAGCCTTCCTTTGAGTCCATGGAGTGATATTCAAGGAGTCTCGGAGGCCTGAGACTAGTTACGCATGTCTTGCTTTGCCGGTAAGCAAAAGGGGACTAAAAGAGAGCAAAACTAGAACTTAGGTCCAAAGGCGCCGGAATGTGACGAAGGGGAGAAGGTGGTGAGAACGCCTTCCTTTAAGTCTTAAGAGTGATATTCAAGGTGTTTCGGTGGCGTGAGACGAGTTTCGCACGTCTTCCTTTGCCGGTAAGCAAAAGGGAACCAAAGGAGACCAAAAGTGGAACTTGGGACCAAAGGCCGCAGAAAGTGCCAAAAGGGGAGAAGATGGTGAGAAAGGCTTCCTTTGAGTCCTAGGAGTGATATTCAAGGCGTTTCGGTGGCACGAGACGAGTTTCGCACGTCTTCCTTTGCCGGTAAGCAAAAGGGGAGCAAAAGAGACCAAAACCGAAACTTGGGTCGAAAGGCCCCGAAAGTGCCAAAAGGGGAGAAGGTGGTGAGAAAGGCTTCCTTTGAGTCCTAGGAGTGACATTCAAGGAGTTTCAGTGGCTTGAGATGTGTTTCGCATGTCTTCCTTTGCCGGTAAGCAAATTGGGACCAAAAGAGACCAAAACTCGAATTTGGGTCCAAAGGCGTCGGAATGTGCCATAAGGGGAGAAGGCGGTGAGAAAGCCTTCCTTTGAGTCCATGGAGTGATATTCAAGGAGTCTCAGTGGCCTAAGACTAGTTACGCATGTCTTGCTTTGCCGGTAAGCAAAAGGGGACTAAAAGAGAGCAAAACTAGAACTTAGGTCCAAAGGCGCCGGAATGTGACAGAAGGGGAGAAGGTGGTGAGAACGCCTTCCTTTAAGTCTTAAGAGTGATCTTCAAGGTGTTTCAGTGGCGTGAGACGAGTTTCGCACGTCTTCCTTTGCCGGTAAGCAAAAGGGAACCAAAGGAGACCAAAAGTGGAACTTGGGACCAAAGGCCGCAGAAAGTGCCAAAAGGGGAGAAGATGGTGAGAAAGGCTTCCTTTGAGTCCTAGGAGTGATATTCAAGGCGTTTCAGTGGCCTGAGACGAGTTTCGCACGTCTTCCTTTGCCGGTAAGCAAAAGGGGAGCAAAAGAGACCAAAACTGAAACTTGGGTCGAAAGGCCCCGGAAAGTGCCACAAGGGGAGAAGGTGGTGAGAAAGGCTTCCTTTGAGTCCTAGGAGTGACATTCAAGGAGTTTCGGTGGCTTGAGATGTGTTTCGCATGTCTTCCTTTGCGGTAAGCAAATTGGGACCAAAAGAGACCAAAACTCGAATTTGGGTCCAAAGGCGTCGGAATGTGCCAGAAGGGGAGAAGGCGGTGAGAAAGCCTTCCTTTGAGTCCATGGAGTGATATTCAAGGAGTCTCAGTGGCCTGAGACTAGTTACGCATGTCTTGCTTTGCCGGTAAGCAAAAGGGGACTAAAAGAGAGCAAAACTAGAACTTAGGTCCAAAGGCGCCGGAATGTGAGAGACGGGGAGAAGGTGGTGAGAACGCCTTCCTTTAAGTCTTAAGAGTGATATTCAAGGTGTTTCAGTGGCGTGAGACGAGTTTCGCACGTCTTCCTTTGCCGGTAAGCAAAAGGGAACCAAAGGAGACCAAAAGTGGAACTTGGGACCAAAGGCCGCAGAAAGTGCCAAAAGGGGAGAAGATGGTGAGAAAGGCTTCCTTTGAGTCCTAGGAGTGATATTCAAGGTGTTTCAGTGGCCTGAGACGAGTTTCGCACGTCTTCCTTTGCCGGTAAGCAAAAGGGGAGCAAAAGAGACCAAAACTGAAACTTGGGTCGAAAGGCCCCAGAAAGTGCCAAAAGGGGAGAAGGTGGTGAGAAAGGCTTCCTTTGAGTCCTAGGAGTGACATTCAAGGAGTTTCAGTGGCTTGAGATGTGTTTCGCATGTCTTCCTTTGCCGGTAAGCAAATTGGGACCAAAAGAGACCAAAACTCAAATTTGGGTCCAAAGGCGTCGGAATGTGCCAGAAGGGGAGAAGGCGGTGAGAAAGCCTTCCTTTGAGTCCATGGAGTGATATTCAAGGAGTCTCTGTGGCCTGAGACTAGTTACGCATGTCTTGCTTTGCCGGTAAGCAAAAGGGGACTAAAAGAGAGCAAAACTAGAACTTAGGTCCAAAGGCGCCGGAATGTGACAGAAGGGGAGAAGGTGGTGAGAACGCCTTCCTTTAAGTCTTAAGAGTGATCTTCAAGGTGTTTCAGTGGCGTGAGACGAGTTTCGCACGTCTTCCTTTGCCGGTAAGCAAAAGGGAACCAAAGGAGACCAAAAGTGGAACTTGGGACCAAAGGCCGCAGAAAGTGCCAAAAGGGGAGAAGATGGTGAGAAAGGCTTCCTTTGAGTCCTAGGAGTGATATTCAAGGCGTTTCAGTGGCCTGAGACGAGTTTCGCACGTCTTCCTTTGCCGGTAAGCAAAAGGGGAGCAAAAGAGACCAAAATGAAACTTGGGTCGAAAGGCCCCGTAAAGTGCCAAAAGGGGAGAAGGTGGTGAGAAAGGCTTCCTTTGAGTCCTAGGAGTGACATTCAAGGAGTTTCGGTGGCTTGAGATGTGTTTCGCATGTCTTCCTTTGCTCGGTAAGCAAATTGGGACCAAAAGAGACCAAAACTCGAATTTGGGTCCAAAGGCGTCGGAATGTGCGTAAGGGGAGAAGGCGGTGAGAAAGCCTTCCTTTGAGTCCATGGAGTGATATTCAAGGAGTCTCGGTGGCCCGAGACTAGTTACGCATGTCTTGCTTTGCGGTAAGCAAAAGGGGACTAAAAGAGAGCAAAACTAGAACTTAGGTCCAAAGGCGCCGGAATGTGACAGAAGGGGAGAAGGTGGTGAGAACGCCTTCCTTTAAGTCTTAAGAGTGATATTCAAGGTGTTTCAGTGGCATGAGACGAGTTTCGCACGTCTTCCTTTGCCGGTAAGCAAAAGGGAACCAAAGGAGACCAAAAGTGGAACTTGGGACCAAAGGCCGCAGAAAGTGCCAAAAGGGGAGAAGATGGTGAGAAAGGCTTCCTTTGAGTCCTAGGAGTGATATTCAAGGCGTTTCAGTGGCTTGAGATGTGTTTCGCATGTCTTCCTTTGCCGGTAAGCAAATTGGGACCAAAAGAGACCAAAACTCGAATTTGGGTCCAAAGGCGTCGGAATGTGCCAGAAGGGGAGAAGGCGGTGAGAAAGCCTTCCTTTGAGTCCATGGAGTGATATTCAAGGAGTCTCAGTGGCCTGAGACTAGTTACGCATGTCTTGCTTTGTCGGTAAGCAAAAGGGAACCAAAGGAGACCAAAAGTGGAACTTGGGACCAAAGGCCGCAGAAAGTGCCAAAAGGGGAGAAGATGGTGAGAAAGGCTTCCTTTGAGTCCTAGGAGTGATATTCAAGGCGTTTCAGTGTCCTGAGACGAGTTTCGCACGTCTTCCTTTGCCGGTAAGCAAAAGGGAACCAAAGGAGACCAAAAGTGGAACTTGGGACCAAAGGCTGCAGAAAGTGCCAAAAGGGGAGAATGGTGAGAAAGGCTTCCTTTGAGTCCTCGGAGTGATATTCAAGGCGTTTCAGTGGCCTGAGACGAGTTTCGCACGTCTTCCTTTGCCGGTAAGCAAAAGGGGAGCAAAAGAGACCAAAACTGATACTTGGGTCGAAAGGCCCCAGAAAGTGCCAAAAGGGGAGAAGGTGGTGAGAAAGGCTTCCTTTGAGTCCTAGGAGTGACATTCAAGGAGTTTCAGTGGCTTGAGATGTGTTTCGTATGTCTTCCTTTGCCGGTAAGCAAATTGGGACCAAAAGAGACCAAAACTCGAATTTGGGTCCAAAGGCGTCGGAATGTGCCAGAAGGGGAGAAGGCGGTGAGAAAGCCTTCCTTTGAGTCCATGGAGTGATATTCAAGGAGTCTCAGTGGCCTGAGACTAGTTACGCATGTCTTGCTTTGCCGGTAAGCAAAAGGGGACTAAAAGAGAGCAAAACTAGAACTTAGGTCCAAAGGCGCCGGAATGTGACAGAAGGGGAGAAGGTGGTGAGAACGCCTTCCTTTAAGTCTTAAGAGTGATATTCAAGGTGTTTCAGTGGCGTGAGACGAGTTTCGCACGTCTTCCTTTGCCGGTAAGCAAAAGGGAACCAAAGGAGACCAAAAGTGGAACTTGGGACCAAAGGCCGCAGAAAGTGCCAAAAGGGGAGAAGATGGTGAGAAAGGCTTCCTTTGAGTCCTAGGAGTGATATTCAAGGTGTTTCAGTGGCCTGAGACGAGTTTCGCACGTCTTCCTTTGCCGGTAAGCAAAAGGGGAGCAAAAGAGACCAAAACTGAAACTTGGGTCGAAAGGCCCCGAAAGTGCCAAAAGGGGAGAAGGTGGTGAGAAAGGCTTCCTTTGAGTCCT
Organism: Abrus pulchellus subsp. cantoniensis; assembly: GCA_024086825.1. NCBI lineage: Eukaryota > Viridiplantae > Streptophyta > Magnoliopsida > Fabales > Fabaceae > Abrus > Abrus pulchellus. Next base: position 20,213,556 of record CM044051.1, read on the forward strand.
AGGAGTGACATTCAAGGAGTTTCAGTGGCTTGAGATGTGTTTCGCATGTCTTCCTTTGCCGGTAAGCAAATTGGGACCAAAAGAGACCAAAACTCGAATTTGGGTCCAAAGGCGTCGGAATGTGCCAGAAGGGGAGAAGGCGGTGAGAAAGCCTTCCTTTGAGTCCATGGAGTGATATTCAAGGAGTCTCGGTGGCCCGAGACTAGTTACGCATGTCTTGCTTTGCGGTAAGCAAAAGGGGACTAAAAGAGAGCAAAACTAGAACTTAGGTCCAAAGGCGCCGAATGTGACGAAGGGGAGAAGGTGGTGAGAACGCCTTCCTTTAAGTCTTAAGAGTGATCTTCAAGGTGTTTCGGTGGCGTGAGACGAGTTTCGCACGTCTTCCTTTGCGGTAAGCAAAAGGGAACCAAAGGAGACCAAAAGTGGAACTTGGGACCAAAGGCCGCAGAAAGTGCCAAAAGGGGAGAAGATGGTGAGAAAGGCTTCCTTTGAGTCCTAGGAGTGATATTCAAGGCGTTTCAGTGTCCTGAGACGAGTTTCGCACGTCTTCCTTTGCCGGTAAGCAAAAAGGGAGCAAAAGAGACCAAAACCGAACTTGGGTCGAAAGGCCCCGAGAAAGTGCCAAAAGGGGAGAAGGTGGTGAGAAAGGCTTCCTTTGAGTCCTAGGAGTGACATTCAAGGAGTTTCAGTGGCTTGAGATGTGTTTCGCATGTCTTCCTTTGCCGGTAAGCAAATTGGGACCAAAAGAGACCAAAACTCGAATTTGGGTCCAAAGGCGTCGGAATGTGCCAGAAGGGGAGAAGGCGGTGAGAAAGCCTTCCTTTGAGTCCATGGAGTGATATTCAAGGAGTCTCAGTGGCATGAGACTAGTTACGCATGTCTTGCTTTGCCGGTAAGCAAAAGGGGACTAAAAGAGAGCAAAACTAGAACTTAGGTCCAAAGGCGCCGGAATGTGACAGAAGGGGAGAAGGTGGTGAGAACGCCTTCCTTTAAGTCTTAAGAGTGATATTCAAGGTGTTTCAGTGGCATGAGACGAGTTTCGCACGTCTTCCTTTGCCGGTAAGCAAAAGGGAACCAAAGGAGACCAAAAGTGGAACTTGGGACCAAAGGCCGCAGAAAGTGCCAAAAGGGGAGAAGATGGTGAGAAAGGCTTCCTTTGAGTCCTAGGAGTGATATTCAAGGCGTTTCAGTGGCTTGAGATGTGTTTCGCATGTCTTCCTTTGCCGGTAAGCAAATTGGGACCAAAAGAGACCAAAACTCGAATTTGGGTCCAAAGGCGTCGGAATGTGCCAGAAGGGGAGAAGGCGGTGAGAAAGCCTTCCTTTGAGTCCATGGAGTGATATTCAAGGAGTCTCAGTGGCCTGAGACTAGTTACGCATGTCTTGCTTTGTCGGTAAGCAAAAGGGAACCAAAGGAGACCAAAAGTGGAACTTGGGACCAAAGGCCGCAGAAAGTGCCAAAAGGGGAGAAGATGGTGAGAAAGGCTTCCTTTGAGTCCTAGGAGTGATATTCAAGGCGTTTCAGTGGCCTGAGACGAGTTTCGCACGTCTTCCTTTGCCGGTAAGCAAAAGGGAACCAAAGGAGACCAAAAGTGGAACTTGGGACCAAAGGCCGCAGAAAGTGCCAAAAGGGGAGAAGATGGTGAGAAAGGCTTCCTTTGAGTCCTAGGAGTGATATTCAAGGCGTTTCAGTGGCCTGAGACGAGTTTCGCACGTCTTCCTTTGCCGGTAAGCAAAAGGGAGCAAAAGAGACCAAAACTGAAACTTGGGTCGAAAGGCCCCGAGAAAGTGCCAAAAGGGGAGAAGGTGGTGAGAAAGGCTTCCTTTGAGTCCTAGGAGTGACATTCAAGGAGTTTCAGTGGCTTGAGATGTGTTTCGCATGTCTTCCTTTGCCGGTAAGCAAATTGGGACCAAAAGAGACCAAAACTCGAATTTGGGTCCAAAGGCGTCGAAATGTGCCAGAAGGGGAGAAGGCGGTGAGAAAGCCTTCCTTTGAGTCCATGGAGTGATATTCAAGGAGTCTCAGTGGCCCGAGACTAGTTACGCATGTCTTGCTTTGCGGTAAGCAAAAGGGGACTAAAAGAGAGCAAAACTAGAACTTAGGTCCAAAGGCGCCGAATGTGACAGAAGGGGAGAAGGTGGTGAGAACGCCTTCCTTTAAGTCTTAAGAGTGATCTTCAAGGTGTTTCGGTGGCGTGAGACGAGTTTCGCACGTCTTCCTTTGCCGGTAAGCAAAAGGGGAACCAAAGGAGACCAAAAGTGGAACTTGGGACCAAAGGCCGCAGAAAGTGCCAAAAGGGGAGAAGATGGTGAGAAAGGCTTCCTTTGAGTCCTAGGAGTGATATTCAAGGCATTTCGGTGGCCCGAGACGAGTTTCGCACGTCTTCCTTTGCCGGTAAGCAAAAGGGAGCAAAAGAGACCAAAACCGAAACTTGGGTCGAAAGGCCCCGAAAGTGCCAAAAGGGGAGAAGGTGGTGAGAAAGGCTTCCTTTGAGTCCTAGGAGTGACATTCAAGGAGTTTCGGTGGCTTGAGATGTGTTTCGCATGTCTTCCTTTGCCGGTAAGCAAATTGGGACCAAAAGAGACCAAAACTCGAATTTGGGTCCAAAGGCGTCGGAATGTGCCAGAAGGGGAGAAGGCGGTGAGAAAGCCTTCCTTTGAGTCCATGGAGTGATATTCAAGGAGTCTCAGTGGCCTGAGACTAGTTACGCATGTCTTGCTTTGCCGGTAAGCAAAAGGGGACTAAAAGAGAGCAAAACTAGAACTTAGGTCCAAAGGCGCCGGAATGTGACAGAAGGGGAGAAGGTGGTGAGAACGCCTTCCTTTAAGTCTTAAGAGTGATCTTCAAGGTGTTTCAGTGGCGTGAGACGAGTTTCGCACGTCTTCCTTTGCCGGTAAGCAAAAGGGAACCAAAGGAGACCAAAAGTGGAACTTGGGACCAAAGGCCGCAGAAAGTGCCAAAAGGGGAGAAGATGGTGAGAAAGGCTTCCTTTGAGTCCTAGGAGTGATATTCAAGGCATTTCAGTGGCCTGAGACGAGTTTCGCACGTCTTCCTTTGCCGGTAAGCAAAAGGGGAGCAAAAGAGACCAAAACTGAAACTTGGGTCGAAAGGCCCCAGAAAGTGCCAAAAGGGGAGAAGGTGGTGAGAAAGGCTTCCTTTGAGTCCTAGGAGTGACATTCAAGGAGTTTCAGTGGCTTGAGATGTGTTTCGCATGTCTTCCTTTGCCGGTAAGCAAATTGGGACCAAAAGAGACCAAAACTCGAATTTGGGTCCAAAGGCGTCGGAATGTGCCAGAAGGGGAGAAGGCGGTGAGAAAGCCTTCCTTTGAGTCCATGGAGTGATATTCAAGGAGTCTCAGTGGCCTGAGACTAGTTACGCATGTCTTGCTTTGCCGGTAAGCAAAAGGGGACTAAAAGAGAGCAAAACTAGAACTTAGGTCCAAAGGCGCCGGAATGTGACAGAAGGGGAGAAGGTGGTGAGAACGCCTTCCTTTAAGTCTTAAGAGTGATATTCAAGGTGTTTCAGTGGCGTGAGACGAGTTTCGCACGTCTTCCTTTGCCGGTAAGCAAAAGGGAACCAAAGGAGACCAAAAGTGGAACTTGGGACCAAAGGCCGCAGAAAGTGCCAAAAGGGGAGAAGATGGTGAGAAAGGCTTCCTTTGAGTCCTAGGAGTGATATTCAAGGCGTTTCAGTGGCTTGAGATGTGTTTCGCATGTCTTCCTTTGCCGGTAAGCAAATTGGGACCAAAAGAGACCAAAACTCGAATTTGGGTCCAAAGGCGTCGGAATGTGCCAGAAGGGGAGAAGGCGGTGAGAAAGCCTTCCTTTGAGTCCATGGAGTGATATTCAAGGAGTCTCAGTGGCCTGAGACTAGTTACGCATGTCTTGCTTTGTCGGTAAGCAAAAGGGAACCAAAGGAGACCAAAAGTGGAACTTGGGACCAAAGGCCGCAGAAAGTGCCAAAAGGGGAGAAGATGGTGAGAAAGGCTTCCTTTGAGTCCATGGAGTGATATTCAAGGAGTTTCAGTGGCCTGAGACGAGTTTCGCACGTCTTCCTTTGCCGGTAAGCAAAAGGGAACCAAAGGAGACCAAAAGTGGAACTTGGGACCAAAGGCCGCAGAAAGTGCCAAAAGGGGAGAAGATGGTGAGAAAGGCTTCCTTTGAGTCCTAGGAGTGATATTCAAGGCGTTTCAGTGGCGTGAGACGAGTTTCGCACGTCTTCCTTTGCCGGTAAGCAAAATGGGACCAAAAGAGACCAAAAGCGAAACTTAGGTCCAAAGGCGCCGGAATGTGACAGAAGGGGAGAAGGTGGTGAGAAAGGCTTCCTTTGAGTCCTAGGAGTGACATTCAAGGAGTTTCAGTGGCTTGAGATGTGTTTCGCATGTCTTCCTTTGCCGGTAAGCAAATTGGGACCAAAAGAGACCAAAACTCGAATTTGGGTCCAAAGGCGTCGGAATGTGCCAGAAGGGGAGAAGGCGGTGAGAAAGCCTTCCTTTGAGTCCATGGAGTGATATTCAAGGAGTCTCAGTGGCCTGAGACTAGTTACGCATGTCTTGCTTTGCCGGTAAGCAAAAGGGGACTAAAAGAGAGCAAAACTAGAACTTAGGTCCAAAGGCGCCAGAAAGTGCCAGAAGGGGAGAAGGTGGTGAGAACGCCTTCCTTTAAGTCTTAAGAGTGATCTTCAAGGTGTTTCAGTGGCGTGAGACGAGTTTCGCACGTCTTCCTTTGCCGGTAAGCAAAAGGGAACCAAAGGAGACCAAAAGTGGAACTTGGGACCAAAGGCCGCAGAAAGTGCCAAAAGGGGAGAAGATGGTGAGAAAGGCTTCCTTTGAGTCCTAGGAGTGATATTCAAGGCATTTCAGTGGCCTGAGACGAGTTTCGCACGTCTTCCTTTGCCGGTAAGCAAAAGGGGAGCAAAAGAGACCAAAACTGAAACTTGGGTCGAAAGGCCCCAGAAAGTGCCAAAAGGGGAGAAGGTGGTGAGAAAGGCTTCCTTTGAGTCCTAGGAGTGACATTCAAGGAGTTTCAGTGGCTTGAGATGTGTTTCGCATGTCTTCCTTTGCGGTAAGCAAATTGGGACCAAAAGAGACCAAAACTCGAATTTGGGTCCAAAGGCGTCGGAATGTGCCGAAGGGGAGAAGGCGGTGAGAAAGCCTTCCTTTGAGTCCATGGAGTGATATTCAAGGAGTCTCAGTGGCCAGAGACTAGTTACGCATGTCTTGCTTTGCCGGTAAGCAAAAGGGGACTAAAAGAGAGCAAAACTAGAACTTAGGTCCAAAGGCGCCGGAATGTGACAAAAGGGGAGAAGGTGGTGAGAACGCCTTCCTTTAAGTCTTAAGAGTGATATTCAAGGTGTTTCAGTGGCGTGAGACGAGTTTCGCACGTCTTCCTTTGCCGGTAAGCAAAAGGGAACCAAAGGAGACCAAAAGTGGAACTTGGGACCAAAGGCCGCAGAAAGTGCCAAAAGGGGAGAAGATGGTGAGAAAGGCTTCCTTTGAGTCCTAGGAGTGATATTCAAGGCGTTTCAGTGGCTTGAGATGTGTTTCGCATGTCTTCCTTTGCCGGTAAGCAAATTGGGACCAAAAGAGACCAAAACTCGAATTTGGGTCCAAAGGCGTCGGAATGTGCCAGAAGGGGAGAAGGCGGTGAGAAAGCCTTCCTTTGAGTCCATGGAGTGATATTCAAGGAGTCTCAGTGGCCTGAGACTAGTTACGCATGTCTTGCTTTGTCGGTAAGCAAAAGGGAACCAAAGGAGACCAAAAGTGGAACTTGGGACCAAAGGCCGCAGAAAGTGCCAAAAGGGGAGAAGATGGTGAGAAAGGCTTCCTTTGAGTCCTAGGAGTGATATTCAAGGCGTTTCAGTGGCCTGAGACGAGTTTCGCACGTCTTCCTTTGCCGGTAAGCAAAAGGGAACCAAAGGAGACCAAAAGTGGAACTTGGGACCAAAGGCCGCAGAAAGTGCCAAAAGGGGAGAAGATGGTGAGAAAGGCTTCCTTTGAGTCCTAGGAGTGATATTCAAGGCGTTTCAGTGGCCTGAGACGAGTTTCGCACGTCTTCCTTTGCCGGTAAGCAAAAGGGGAGCAAAAGAGACCAAAACTGAAACTTGGGTCAAAAGGCCCCAGAAAGTGCCAAAAGGGGAGAAGGTGGTGAGAAAGGCTTCCTTTGAGTCCTAGGAGTGACATTCAAGGAGTTTCAGTGGCTTGAGATGTGTTTCGCATGTCTTCCTTTGCCGGTAAGCAAATTGGGACCAAAAGAGACCAAAACTCGAATTTGGGTCCAAAGGCGTCGGAATGTGCCAGAAGGGGAGAAGGCGGTGAGAAAGCCTTCCTTTGAGTCCATGGAGTGATATTCAAGGAGTCTCGGTGGCACGAGACTAGTTACGCATGTCTTGCTTTGCCGGTAAGCAAAAGGGGACTAAAAGAGAGCAAAACTAGAACTTAGGTCCAAAGGCGCCGGAATGTGACAGAAGGGGAGAAGGTGGTGAGAACGCCTTCCTTTAAGTCTTAAGAGTGATCTTCAAGGTGTTTCAGTGGCGTGAGACGAGTTTCGCACGTCTTCCTTTGCCGGTAAGCAAAAGGGAACCAAAGGAGACCAAAAGTGGAACTTGGGACCAAAGGCCGCAGAAAGTGCCAAAAGGGGAGAAGATGGTGAGAAAGGCTTCCTTTGAGTCCTAGGAGTGATATTCAAGGCATTTCGGTGGCACGAGACGAGTTTCGCACGTCTTCCTTTGCCGGTAAGCAAAAGGGGAGCAAAAGAGACCAAAAGCTGAAACTTGGGTCGAAAGGCCCCGTAAAGTGCCAAAAGGGGAGAAGGTGGTGAGAAAGGCTTCCTTTGAGTCCTAGGAGTGACATTCAAGGAGTTTCGGTGGCTTGAGATGTGTTTCGCATGTCTTCCTTTGCCGGTAAGCAAATTGGGACCAAAAGAGACCAAAACTCGAATTTGGGTCCAAAGGCGTCGGAATGTGCCGAAGGGGAGAAGGCGGTGAGAAAGCCTTCCTTTGAGTCCATGGAGTGATATTCAAGGAGTCTCGGTGGCACGAGACTAGTTACGCATGTCTTGCTTTGCCGGTAAGCAAAAGGGGACTAAAAGAGAGCAAAACTAGAACTTAGGTCCAAAGGCGCCGAATGTGACGAAGGGGAGAAGGTGGTGAGAACGCCTTCCTTTAAGTCTTAAGAGTGATCTTCAAGGTGTTTCAGTGGCGTGAGACGAGTTTCGCACGTCTTCCTTTGCCGGTAAGCAAAAGGGAACCAAAGGAGACCAAAAGTGGAACTTGGGACCAAAGGCCGCAGAAAGTGCCAAAAGGGGAGAAGATGGTGAGAAAGGCTTCCTTTGAGTCCTAGGAGTGATATTCAAGGCATTTCAGTGGCCTGAGACGAGTTTCGCACGTCTTCCTTTGCCGGTAAGCAAAAGGGGAGCAAAAGAGACCAAAACCGAAACTTGGGTCGAAAGGCCCCGTAAAGTGCCAAAAGGGGAGCAGGTGGTGAGAAAGGCTTCCTTTGAGTCCTAGGAGTGACATTCAAGGAGTTTCAGTGGCTTGAGATGTGTTTCGCATGTCTTCCTTTGCCGGTAAGCAAATTGGGACCAAAAGAGACCAAAACTCGAATTTGGGTCCAAAGGCGTCGGAATGTGGCGGAAGGGCCGAAGGAGGTGAGAAAGACTTCATATGAGTACATGCAGTGATATTCAAGGAGTCTCTGTGGCCAGAGACTAGTTACGCATGTCTTGCTTTGCCGGTAAGCAAAAGGGGACTAAAAGAGAGCAAAACTAGAACTTAGGTCCAAAGGCGCCGGAATGTGACGAGAAGGGGAGAAGGTGGTGAGAACGCCTTCCTTTAAGTCTTAAGAGTGATATTCAAGGTGTTTCGGTGGCGTGAGACGAGTTTCGCACGTCTTCCTTTGCCGGTAAGCAAAAGGGAACCAAAGGAGACCAAAAGTGGAACTTGGGACCAAAGGCCGCAGAAAGTGCCAAAAGGGGAGAAGATGGTGAGAAAGGCTTCCTTTGAGTCCTAGGAGTGATATTCAAGGCGTTTCGGTGGCACGAGACGAGTTTCGCACGTCTTCCTTTGCCTAAGCAAAAGGGGAGCAAAAGAGACCAAACCGAAACTTGGGTCGAAAGGCCCCGAAAGTGCCAAAAGGGGAGAAGGTGGTGAGAAAGGCTTCCTTTGAGTCCTAGGAGTGACATTCAAGGAGTTTCAGTGGCTTGAGATGTGTTTCGCATGTCTTCCTTTGCCGGTAAGCAAATTGGGACCAAAAGAGACCAAAACTCGAATTTGGGTCCAAAGGCGTCGGAATGTGCCAGAAGGGGAGAAGGCGGTGAGAAAGCCTTCCTTTGAGTCCATGGAGTGATATTCAAGGAGTCTCAGTGGCCTGAGACTAGTTACGCATGTCTTGCTTTGCCGGTAAGCAAAAGGTGATGAGGACATGACCATGAGCAAAGGCAAAGATCCTCTTGAAGGACTTGGAGGACCTATGACAAGGGCTAGAGCAAGGAGAGCAAAGGAAGCTCTTCAACAAGTGTTGTCCATATTAATTGAATACAAGCCCAAGTTTCAAAGAGAAAAGACCAAGGTTGTGAATTGCATCATGGCCCAAATGGAGGAGAACTAAGGCGCCACTTTGCTTCAGTTTTTAAGTTTTTAATTTGTTTTAAATAATGGCCCAATCCTTTGTAAAGTTGGCTGACCAAATTATGTTTTGCGGTTAATCAACTAATGGGCTTTGGTTTGGTTTTATTTCAAGTTGTAATAAGGGCCCAATTGGTAACTTAGGCATCAGCCTTTGGGAGACCAAGAGGCGCATAGCTAGTGGCTGTTGGGTGACTTTTTGGTTGCCACAATTTCAGTTACAATTAGCCATCAAGTAGCTTTATTTCCTAGCTTAGTGGATCATTATCTAAGTGGAATAAATTTTCTGTTACGGAACCTTTGTAATTCTCGATGGTAAAGCTTCTATATAAGCTGAACCATTCTTATCAATAAGACAAGTTAAGTTTGATTTAGAAATATTAGAGTTTATCTCTTTTATCTTAGTGAGAGTGATTCTCCTAAGTTCTTGAGTGATTCAAGAACTACTTGGCTGTATCAAAGGGCTTTCACATCCCTTTGTGTGTTGCCTTCCTTGGAAAGAGTGATTCTTTCCTTTCCCCATTCAATTCTTCACCAAAATTCCAAAAACTCAAATCTGCCCAGAATTATCTCGTTATCATAACTCTCATTCTACTCAGCCAAATTGAGTGATTCTTGAGCCTAAATTGAATTTCAGAACGAGAACTTTCACCTCGTTTTGGAATCACCTCAATTGGAGTTCTATAACTCGAGATACCGTCATTTCTAAAATTCTGTCCAGCCACCACCAAACTAGCGTTTTTGCTTACTTTTTTTAACACCATGGACCAACACCTAATTTGCCCAGAAATTCATCACTAAATTTTCAAATTTTTCTACAAGGTTCTAACCCTAAAGATCCTAAGTCAGCCCTTGTGCAAATGGGGTTCATATCATTTGGTTATCAGAGCTCCGGTTTAAGGGTTTGAACGTCAAATTGGTAACATCCTTCCTTCATTCTCTTTTTTTTGCCAATTGATTACCTTATTGTTCATATTATTTGTGATTGTACTGAATCATTGCAAAAGTTAGGCCCTTGTGATAATTAAAAAAAAAAAAAAGAAGAAAATTTTGGGCTGAATGATTCATGCTTTTCAACAATTTGTTATAAGGTAATATATTGGTGTTCTTAAAGGATTGTTGCTAATTCTCTTGTTTACCAATTTTCCTTTACCCCTTTGTTTTTGTGATTTGTTAGCCTTTTCTTTGTCTACCTAGCCTTTACCTAGCACATATTGGTGAATTTTCTTTGTTGTGGCCATAATATCTTGAATTGCCTAAGAACCCAAGGAGAATTTGAGTGGTAAAAGGCAAGAGTGTTTTCATTAGAGAAAAAGCCATAATTGTGTGATACACTTGAGCGTGGTGAGGTTTCAAATTCTACTTTCTATTTGCTTGTTACGTTTGAATTTGTTTGTTTGTGATGGCTGAAGGAAATCCTAATCAAGGAGGAGGACTTTCTCCTTTCCAAATGCAAGCCTTGACACAACATTTGGAGAGATTGATGAGGCAACAAAATGATGAGCTCCATGAAAGATTGGACCAATTAGAGAATAGAGGTCATGATGAAGAAGAAAGGAGGAGAAGAGGTAATGACGGTGCTCCTAGACAAAACCGAATTGATGGAGTCAAAATTTCTATTCCTCCATTCAAAGGAAGAAGTGACCCGGAAGCTTATTTGGAGTGGGAGATCAAAATAGAGCATATTTTCACTTGTAATACCTATGAAGAGGCCCAAAAGGTAAAGCTTGCAGCTATGGAGTTTTCCGATTACGCTCTTGTGTGGTGGAACAAATTGCAAAAAGAGAGAGCTAGGAATGAGGAGCCATTGGTGGATACATGGGTTGAAATGAAAAGGATCATGAGGAAGAGATATGTGCCGGCAAGCTATTCTAGGGACTTAAAATTCAAACTTCAAAAATTGTCCCAAGGTAGCAAAGGCGTTGAGGAGTACTACAAGGAAATGGAGGTGCTCATGATTCAAGCCAAGATAGAAGAAGATGAGGAGGTAACTATGGCTAGATTTCTTAGTGGTTTGAATAATGATATTCGTGATATTGTTGAACTGCAGGAATTTGTTGAAATGGAGGACTTGCTTCACAAAGCCATCCAAGTGGAGCAACAATTGAAAAGGAAAGGTGTGGCCAAAAGGAGCTCCACTAATTTTGGTTTTTCTAGTTGGAAGGATAAGGGAAAAGGGGCTGCCACTTCTAGTGCAGCGCCTACACCAACAAAAACTCCTCTAAAAACTCAAGAGCAACCCTCTAAAAGGAGTCGGGATGTGAAGTGCTTTAAGTGCCAAGGCTTAGGACACTATGCATATGAGTGCCCTAACAAAAAAACCATGATTCTTAGAGATGGAGAGTATATAAGTGAGTCCGAAATTGAAGAGGGAGAGGAGAATGAGGACGTGGAGGAGGAGGTGGAGAAAACACCAGAGGGAGACTTATTGATGATAAGGCGGTTACTTGGTAGCCAATTGAAGCCTTTGGAGGAGAGCCAAAGAGAAAACATCTTCCATACTAGATGTTTGATCAATGGTAAACTTTGCATGGTGATCATTGATGGAGGGAGTTGTACCAATGTGGCCAGTGCAAGACTTGTGTCTAAATTGAATTTAGTTACAAAGCCACATCCTAGGCCATATAGGCTTCAATGGCTTAGTGAGGATGGAGAGGTGCAAGTAAGGAAGCAAGTAGAGTTGGATATTTCCATTGGAAGATACAATGATAAGGTGCTTTGTGATGTTGTTCCTATGGAGGCCAGCCACTTACTCTTGGGGAGACCATGGCAATTTGATAAAAGAGCCAATCATGATGGTTTCACTAACAAAATCTCATTCATGCACCAAGACAAGAAGATAGTGCTCAAACCTTTGAGTCCGCAAGAGGTGTGTGAGGATCAAAGAAAAATGAGAGAAAAGATTGTCCAAGAAAAGAAAGAAAAAGAAAGCAAAACACTTGAGAGCTCAAAAAGTGAGGACAAAAAGAGAGAAACACATGAGAGGAAAAAGAAGAGTGAAACTCTTGAGGTGAAGGAGAGCTTTTTAGCTACAAAAAGTGAGGTCAAGAGGTTGTTTCTATCTAAACAGCCCCTATTTTTCTTAATTTGCAAAAACTATGTTTTGACCACTAACACTTTTGATAACCTTGATTTGCCTTCTAGAGTGAAGTCTCTTTTGCAGGAATTTGGAGATGTGTTTCCAACAAGTGTACCAAGTGGGTTGCCACCATTAAGAGGTATTGAGCATCAAATTGATCTCATTCCAGGAGCTTCTTTGCCTAATAGACCAGCCTATAGAAGCAACCCGCAAGAGACCAAGGAGATCCAAAGACAAGTGGATGAACTCATTGGTAAGGGATGGGTAAGAGATAGCATGAGTCCTTGTGCTGTCCCGGTAATTTTGGTTCCTAAAAAGGATGGGACATGGCGCATGTGTTCTGATTGTAGAGCCCTTAATAACATCACCATTAAATATAGGCATCCTATACCTAGGCTTGATGATTTGCTTGATGAATTGCATGGTGCATGTTACTTCTCTAAAATTGATTTAAAAAGTGGATACAATCAAATTAGGGTTAGAGAAGGGGATGAATGGAAAACTGCTTTCAAAACAAAATATGGTTTGTATGAATGGTTGGTTATGCCTTTTGGCTTAACTAATGCTCCTAGCACTTTCATGAGATTAATGAACCATGTTTTGAGAAAATTCATAGGAAAATTTGTTGTGGTGTACTTTGATGATATTCTTATCTATAGCACTTCACTTGAATTGCATGTTGATCATTTAAAATCTGTCTTGTGTGTGCTTAGAGAAGAACAATTGTATGCCAATCTTGAAAAATGCATCTTTTGTACTAACCATGTTGTGTTTCTTGGTTTTGTTGTAAGTTCAAAAGGAGTACAAGTGGATGAGGAAAAGGTTAGGGCTATTCAAGAATGGCCTACGCCTAAGTCCGTGACCGAAGTGAGAAGTTTCCATGGTTTAGCAAGTTTCTATAGGAGATTTGTGAAGGATTTTAGCACATTGGCAGCACCTCTCAATGAAGTGCTTAAGAAAAATGTTGGTTTCAAATGGGGAGAGAAACAAGAAGAAGCTTTCAATGCTCTTAAGCAAAAGCTAACTAATGCCCCCATACTTGCTTTGCCAAACTTTCAAAAATCTTTTGAAATTGAGTGTGATGCTTCAAATGTTGGGATTGGGGCTGTGTTGTTGCAAGAAGGCCATCCAATTGCTTATTTTAGTGAAAAGCTAAGTGGTCCTACCCTTAACTATTCAACTTATGATAAAGAGTTGTATGCCTTAGTGAGAGCTTTGAAAACATGGCAACACTACCTTTATCCCAAGGAATTTGTCATTCATAGTGACCATGAGTCTCTCAAATATATCAAGGGACAAGGCAAGCTTAACAAAAGGCATGCCAAGTGGGTGGAATTTCTAGAGCAATTCCCTTATGTTATCAAACATAAAAGAGGAAAAGGTAACATTGTAGCCGATGCTCTTTCTCGGCCATGCTTTGATTTCTATGCTTGAAACAAAATTGATTGGTCTTGAATGTTTGAAAAACATGTATGAAAGTGATGAAACTTTTGGTGAAATTTTTAAAAATTGCGAAAAATTTTCAGAAAATGGTTTCTTTAGGTATGAAGGCTTTCTTTTCAAAGAAAACAAATTGTGTGTGCCTAAATGTTCTACAAGAAACTTGCTTGTTGGTGAAGCACATGAAGGAGGTTTAATGGGGCATTTTGGGGTCCAAAAGACTCTAAAAACATTACAAGAACATTTTTATTGGCCTCATTTGAAAAAGGATGTGCAGAAATTTTGTGAACATTGCATTGTTTGTAAAAAGGCAAAGTCAAAGGTAAAGCCTCATGGATTGTATACTCCATTGCCAATTCCAGAGTATCCTTGGATTGATTTATCCATGGATTTTGTTTTGGGGCTGCCAAACACAAGTAGTGGCAAAGATTCAATTTTTGTGGTTGTTGATAGGTTTTCTAAAATGGCTCATTTTATTCCATGTAAAAAGGTGAATGATGCTTCTCATGTGGCTGATTTGTTTTTCAAGGAGATTGTGAGACTCCATGGTTTGCCAAGGAGCATTGTTAGTGATAGGGACTCTAAGTTCCTAAGCCATTTTTGGAGGACCTTGTGGGGCAAGTTAGGCACTAAATTGTTATTTTCAACCACTTGTCACCCACAAACCGATGGGCAAACGGAAGTTGTTAATAGGACGTTGGGAACATTGCTTAGGACAGTTTTAAGAAAGAACTTAAAGACTTGGGAAGTTTGTTTACCCCATGTTGAGTTTGCTTACAATAGGGCTGTTCATAGCACTACTAATTGTTCTCCTTTTGAGGTTGTTTATGGTTTTAACCCACTAACTCCTCTTGATCTTTTGCCTATGCCTAATGTTTCAGTTTTTAAGCATAAAGAAGGTCAAGCAAAGGCGGACTATGTGAAGAAGCTTCATGAGAGAGTCAAAAATCAAATTGAGAGGAGAAATGAAAGCTATGCTAAACAAGCCAACAAAGGGAGAAAGAAGGTTATCTTTGACCCGGAGATTGGGTTTGGGTGCACATGAGAAAGGAAAGGTTTCCTAACAAAGGAAGTCAAAGCTTCAACCAAGGGGAGATGGTCCATTCCAAGTGCTTGAAAGAATCAATGACAATGCTTACAAAATTGAGCTGCCGGGTGAGTATAATGTTAGTTCCACCTTCAATGTGTCTGACTTATCTCTTTTTGATGCAGATGGAGAATCCGATTTGAGGACAAATCCTTCTCAAGAGGGAGAGAATGATGAGGACATGACCATGAGCAAAGGCAAAGATCCTCTTGAAGGACTTGGAGGACCTATGACAAGGGCTAGAGCAAGGAGAGCAAAGGAAGCTCTTCAACAAGTGTTGTCCATATTAATTGAATACAAGCCCAAGTTTCAAAGAGAAAAGACCAAGGTTGTGAATTGCATCATGGCCCAAATGGAGGAGAACTAAGGCGCCACTTTGCTTCAGCTATTAAGATTTTAATTTGTTTTAAATAATGGCCCAATCCTTTGTAAAGTTGGCTGACCAAATTATGTTTTGCGGTTAATCAACTAATGGGCTTTGGTTTGGTTTTATTTCAAGTTGTAATAAGGGCCCAATTGGTAACTTAGGCATCAGCCTTTGGGAGACCAAGAGGCGCATAGCTAGTGGCTGTTGGGTGACTTTTTGGTTGCCACAATTTCAGTTACAATTAGCCATCAAGTAGCTTTATTTCCTAGCTTAGTGGATCATTATCTAAGTGGAATAAATTTTCTGTTACGGAACCTTTGTAATTCTGATGGTAAAGCTTCTATATAAGCTGAACCATTCTTATCAATAAGACAAGTTAAGTTTGATTTAGAAATATTAGAGTTTATCTCTTTTATCTTAGTGAGAGTGATTCTCCTAAGTTCTTGAGTGATTCAAGAACTACTTGGCTGTATCAAAGGGCTTTCACATCCCTTTGTGTGTTGCCTTCCTTGGAAAGAGTGATTCTTTCCTTTCCCCATTCAATTCTTCACCAAAATTCCAAAAAAACTCAAATCTGCCCAGAATTATCTCGTTATCATAACTCTCATTCTACTCAGCCAAATTGAGTGATTCTTGAGCCTAAATTGAATTTCAGAACGAGAACTTTCACCTCGTTTTGGAATCACCTCAATTGGAGTTCTATAACTCGAGATACCGTCATTTCTAAAATTCTGTCCAGCCACCACCAAACTAGCGTTTTTGCTTACTTTTTTGAACACCATGGACCAACACCTAATTTGCCCAGAAATTCATCACTAAATTTTCAAATTTTTCTACAAGGTTCTAACCCTAAAGATCCTAAGTCAGCCCTTGTGCAAATGGGGTTCATATCAAAAGGGGACTAAAAGAGAGCAAAACTAGAACTTAGGTCCAAAGGCGCCGGAATGTGACAGAAGGGGAGAAGGTGGTGAGAACGCCTTCCTTTAAGTCTTAAGAGTGATATTCAAGGTGTTTCAGTGGCGTGAGACGAGTTTCGCACGTCTTCCTTTGCCGGTAAGCAAAAGGGAACCAAAGGAGACCAAAAGTGGAACTTGGGACCAAAGGCCGCAGAAAGTGCCAAAAGGGGAGAAGATGGTGAGAAAGGCTTCCTTTGAGTCCTAGGAGTGATATTCAAGGCGTTTCAGTGGCTTGAGATGTGTTTCGCATGTCTTCCTTTGCCGGTAAGCAAATTGGGACCAAAAGAGACCAAAACTCGAATTTGGGTCCAAAGGCGTCGGAATGTGCCAGAAGGGGAGAAGGCGGTGAGAAAGCCTTCCTTTGAGTCCATGGAGTGATATTCAAGGAGTCTCAGTGGCCTGAGACTAGTTACGCATGTCTTGCTTTGCCGGTAAGCAAAAGGGAACCAAAGGAGACCAAAAGTGGAACTTGGGACCAAAGGCCGCAGAAAGTGCCAAAAGGGGAGAAGATGGTGAGAAAGGCTTCCTTTGAGTCCTAGGAGTGATATTCAAGGCGTTTCAGTGGCCTGAGACGAGTTTCGCACGTCTTCCTTTGCCGGTAAGCAAAAGGGGAGCAAAAGAGACCAAAACTGAAACTTGGGTCGAAAGGCCCCAGAAAGTGCCAAAAGGGGAGAAGATGGTGAGAAAGGCTTCCTTTGAGTCCTAGGAGTGATATTCAAGGCGTTTCAGTGGCTTGAGATGTGTTTCGCATGTCTTCCTTTGCCGGTAAGCAAATTGGGACCAAAAGAGACCAAAACTCGAATTTGGGTCCAAAGGCGTCGGAATGTGCCAGAAGGGGAGAAGGCGGTGAGAAAGCCTTCCTTTGAGTCCATGGAGTGATATTCAAGGAGTCTCAGTGGCCTGAGACTAGTTACGCATGTCTTGCTTTGCCGGTAAGCAAAAGGGAACCAAAGGAGACCAAAAGTGGAACTTGGGACCAAAGGCCGCAGAAAGTGCCAAAAGGGGAGAAGATGGTGAGAAAGGCTTCCTTTGAGTCCTAGGAGTGATATTCAAGGCGTTTCAGTGTCCTGAGACGAGTTTCGCACGTCTTCCTTTGCCGGTAAGCAAAAGGGAACCAAAGGAGACCAAAAGTGGAACTTGGGACCAAAGGCTGCAGAAAGTGCCAAAAGGGGAGAATGGTGAGAAAGGCTTCCTTTGAGTCCTCGGAGTGATATTCAAGGCGTTTCAGTGGCCTGAGACGAGTTTCGCACGTCTTCCTTTGCCGGTAAGCAAAAGGGGAGCAAAAGAGACCAAAACTGAAACTTGGGTCGAAAGGCCCCAGAAAGTGCCAAAAGGGGAGAAGGTGGTGAGAAAGGCTTCCTTTGAGTCCTAGGAGTGACATTCAAGGAGTTTCAGTGGCTTGAGATGTGTTTCGTATGTCTTCCTTTGCCGGTAAGCAAATTGGGACCAAAAGAGACCAAAACTCGAATTTGGGTCCAAAGGCGTCGGAATGTGCCAGAAGGGGAGAAGGCGGTGAGAAAGCCTTCCTTTGAGTCCATGGAGTGATATTCAAGGAGTCTCGTGGCCCGAGACTAGTTACGCATGTCTTCCTTTGCCGGTAAGCAAAAGGGGACTAAAAGAGAGCAAAACTAGAACTTAGGTCCAAAGGCGCCGGAATGTGACAGAAGGGGAGAAGGTGGTGAGAACGCCTTCCTTTAAGTCTTAAGAGTGATATTCAAGGTGTTTCAGTGGCGTGAGACGAGTTTCGCACGTCTTCCTTTGCCGGTAAGCAAAAGGGAACCAAAGGAGACCAAAAGTGGAACTTGGGACCAAAGGCCGCAGAAAGTGCCAAAAGGGGAGAAGATGGTGAGAAAGGCTTCCTTTGAGTCCTAGGAGTGATATTCAAGGCGTTTCAGTGGCCCGAGACGAGTTTCGCACGTCTTCCTTTGCCGGTAAGCAAAAGGGGAGCAAAAGAGACCAAAACCGAAACTTGGGTCGAAAGGCCCCGTAAAGTGCCAAAAGGGGAGAAGGTGGTGAGAAAGGCTTCCTTTGAGTCCTAGGAGTGACATTCAAGGAGTTTCAGTGGCTTGAGATGTGTTTCGCATGTCTTCCTTTGCGGTAAGCAAATTGGGACCAAAAGAGACCAAAACTCGAATTTGGGTCCAAAGGCGTCTGAATGTGCCGTAAGGGGAGAAGGCGGTGAGAAAGCCTTCCTTTGAGTCCATGGAGTGATATTCAAGGAGTCTCGGTGGCCCGAGACTAGTTACGCATGTCTTGCTTTGCCGGTAAGCAAAAGGGGACTAAAAGAGAGCAAAACTAGAACTTAGGTCCAAAGGCGCCAAAATGTGGCATAAGGGGAGAAGGTGGTGAGAACGCCTTCCTTTAAGTCTTAAGAGTGATATTCAAGGTGTTTCAGTGGCGTGAGACGAGTTTCGCACGTCTTCCTTTGCCGGTAAGCAAAAGGGAACCAAAGGAGACCAAAAGTGGAACTTGGGACCAAAGGCCGCAGAAAGTGCCAAAAGGGGAGAAGATGGTGAGAAAGGCTTCCTTTGAGTCCTAGGAGTGATATTCAAGGCGTTTCAGCTGGCCCGAGACGAGTTTCGCACGTCTTCCTTTGCCGGTAAGCAAAAGGGGAGCAAAAGAGACCAAAACCGAAACTTGGGTCGAAAGGCCCCGTAAAGTGCCAAAAGGGGAGAAGGTGGTGAGAAAGGCTTCCTTTGAGTCCTAGGAGTGACATTCAAGGAGTTTCGGTGGCTTGAGATGTGTTTCGCATGTCTTCCTTTGCGGTAAGCAAATTGGGACCAAAAGAGACCAAAACTCGAATTTGGGTCCAAAGGCGTCGGAATGTGCCAGAAGGGGAGAAGGCGGTGAGAAAGCCTTCCTTTGAGTCCATGGAGTGATATTCAAGGAGTCTCAGTGGCCTGAGACTAGTTACGCATGTCTTGCTTTGCCGGTAAGCAAAAGGGGACTAAAAGAGAGCAAAACTAGAACTTAGGTCCAAAGGCGCCGGAATGTGACTAAGGGGAGAAGGTGGTGAGAACGCCTTCCTTTAAGTCTTAAGAGTGATATTCAAGGTGTTTCAGTGGCGTGAGACGAGTTTCGCACGTCTTCCTTTGCCGGTAAGCAAAAGGGAACCAAAGGAGACCAAAAGTGGAACTTGGGACCAAAGGCCGCAGAAAGTGCCAAAAGGGGAGAAGATGGTGAGAAAGGCTTCCTTTGAGTCCTAGGAGTGATATTCAAGGCGTTTCAGTGGCTTGAGATGTGTTTCGCATGTCTTCCTTTGCCGGTAAGCAAATTGGGACCAAAAGAGACCAAAACTCGAATTTGGGTCCAAAGGCGTCGGAATGTGCCATAAGGGGAGAAGGCGGTGAGAAAGCCTTCCTTTGAGTCCATGGAGTGATATTCAAGGAGTCTCAGTGGCCTGAGACTAGTTACGCATGTCTTGCTTTGTCGGTAAGCAAAAGGGAACCAAAGGAGACCAAAAGTGGAACTTGGGACCAAAGGCCGCAGAAAGTGCCAAAAGGGGAGAAGATGGTGAGAAAGGCTTCCTTTGAGTCCTAGGAGTGATATTCAAGGCGTTTCAGTGGCCTGAGACGAGTTTCGCACGTCTTCCTTTGCCGGTAAGCAAAAGGGAACCAAAGGAGACCAAAAGTGGAACTTGGGACCAAAGGCCGCAGAAAGTGCCAAAAGGGGAGAAGATGGTGAGAAAGGCTTCCTTTGAGTCCTAGGAGTGATATTCAAGGAGTTTCAGTGGCCTGAGACGAGTTTCGCACGTCTTCCTTTGCACGGTAAGCAAAAGGGGAGCAAAAGAGACCAAAACTGAAACTTGGGTCGAAAGGCCCCAGAAAGTGCCAAAAGGGGAGAAGGTGGTGAGAAAGGCTTCCTTTGAGTCCTAGGAGTGACATTCAAGGAGTTTCAGTGGCTTGAGATGTGTTTCGCATGTCTTCCTTTGCACGGTAAGCAAATTGGGACCAAAAGAGACCAAAACTCGAATTTGGGTCCAAAGGCGTCTGAATGTGCCGTAAGGGGAGAAGGCGGTGAGAAAGCCTTCCTTTGAGTCCATGGAGTGATATTCAAGGAGTCTCGTGGCCCGAGACTAGTTACGCATGTCTTGCTTTACGGTAAGCAAAAGGGGACTAAAAGAGAGCAAAACTAGAACTTAGGTCCAAAGGCGCCGAATGTGACAAGGGGAGAAGGTGGTGAGAACGCCTTCCTTTAAGTCTTAAGAGTGATATTCAAGGTGTTTCGGCTGGCGTGAGACGAGTTTCGCACGTCTTCCTTTGCCGGTAAGCAAAAGGGAACCAAAGGAGACCAAAAGTGGAACTTGGGACCAAAGGCCGCAGAAGTGCCAAAAGGGGAGAAGATGGTGAGAAAGGCTTCCTTTGAGTCCTAGGAGTGATATTCAAGGCGTTTCTGGCCCGAGACGAGTTTCGCACGTCTTCCTTTGCCGGTAAGCAAAAGGGGAGCAAAAGAGACCAAAACCGAAACTTGGGTCGAAAGGCCCCGTAAAGTGCCAAAAGGGGAGAAGGTGGTGAGAAAGGCTTCCTTGAGTCCTAGGAGTGACATTCAAGGAGTTTCAGTGGCTTGAGATGTGTTTCGCATGTCTTCCTTTGCCGGTAAGCAAATTGGGACCAAAAGAGACCAAAACTCGAATTTGGGTCCAAAGGCGTCTGAATGTGCCGAAAGGGGAGAAGGCGGTGAGAAAGCCTTCCTTTGAGTCCATGGAGTGATATTCAAGGAGTCTCGTGGCCCGAGACTAGTTACGCATGTCTTGCTTTGCCGGTAAGCAAAAGGGGACTAAAAGAGAGCAAAACTAGAACTTAGGTCCAAAGGCGCCGAATGTGACAGAAGGGGAGAAGGTGGTGAGAACGCCTTCCTTTAAGTCTTAAGAGTGATATTCAAGGTGTTTCAAGTGGCGTGAGACGAGTTTCGCACGTCTTCCTTTGCCGGTAAGCAAAAGGGAACCAAAGGAGACCAAAAGTGGAACTTGGGACCAAAGGCCGCAGAAGTGCCAAAAGGGGAGAAGATGGTGAGAAAGGCTTCCTTTGAGTCCTAGGAGTGATATTCAAGGCGTTTCAGTGGCCCGAGACGAGTTTCGCACGTCTTCCTTTGCCGGTAAGCAAAAGGGGAGCAAAAGAGACCAAAACCGAAACTTGGGTCGAAAGGCCCCAGTAAAGTGCCAAAAGGGGAGAAGGTGGTGAGAAAGGCTTCCTTTGAGTCCTAGGAGTGACATTCAAGGAGTTTCAAGTGGCTTGAGATGTGTTTCGCATGTCTTCCTTTGCCGGTAAGCAAATTGGGACCAAAAGAGACCAAAACTCGAATTTGGGTCCAAAGGCGTCGGAATGTGCCAGAAGGGGAGAAGGCGGTGAGAAAGCCTTCCTTTGAGTCCATGGAGTGATATTCAAGGAGTCTCAGTGGCCTGAGACTAGTTACGCATGTCTTGCTTTGCCGGTAAGCAAAAGGGGACTAAAAGAGAGCAAAACTAGAACTTAGGTCCAAAGGCGCCGGAATGTGACAGAAGGGGAGAAGGTGGTGAGAACGCCTTCCTTTAAGTCTTAAGAGTGATATTCAAGGTGTTTCAGTGGCGTGAGACGAGTTTCGCACGTCTTCCTTTGCCGGTAAGCAAAAGGGAACCAAAGGAGACCAAAAGTGGAACTTGGGACCAAAGGCCGCAGAAAGTGCCAAAAGGGGAGAAGATGGTGAGAAAGGCTTCCTTTGAGTCCTAGGAGTGACATTCAAGGAGTTTCAGTGGCTTGAGATGTGTTTCGCATGTCTTCCTTTGCCGGTAAGCAAATTGGGACCAAAAGAGACCAAAACTCGAATTTGGGTCCAAAGGCGTCGGAATGTGCCAGAAGGGGAGAAGGCGGTGAGAAAGCCTTCCTTTGAGTCCATGGAGTGATATTCAAAGAGTCTCAGTGGCCTGAGACTAGTTACGCATGTCTTGCTTTGCCGGTAAGCAAAAGGGAACCAAAGGAGACCAAAAGTGGAACTTGGGACCAAAGGCCGCAGAAAGTGCCAAAAGGGGAGAAGATGGTGAGAAAGGCTTCCTTTGAGTCCTAGGAGTGATATTCAAGGCGTTTCTTGGCGTGAGACGAGTTTCGCACGTCTTCCTTTGCCGGTAAGCAAAAGGGAACCAAAGGAGACCAAAAGTGGAACTTGGGACCAAAGGCCGCAGAAGTGCCAAAAGGGGAGAAGATGGTGAGAAAGGCTTCCTTTGAGTCCTAGGAGTGATATTCAAGGCGTTTATGGCCCGAGACGAGTTTCGCACGTCTTCCTTTGCCGGTAAGCAAAAGGGGAGCAAAAGAGACCAAAACCGAAACTTGGGTCGAAAGGCCCCGTAAAGTGCCAAAAGGGGAGAAGGTGGTGAGAAAGGCTTCCTTTGAGTCCTAGGAGTGACATTCAAGGAGTTTCAGTGGCTTGAGATGTGTTTCGCATGTCTTCCTTTGCCGGTAAGCAAATTGGGACCAAAAGAGACCAAAACTCGAATTTGGGTCCAAAGGCGTCGGAATGTGCCGTAAGGGGAGAAGGCGGTGAGAAAGCCTTCCTTTGAGTCCATGGAGTGATATTCAAGGAGTCTCATGGCCCGAGACTAGTTACGCATGTCTTGCTTTGCCGGTAAGCAAAAGGGGACTAAAAGAGAGCAAAACTAGAACTTAGGTCCAAAGGCGCCGAATGTGACGTAAGGGGAGAAGGTGGTGAGAACGCCTTCCTTTAAGTCTTAAGAGTGATATTCAAGGTGTTTCAGTGGCGTGAGACGAGTTTCGCACGTCTTCCTTTGCCGGTAAGCAAAAGGGAACCAAAGGAGACCAAAAGTGGAACTTGGGACAAAAGGGGAGAAGATGGTGAGAAAGGCTTCCTTTGAGTCCTAGGAGTGATATTCAAGGCGTTTCAGTGGCCTGAGACGAGTTTCGCACGTCTTCCTTTGCCGGTAAGCAAAAGGGAACCAAAGGAGACCAAAAGTGGAACTTGGGACCAAAGGCCGCAGAAAGTGCCAACAGGGGAGAAGATGGTGAGAAAGGCTTCCTTTGAGTCCTAGGAGTGATATTCAAGGCGTTTCAGTGGCCCGAGACGAGTTTCGCACGTCTTCCTTTGCCGGTAAGCAAAAGGGGAGCAAAAGAGACCAAAACTGAAACTTGGGTCGAAAGGCCCCAGAAAGTGCCAAAAGGGGAGAAGGTGGTGAGAAAGGCTTCCTTTGAGTCCTAGGAGTGACATTCAAGGAGTTTCAGTGGCTTGAGATGTGTTTCGCATGTCTTCCTTTGCCTGTAAGCAAATTGGGACCAAAAGAGACCAAAACTCGAATTTGGGTCCAAAGGCGTCTGAATGTGCCGTAAGGGGAGAAGGCGGTGAGAAAGCCTTCCTTTGAGTCCATGGAGTGATATTCAAGGAGTCTCTGTGGCCCGAGACTAGTTACGCATGTCTTGCTTTGCCGGTAAGCAAAAGGGGACTAAAAGAGAGCAAAACTAGAACTTAGGTCCAAAGGCGCCGAATGTGACAAAGGGGAGAAGGTGGTGAGAACGCCTTCCTTTAAGTCTTAAGAGTGATATTCAAGGTGTTTCAGTGGCGTGAGACGAGTTTCGCACGTCTTCCTTTGCACGGTAAGCAAAAGGGAACCAAAGGAGACCAAAAGTGGAACTTGGGACCAAAGGCCGCAGAAGTGCCAAAAGGGGAGAAGATGGTGAGAAAGGCTTCCTTGAGTCCTAGGAGTGATATTCAAGGCGTTTCAGCTGGCCCGAGACGAGTTTCGCACGTCTTCCTTTGCCGGTAAGCAAAAGGGGAGCAAAAGAGACCAAAACCGAAACTTGGGTCGAAAGGCCCCGTAAAGTGCCAAAAGGGGAGAAGGTGGTGAGAAAGGCTTCCTTTGAGTCCTAGGAGTGACATTCAAGGAGTTTCAGTGGCTTGAGATGTGTTTCGCATGTCTTCCTTTGCCGGTAAGCAAATTGGGACCAAAAGAGACCAAAACTCGAATTTGGGTCCAAAGGCGTCTGAATGTGCCGTAAGGGGAGAAGGCGGTGAGAAAGCCTTCCTTTGAGTCCATGGAGTGATATTCAAGGAGTCTCTGGCCTGAGACTAGTTACGCATGTCTTGCTTTGCCGGTAAGCAAAAGGGGACTAAAAGAGAGCAAAACTAGAACTTAGGTCCAAAGGCGCCGAATGTGATTAAGGGGAGAAGGTGGTGAGAACGCCTTCCTTTAAGTCTTAAGAGTGATATTCAAGGTGTTTCATGGCGTGAGACGAGTTTCGCACGTCTTCCTTTGCCTGCAGAAGCAAAAGGGAACCAAAGGAGACCAAAAGTGGAACTTGGGACCAAAGGCCGCAGAAAGTGCCAAAAGGGGAGAAGATGGTGAGAAAGGCTTCCTTTGAGTCCTAGGAGTGATATTCAAGGCGTTTCAGTGTCCTGAGACGAGTTTCGCACGTCTTCCTTTGCCGGTAAGCAAAAGGGGACTAAAAGAGAGCAAAACTAGAACTTAGGTCCAAAGGCCGCAGAAAGTGCCAAAAGGGGAGAAGATGGTGAGAAAGGCTTCCTTTGAGTCCTAGGAGTGACATTCAAGGAGTTTCAGTGGCTTGAGATGTGTTTCGCATGTCTTGCTTTGCCGGTAAGCAAAAGGGGACTAAAAGAGAGCAAAACTAGAACTTAGGTCCAAAGGCGCCAGAATGTGCCAGAAGGGGAGAAGACGGTGAGAAAGGCTTCCTTTGACTCCATGGCGAGATATACAAGTAGACTCAGTGCCCGGAGACTAGTTACGCATGTCTTGCTTTGCCGGTAAGCAAAAGGGGACTAAAAGAGAGCAAAACTAGAACTTAGGTCCAAAGGCGCCAGAATGTGACAGAAGGGGAGAAGGTGGTGAGAACGCCTTCCTTTAAGTCTTAAGAGTGATATTCAAGGTGTTTCAGTGGCGTGAGACGAGTTTCGCACGTCTTCCTTTGCCGGTAAGCAAAAGGGAACCAAAGGAGACCAAAAGTGGAACTTGGGACCAAAGGCCGCAGAAAGTGCCAAAAGGGGAGAAGATGGTGAGAAAGGCTTCCTTTGAGTCCTAGGAGTGATATTCAAGGCGTTTCAGTGGCTTGAGACGAGTTTCGCACGTCTTCCTTTGCCGGTAAGCAAAAGGGAACCAAAAGAGACCAAAACTCGAATTTGGGTCCAAAGGCCGCAGAATGTGCCAAAAGGGGAGAAGATGGTGAGAAAGGCTTCCTTTGAGTCCTAGGAGTGATATTCAAGGAGTTTCAGTGGCCTGAGACGAGTTTCGCACGTCTTCCTTTGCCGGTAAGTAAAAGGGAACCAAAGGAGACCAAAAGTGGAACTTGGGACCAAAGGCCGCAGAAGTGCCAAAAGGGGAGAAGGTGGTGAGAAAGGCTTCCTTTGAGTCCTAGGAGTGATATTCAAGGAGTTTCGTGGCTTGAGATGTGTTTCGCATGTCTTCCTTTGCCGGTAAGCAAATGGGGACCAAAAGAGACCAAAACTCGAATTTGGGTCCAAAGGCGTCGGAATGTGCCAGAAGGGGAGAAGGCGGTGAGAAAGCCTTCCTTTGAGTCCATGGAGTGATATTCAAGGAGTCTCAGTGGCCTGAGACTAGTTACGCATGTCTTGCTTTGCCGGTAAGCAAAAGGGAACCAAAGGAGACCAAAAGTGGAACTTGGGACCAAAGGCCGCAGAAAGTGCCAAAAGGGGAGAAGATGGTGAGAAAGGCTTCCTTTAAGTCTTAAGAGTGATATTCAAGGCGTTTCAGTGGCGTGAGACGAGTTTCGCACGTCTTCCTTTGCCGGTAAGCAAAAGGGAACCAAAGGAGACCAAAAGTGGAACTTGGGACCAAAGGCCGCAGAAAGTGCCAAAAGGGGAGAAGATGGTGAGAAAGGCTTCCTTTGAGTCCTAGGAGTGATATTCAAGGCGTTTGCTGGCCCGAGACGAGTTTCGCACGTCTTCCTTTGCCGGTAAGCAAAAGGGGAGCAAAAGAGACCAAAACTGAAACTTGGGTCGAAAGGCCCCGTAAAGTGCCAAAAGGGGAGAAGGTGGTGAGAAAGGCTTCCTTGAGTCCTAGGAGTGACATTCAAGGAGTTTCAGTGGCTTGAGATGTGTTTCGCATGTCTTCCTTTGCCGGTAAGCAAATTGGGACCAAAAGAGACCAAAACTCGAATTTGGGTCCAAAGGCGTCTGAATGTGCCAGAAGGGGAGAAGGCGGTGAGAAAGCCTTCCTTTGAGTCCATGGAGTGATATTCAAGGAGTCTCAGTGGCCTGAGACTAGTTACGCATGTCTTGCTTTGCCGGTAAGCAAAAGGGGACTAAAAGAGAGCAAAACTAGAACTTAGGTCCAAAGGCGCGCGACTGGGACGGAAGGGGAGAAGGTGGTGAGAACGCCTTCCTTTAAGTCTTAAGAGTGATATTCAAGGTGTTTCAGTGGCGTGAGACGAGTTTCGCACGTCTTCCTTTGCCGGTAAGCAAAAGGGAACCAAAGGAGACCAAAAGTGGAACTTGGGACCAAAGGTGCAAAAAAGTGCCAGAATGGGAGAAGATGGTGAGAAAGGCTTCCTTTGAGTCCTAGGAGTGATATTCAAGGCGTTTCAGTGGCCTGAGACGAGTTTCGCACGTCTTCCTTTGCCGGTAAGCAAAAGGGAACCAAAGGAGACCAAAAGTGGAACTTGGGACCAAAGGCCGCAGAAAGTGCCAAAAGGGGAGAAGATGGTGAGAAAGGCTTCCTTTGAGTCCTAGGAGTGATATTCAAGGCGTTTCTGGCCCGAGACGAGTTTCGCACGTCTTCCTTTGCCGGTCAGCAACACGGTAGCAAACGTGACAAAAACTGAAACTTGGGTCTAAAGGCCCCAGTCAGTGCCAAAAGGGGAGAAGGTGGTGAGAAAGGCTTCCTTTGAGTCCTAGGAGTGACATTCAAGGAGTTTCATGGCTTGAGATGTGTTTCGCATGTCTTCCTTTGCCGGTAAGCAAATTGGGACCAAAAGAGACCAAAACTCGAATTTGGGTCCAAAGGCGTCTGAATGTGCCGTAAGGGGAGAAGGCGGTGAGAAAGCCTTCCTTTGAGTCCATGGAGTGATATTCAAGGAGTCTCGTGGCCCGAGACTAGTTACGCATGTCTTGCTTTGCCGGTAAGCAAAAGGGGACCAAAGGAGACCAAAAGTGGAACTTGGGACCAAAGGCCGCAGAAAGTGCCAAAAGGGGAGAAGGTGGTGAGAACGCCTTCCTTTAAGTCTTAAGAGTGATATTCAAGGTGTTTCAGTGGCGTGAGACGAGTTTCGCACGTCTTCCTTTGCCGGTAAGCAAAAGGGAACCAAAGGAGACCAAAAGTGGAACTTGGGACCAAAGGCCGCAGAAAGTGCCAAAAGGGGAGAAGATGGTGAGAAAGGCTTCCTTTGAGTCCTAGGAGTGATATTCAAGGCGTTTCAGTGGCCTGAGACGAGTTTCGCACGTCTTCCTTTGCCGGTAAGCAAAAGGGGAGCAAAAGAGACCAAAACTGAAACTTGGGTCGAAAGGCCCCAGAAAGTGCCAAAAGGGGAGAAGGTGGTGAGAAAGGCTTCCTTTGAGTCCTAGGAGTGACATTCAAGGAGTTTCATGGCTTGAGATGTGTTTCGCATGTCTTCCTTTGCACGGTAAGCAAATTGGGACCAAAAGAGACCAAAACTCGAATTTGGGTCCAAAGGCGTCTGAATGTGCCGTAAGGGGAGAAGGCGGTGAGAAAGCCTTCCTTTGAGTCCATGGAGTGATATTCAAGGAGTCTCAGTGGCCAGAGACTAGTTACGCATGTCTTGCTTTGCCGGTAAGCAAAAGGGGACTAAAAGAGAGCAAAACTAGAACTTAGGTCCAAAGGCGCCGAATGTGACGTAAGGGGAGAAGGTGGTGAGAACGCCTTCCTTTAAGTCTTAAGAGTGATATTCAAGGTGTTTCAGTGGCGTGAGACGAGTTTCGCACGTCTTCCTTTGCCGGTAAGCAAAAGGGAACCAAAGGAGACCAAAAGTGGAACTTGGGACCAAAGGCCGCAGAAAGTGCCAAAAGGGGAGAAGATGGTGAGAAAGGCTTCCTTTGAGTCCTAGGAGTGATATTCAAGGCGTTTCAGCTGGCCCGAGACGAGTTTCGCACGTCTTCCTTTGCCGGTAAGCAAAAGGGGAGCAAAAGAGACCAAAACCGAAACTTGGGTCGAAAGGCCCCGTAAAGTGCCAAAAGGGGAGAAGGTGGTGAGAAAGGCTTCCTTTGAGTCCTAGGAGTGACATTCAAGGAGTTTCAGTGGCTTGAGATGTGTTTCGCATGTCTTCCTTTGCACGGTAAGCAAATTGGGACCAAAAGAGACCAAAACTCGAATTTGGGTCCAAAGGCGTCTGAATGTGCCGAAGGGGAGAAGGCGGTGAGAAAGCCTTCCTTTGAGTCCATGGAGTGATATTCAAGGAGTCTCGTGGCCCGAGACTAGTTACGCATGTCTTGCTTTGCCGGTAAGCAAAAGGGGACTAAAAGAGAGCAAAACTAGAACTTAGGTCCAAAGGCGCCGGAATGTGATTAAGGGGAGAAGGTGGTGAGAACGCCTTCCTTTAAGTCTTAAGAGTGATATTCAAGGTGTTTCGGTGGCGTGAGACGAGTTTCGCACGTCTTCCTTTGCCGGTAAGCAAAAGGGAACCAAAGGAGACCAAAAGTGGAACTTGGGACCAAAGGCCGCAGAAAGTGCCAAAAGGGGAGAAGATGGTGAGAAAGGCTTCCTTGAGTCCTAGGAGTGATATTCAAGGCGTTTCAGTGGCCTGAGACGAGTTTCGCACGTCTTCCTTTGCCGGTAAGCAAAAGGGGAGCAAAAGAGACCAAAACTGAAACTTGGGTCGAAAGGCCCCAGAAAGTGCCAAAAGGGGAGAAGGTGGTGAGAAAGGCTTCCTTTGAGTCCTAGGAGTGACATTCAAGGAGTTTCAGTGGCTTGAGATGTGTTTCGCATGTCTTCCTTTGCCGGTAAGCAAATTGTGACCAAAAGAGACATAAACTGGAATTTGGGTCGAAAGGCGTGTGAATGTGCGATAAGGGGAGAAGGCGGTGAGAAAGCCTTCCTTTGAGTCCATGGAGTGATATTCAAGGAGTCTCAGTGGCCTGAGACTAGTTACGCATGTCTTGCTTTGCCGGTAAGCAAAAGGGAACCAAAGGAGACCAAAAGTGGAACTTGGGACCAAAGGCCGCAGAAAGTGCCAAAAGGGGAGAAGATGGTGAGAAAGGCTTCCTTTGAGTCCTAGGAGTGATATTCAAGGCGTTTCAGTGGCCTGAGACGAGTTTCGCACGTCTTCCTTTGCCGGTAAGCAAAAGGGAACCAAAGGAGACCAAAAGTGGAACTTGGGACCAAAGGCCGCAGAAGTGCCAAAAGGGGAGAAGATGGTGAGAAAGGCTTCCTTTGAGTCCTAGGAGTGATATTCAAGGCGTTTCAGTGGCCTGAGACGAGTTTCGCACGTCTTCCTTTGCCGGTAAGCAAAAGGGGAGCAAAAGAGACCAAAACTGAAACTTGGGTCGAAAGGCCCCAGAAAGTGCCAAAAGGGGAGAAGGTGGTGAGAAAGGCTTCCTTTGAGTCCTAGGAGTGACATTCAAGGAGTTTCAGTGGCTTGAGATGTGTTTCGCATGTCTTCCTTTGCCGGTAAGCAAATTGGGACCAAAAGAGACCAAAACTCGAATTTGGGTCCAAAGGCGTCTGAATGTGCCAGAAGGGGAGAAGGCGGTGAGAAAGCCTTCCTTTGAGTCCATGGAGTGATATTCAAGGAGTCTCAGTGGCCCGAGACTAGTTACGCATGTCTTGCTTTGCCGGTAAGCAAAAGGGGACTAAAAGAGAGCAAAACTAGAACTTAGGTCCAAAGGCGCCGAATGTGACATAAGGGGAGAAGGTGGTGAGAACGCCTTCCTTTAAGTCTTAAGAGTGAAATTCAAGGTGTTAAAGTGGCTTGACACGAGTTTCGCACGTCTTCCTTTGCCGGTAAGCAAAAGGGAACCAAAGGAGACCAAAAGTGGAACTTGGGACCAAAGGCCGCAGAAAGTGCCAAAAGGGGAGAAGATGGTGAGAAAGGCTTCCTTTGAGTCCTAGGAGTGATATTCAAGGCGTTTCATGGCCCGAGACGAGTTTCGCACTTCGTCCTGTGCCGGTAAGATACAGGGTAGCAAAATAGACCATAACCGTAACTTTGGTCGTTAGGCTCCTGAAAGTGCCAAAAGGGGAGAAGGTGGTGAGAAAGGCTTCCTTTGAGTCCTAGGAGTGACATTCAAGGAGTTTCAGTGGCTTGAGATGTGTTTCGCATGTCTTCCTTTGCCGGTAAGCAAATTGGGACCAAAAGAGACCAAAACTCGAATTTGGGTCCAAAGGCGTCTGAATGTGCCGTAAGGGGAGAAGGCGGTGAGAAAGCCTTCCTTTGAGTCCATGGAGTGATATTCAAGGAGTCTCTGGCCCGAGACTAGTTACGCATGTCTTGCTTTGCACGGTAAGCAAAAGGGGACTAAAAGAGAGCAAAACTAGAACTTAGGTCCAAAGGCCGCAGAATGTGACACAAGGGGAGAAGGTGGTGAGAACGCCTTCCTTTAAGTCTTAAGAGTGATATTCAAGGTGTTTCAGTGGCGTGAGACGAGTTTCGCACGTCTTCCTTTGCCGGTAAGCAAAAGGGAACCAAAGGAGACCAAAAGTGGAACTTGGGACCAAAGGCCGCAGAAAGTGCCAAAAGGGGAGAAGATGGTGAGAAAGGCTTCCTTTGAGTCCTAGGAGTGATATTCAAGGCGTTTCTGGCCCGAGACGAGTTTCGCACGTCGTCCTTTGCCGGTAAGCAAAAGGGGAGCACAAGAGACCAAAACCGAAACTTGGGTCGAAAGGCCCCAGAAAGTGCCAAAAGGGGAGAAGGTGGTGAGAAAGGCTTCCTTTGAGTCCTAGGAGTGACATTCAAGGAGTTTCAGTGGCTTGAGATGTGTTTCGCATGTCTTCCTTTGCCGGTAAGCAAATTGGGACCAAAAGAGACCAAAACTCGAATTTGGGTCCAAAGGCGTCGGAATGTGCCAGAAGGGGAGAAGGCGGTGAGAAAGCCTTCCTTTGAGTCCATGGAGTGATATTCAAGGAGTTTCAGTGGCTTGAGACTAGTTACGCATGTCTTGCTTTGCCGGTAAGCAAAAGGGGACTAAAAGAGAGCAAAACTAGAACTTAGGTCCAAAGGCGCCGAATGTGACAAGGGGAGAAGGTGGTGAGAACGCCTTCCTTTAAGTCTTAAGAGTGATATTCAAGGTGTTTCAGTGGCGTGAGACGAGTTTCGCACGTCTTCCTTTGCCGGTAAGCAAAAGGGAACCAAAGGAGACCAAAAGTGGAACTTGGGACCAAAGGCCGCAGAAAGTGCCAAAAGGGGAGAAGATGGTGAGAAAGGCTTCCTTTGAGTCCTAGGAGTGATATTCAAGGCGTTTCAGTGGCCTGAGACGAGTTTCGCACGTCTTCCTTTGCCGGTAAGCAAAAGGGGAGCAAAAGAGACCAAAACTGAAACTTGGGTCGAAAGGCCCCAGAAAGTGCCAAAAGGGGAGAAGGTGGTGAGAAAGGCTTCCTTTGAGTCCTAGGAGTGACATTCAAGGAGTTTCAGTGGCTTGAGATGTGTTTCGCATGTCTTCCTTTGCCGGTAAGCAAATTGGGACCAAAAGAGACCAAAACTCGAATTTGGGTCCAAAGGCGTCGGAATGTGCCAGAAGGGGAGAAGGCGGTGAGAAAGCCTTCCTTTGAGTCCATGGAGTGATATTCAAGGAGTCTCAGTGGCCTGAGACTAGTTACGCATGTCTTGCTTTGCCGGTAAGCAAAAGGGGACTAAAAGAGAGCAAAACTAGAACTTAGGTCCAAAGGCGCCGGAATGTGACAGAAGGGGAGAAGGTGGTGAGAACGCCTTCCTTTAAGTCTTAAGAGTGATATTCAAGGTGTTTCAGTGGCGTGAGACGAGTTTCGCACGTCTTCCTTTGCCGGTAAGCAAAAGGGAACCAAAGGAGACCAAAAGTGGAACTTGAAAAGGGGAGAAGATGGTGAGAAAGGCTTCCTTTGAGTCCTAGGAGTGATATTCAAGGCGTTTCAGTGGCCTGAGACGAGTTTCGCACGTCTTCCTTTGCCGGTAAGCAAAAGGGGAGCAAAAGAGACCAAAACTGAAACTTGGGTCGAAAGGCCCCGTAAAAGTGCCAAAAGGGGAGAAGGTGGTGAGAAAGGCTTCCTTGAGTCCTAGGAGTGACATTCAAGGAGTTTCAGTGGCTTGAGATGTGTTTCGCATGTCTTCCTTTGCCGGTAAGCAAATTGGGACCAAAAGAGACCAAAACTCGAATTTGGGTCCAAAGGCGTCTAATGTGCCGTAAGGGGAGAAGGCGGTGAGAAAGCCTTCCTTTGAGTCCATGGAGTGATATTCAAGGAGTCTCGGTGGCTCCGAGACTAGTTACGCATGTCTTGCTTTGCCGGTAAGCAAAAGGGGACTAAAAGAGAGCAAAACTAGAACTTAGGTCCAAAGGCCGCCGTAATGTGACAAAAGGGGAGAAGGTGTTGAGAACGCCTTCCTTTAAGTCTTAAGAGTGATATTCAAGGTGTTTCGGTGGCGTGAGACGAGTTTCGCACGTCTCCCTTTGCCGGTAAGCAAAAGGGAACCAAAGGAGACCAAAAGTGGAACTTGGGACCAAAGGCCGCAGAAAGTGCCAAAAGGGGAGAAGATGGTGAGAAAGGCTTCCTTTGAGTCCTAGGAGTGATATTCAAGGCGTTTCTGGCCCGAGACGAGTTTCGCACGTCTTCCTTTGCCGGTAAGCAAAAGGGGAGCAAAAGAGACCAAAACCGAAACTTGGGTCGAAAGGCCCCGTAAAGTGCCAAAAGGGGAGAAGGTGGTGAGAAAGGCTTCCTTTGAGTCCTAGGAGTGACATTCAAGGAGTTTCAGTGGCTTGAGATGTGTTTCGCATGTCTTCCTTTGCTTAAGCAAATTGGGACCAAAAGAGACCAAAACTCGAATTTGGGTCCAAAGGCGTCGAATGTGCCATAAGGGGAGAAGGAGTAGAGAAAGCCTTCCTTTGATACAATGGAGTGATATTCAAGGAGACACAGTGCCAACAGACAATTTAAGAAAGTCTTGCTTTGCCGGAAAGCAAAAGGGGACTAAAAGAGAGCAAAACTAGAACTTAGGTCCAAAGGCGCCGAATGTGACGTAAGGGGAGAAGGTGGTGAGAACGCCTTCCTTTAAGTCTTAAGAGTGATCTTCAAGGTGTTTCAGTGGCGTGAGACGAGTTTCGCACGTCTTCCTTTGCCGGTAAGCAAAAGGGAACCAAAGGAGACCAAAAGTGGAACTTGGGACCAAAGGCCGCAGAAAGTGCCAAAAGGGGAGAAGATGGTGAGAAAGGCTTCCTTTGAGTCCTAGGAGTGATATTCAAGGCGTTTCAGTGGCCTGAGACGAGTTTCGCACGTCTTCCTTTGCCGGTAAGCAAATTGGGACCAAAAGAGACCAAAACTCGAATTTGGGTCCAAAGGCCTCAGAAAGTGCCACAAGGGGAGAAGGTGGTGAGAAAGGCTTCCTTTGAGTCCATGGAGTGATATTCAAGGAGTCTCGTGGCCCGAGACTAGTTACGCATGTCTTCCTTTGCCGGTAAGCAAAAGGGGACCAAAAGAGACCAAAACTAGAACTTGGGTCCAAAGGCGCCGAATGTGCCGTAAGG
The DNA here is from genome assembly GCA_024086825.1 of Abrus pulchellus subsp. cantoniensis. NCBI lineage: Eukaryota > Viridiplantae > Streptophyta > Magnoliopsida > Fabales > Fabaceae > Abrus > Abrus pulchellus. Next base: position 20,246,717 of record CM044051.1, read on the forward strand.
GGAGAAGGTGGTGAGAAAGCCTTCCTTTAAGTCTTAAGAGTGATATTCAAGGAGTTTCAGTGGCCTGAGACGAGTTTCGCATGTCTTCCTTTGCCGGTAAGCAAAAGGGAACCAAAAGAGACCAAAACTGGAACTTGGGTCCAAAGGCCGCAGAATGTGCCAAAAGGGGAGAAGATGGTGAGAAAGCCTTCCTTTGAGTCCTAGGAGTGATATTCAAGGAGTTTCAGTGGCTTGAGATGTGTTTCGCATGTCTTCCTTTGCCGGTAAGCAAATTGGGACCAAAAGAGACCAAAAGTGGAACTTGGGACCAAAGGCCGCAGAAAGTGCCAAAAGGGGAGAAGATGGTGAGAAAGGCTTCCTTTGAGTCCTAGGAGTGATATTCAAGGCGTTTCAGTGGCCTGAGACGAGTTTCGCACGTCTTCCTTTGCCGGTAAGCAAAAGGGAACCAAAGGAGACCAAAAGTGGAACTTGGGACCAAAGGCCGCAGAAAGTGCCAAAAGGGGAGAAGATGGTGAGAAAGGCTTCCTTTGAGTCCTAGGAGTGATATTCAAGGCGTTTCAGTGGCTTGAGATGTGTTTCGCATGTCTTCCTTTGCCGGTAAGCAAATTGGGACCAAAAGAGACCAAAACTCGAATTTGGGTCCAAAGGCGTCGGAATGTGCCAGAAGGGGAGAAGGTGGTGAGAAAGCCTTCCTTTGAGTCCATGGAGTGATATTCAAGGAGTCTCAGTGGCCTGAGACTAGTTACGCATGTCTTCCTTTGCCGGTAAGCAAATTGGGACCAAAAGAGACCAAAACTCGAATTTGGGTCCAAAGGCGTCGGAATGTGCCAGAAGGGGAGAAGGCGGTGAGAAAGCCTTCCTTTGAGTCTTAAGGAGTGATATTCAAGGAGTTTCTGGCCCGAGACTAGTTTCGCACGTCTTCCTTTGCCGGTAAGCAAAAGGGGACTAAAAGAGAGCAAAACTAGAACTTAGGTCCAAAGGCGCCGAATGTGACAAGGGGAGAAGGTGGTGAGAACGCCTTCCTTTAAGTCTTAAGAGTGATATTCAAGGTGTTTCGGTGGCGTGAGACGAGTTTCGCACGTCTTCCTTTGCCTAGAAGCAAAAGGGAACCAAAGGAGACCAAAAGTGGAACTTGGGACCAAAGGCCGCAGAAGTGCCAAAAGGGGAGAAGATGGTGAGAAAGGCTTCCTTTGAGTCCTAGGAGTGATATTCAAGGCGTTTCTGGCCCGAGACGAGTTTCGCACGTCTTACTTTGCCTCTAAGCAAAAGGGGAGCAAAAGAGACCAAAACTGAAACTTGGGTCGAAAGGCCCCAGAAAGTGCCAAAAGGGGAGAAGGTGGTGAGAAAGGCTTCCTTTGAGTCCTAGGAGTGACATTCAAGGAGTTTCAGTGGCTTGAGATGTGTTTCGCATGTCTTCCTTTGCCGGTAAGCAAATTAGGACCAAAAGAGACCAAAACTCGAATTTGGGTCCAAAGGCGTCTGAATGTGCCATAAGGGGAGAAGGCGGTGAGAAAGCCTTCCTTTGAGTCCATGGAGTGATATTCAAGGAGTCTCAGTGGCCTGAGACTAGTTACGCATGTCTTGCTTTGCCGGTAAGCAAAAGGGGACTAAAAGAGAGCAAAACTAGAACTTAGGTCCAAAGGCGCCGAATGTGACGTAAGGGGAGAAGGTGGTGAGAACGCCTTCCTTTAAGTCTTAAGAGTGATATTCAAGGTGTTTCAGTGGCGTGAGACGAGTTTCGCACGTCTTCCTTTGCCGGTAAGCAAAAGGGAACCAAAGGAGACCAAAAGTGGAACTTGGGACCAAAGGCCGCAGAAAGTGCCAAAAGGGGAGAAGATGGTGAGAAAGGCTTCCTTTGAGTCCTAGGAGTGATATTCAAGGCGTTTCAGTGGCCTGAGACGAGTTTCGCACGTCTTCCTTTGCCGGTAAGCAAAAAGGGGAGCAAAAGAGACCAAAACTGAAACTTGGGTCGAAAGGCCCCAGAAAGTGCCAAAAGGGGAGAAGGTGGTGAGAAAGGCTTCCTTTGAGTCCTAGGAGTGACATTCAAGGAGTTTCAGTGGCTTGAGATGTGTTTCGCATGTCTTCCTTTGCCGGTAAGCAAATTGGGACCAAAAGAGACCAAAACTCGAATTTGGGTCCAAAGGCGTCTGAATGTGCTAAGGGGAGAAGGCGGTGAGAAAGCCTTCCTTTGAGTCCATGGAGTGATATTCAAGGAGTCTCAGTGGCCTGAGACTAGTTACGCATGTCTTGCTTTGCCGGTAAGCAAAAGGGGACTAAAAGAGAGCAAAACTAGAACTTAGGTCCAAAGGCGCCGAATGTGACAAGGGGAGAAGGTGGTGAGAACGCCTTCCTTTAAGTCTTAAGAGTGATATTCAAGGTGTTTCAGTGGCGTGAGACGAGTTTCGCACGTCTTCCTTTGTCGGTAAGCAAAAGGGAACCAAAGGAGACCAAAAGTGGAACTTGGGACCAAAGGCCGCAGAAAGTGCCAAAAGGGGAGAAGATGGTGAGAAAGGCTTCCTTTGAGTCCTAGGAGTGATATTCAAGGCGTTTCAGTGGCCTGAGACGAGTTTCGCACGTCTTCCTTTGCCGGTAAGCAAAAGGGGACTAAAAGAGAGCAAAACTAGAACTTAGGTCCAAAGGCGCCGGAATGTGACAGAAGGGGAGAAGGTGGTGAGAAAGGCTTCCTTTGAGTCCTAGGAGTGACATTCAAGGAGTTTCAGTGGCTTGAGATGTGTTTCGCATGTCTTCCTTTGCCGGTAAGCAAATTGGGACCAAAAGAGACCAAAACTCGAATTTGGGTCCAAAGGCGTCGGAATGTGCCAGAAGGGGAGAAGGCGGTGAGAAAGCCTTCCTTTGAGTCCATGGAGTGATATTCAAGGAGTCTCAGTGGCCTGAGACTAGTTACGCATGTCTTGCTTTGCCGGTAAGCAAAAGGGGACTAAAAGAGAGCAAAACTAGAACTTAGGTCCAAAGGCGCCGAATGTGACAAGGGGAGAAGGTGGTGAGAACGCCTTCCTTTAAGTCTTAAGAGTGATATTCAAGGTGTTTCAGTGGCGTGAGACGAGTTTCGCACGTCTTCCTTTGCCGGTAAGCAAAAGGGAACCAAAGGAGACCAAAAGTGGAACTTGGGACCAAAGGCCGCAGAAAGTGCCAAAAGGGGAGAAGATGGTGAGAAAGGCTTCCTTTGAGTCCTAGGAGTGATATTCAAGGCGTTTCAAAGGGCCCGAGACGAGTTTCGCACGTCTTCCTTTGCCGGTAAGCAAAAGGGGAGCAAAAGAGACCAAAACCGAAACTTGGGTCGAAAGGCCCCGTAAAGTGCCAAAAGGGGAGAAGGTGGTGAGAAAGGCTTCCTTTGAGTCCTAGGAGTGACATTCAAGGAGTTTCAGTGGCTTGAGATGTGTTTCGCATGTCTTCCTTTGCCGGTAAGCAAATTGGGACCAAAAGAGACCAAAACTCGAATTTGGGTCCAAAGGCGTCGGAATGTGCCGCACGGCGAGAAGGCGGTGAGAAAGCCTTCCTTTGAGTCCATGGAGTGATATTCAAGGAGTCTCGTGGCCCGAGACTAGTTACGCATGTCTTGCTTTGCCGGTAAGCAAAAGGGGACTAAAAGAGAGCAAAACTAGAACTTAGGTCCAAAGGCGCCGAATGTGCCATAAGGGGAGAAGGTGGTGAGAACGCCTTCCTTTAAGTCTTAAGAGTGATATTCAAGGTGTTTCAGTGGCGTGAGACGAGTTTCGCACGTCTTCCTTTGCCGGTAAGCAAAAGGGAACCAAAGGAGACCAAAAGTGGAACTTGGGACCAAAGGCCGCAGAAAGTGCCAAAAGGGGAGAAGATGGTGAGAAAGGCTTCCTTTGAGTCCTAGGAGTGATATTCAAGGCGTTTCAGTGGCCCGAGACGAGTTTCGCACGTCTTCCTTTGCACGGTAAGCAAAAGGGGAGCAAAAGAGACCAAAACCGAAACTTGGGTCGAAAGGCCCCGTAAAGTGCCAAAAGGGGAGAAGGTGGTGAGAAAGGCTTCCTTGAGTCCTAGGAGTGACATTCAAGGAGTTTCAGTGGCTTGAGATGTGTTTCGCATGTCTTCCTTTGCCGGTAAGCAAATTGGGACCAAAAGAGACCAAAACTCGAATTTGGGTCCAAAGGCGTCGAATGTGCCGTAAGGGGAGAAGGCGGTGAGAAAGCCTTCCTTTGAGTCCATGGAGTGATATTCAAGGAGTCTCGGTGGCCGAGACTAGTTACGCATGTCTTGCTTTGCCGGTAAGCAAAAGGGGACTAAAAGAGAGCAAAACTAGAACTTAGGTCCAAAGGCGCCGAATGTGACAGAAGGGGAGAAGGTGGTGAGAACGCCTTCCTTTAAGTCTTAAGAGTGATATTCAAGGAGTTTTAGTGGCTTGAGACGAGTTTCGCACGTCTTCCTTTGCCGGTAAGCAAAAGGGAACCAAAGGAGACCAAAAGTGGAACTTGGGACCAAAGGCCGCAGAAAGTGCCAAAAGGGGAGAAGATGGTGAGAAAGGCTTCCTTTGAGTCCTAGGAGTGATATTCAAGGCGTTTCAGTGGCCTGAGACGAGTTTCGCACGTCTTCCTTTGCCGGTAAGCAAAAGGGGAGCAAAAGAGACCAAAACCGAACTTGGGTCGAAAGGCCCCGTAAAGTGCCAAAAGGGGAGAAGGTGGTGAGAAAGGCTTCCTTTGAGTCCTAGGAGTGACATTCAAGGAGTTTCAGTGGCTTGAGATGTGTTTCGCATGTCTTCCTTTGCCGGTAAGCAAAAGGGGACCAAAAGAGACCAAAACTCGAATTTGGGTCCAAAGGCGTCGGAATGTGCCAGAAGGGGAGAAGGCGGTGAGAAAGCCTTCCTTTGAGTCCATGGAGTGATATTCAAGGAGTCTCAGTGGCCTGAGACTAGTTACGCATGTCTTGCTTTGCTGTAAGCAAAAGGGGACTAAAAGAGAGCAAAACTAGAACTTAGGTCCAAAGGCGCCGGAATGTGACAGAAGGGGAGAAGGTGGTGAGAACGCCTTCCTTTAAGTCTTAAGAGTGATATTCAAGGTGTTTCAGTGGCGTGAGACGAGTTTCGCACGTCTTCCTTTGTCGGTAAGCAAAAGGGAACCAAAGGAGACCAAAAGTGGAACTTGGGACCAAAGGCCGCAGAAAGTGCCAAAAGGGGAGAAGATGGTGAGAAAGGCTTCCTTTGAGTCCTAGGAGTGATATTCAAGGCGTTTCAGTGGCCTGAGACGAGTTTCGCACGTCTTCCTTTGCCGGTAAGCAAAAGGGGAGCAAAAGAGACCAAAACTGAAACTTGGGTCGAAAGGCCCCAGAAAGTGCCAAAAGGGGAGAAGGTGGTGAGAAAGGCTTCCTTTGAGTCCTAGGAGTGACATTCAAGGAGTTTCAGTGGCTTGAGATGTGTTTCGCATGTCTTCCTTTGCCGGTAAGCAAATTGGGACCAAAAGAGACCAAAACTCGAATTTGGGTCCAAAGGCGTCGGAATGTGCCATAAGGGGAGAAGGCGGTGAGAAAGCCTTCCTTTGAGTCCATGGAGTGATATTCAAGGAGTCTCAGTGGCCTGAGACTAGTTACGCATGTCTTGCTTTGCCGGTAAGCAAAAGGGGACTAAAAGAGAGCAAAACTAGAACTTAGGTCCAAAGGCGCCCGAATGTGACATAAGGGGAGAAGGTGGTGAGAACGCCTTCCTTTAAGTCTTAAGAGTGATATTCAAGGTGTTTCAGTGGCGTGAGACGAGTTTCGCACGTCTTCCTTTGCCGGTAAGCAAAAGGGAACCAAAGGAGACCAAAAGTGGAACTTGGGACCAAAGGCCGCAGAAAGTGCCAAAAGGGGAGAAGATGGTGAGAAAGGCTTCCTTTGAGTCCTAGGAGTGATATTCAAGGCGTTTCAGTGGCCTGAGACGAGTTTCGCACGTCTTCCTTTGCCGGTAAGCAAAAGGGGAGCAAAAGAGACCAAAACTGAAACTTGGGTCGAAAGGCCCATTAATTTGCCAAAAGGGGATATGGTGGTTCGAAAGGCTTCCTTTGAGTCCTAGGAGTGACATTCAAGGAGTTTCAGTGGCTTGAGATGTGTTTCGCATGTCTTCCTTTGCCGGTAAGCAAATTGGGACCAAAAGAGACCAAAACTCAAATTTGGGTCCAAAGGCGTCGGAATGTGCCAAAAGGGGAGAAGGCGGTGAGAAAGCCTTCCTTTGAGTCCATGGAGTGATATTCAAGGAGTCTCAGTGGCCTGAGACTAGTTACACATGTCTTGCTTTGCCGGTAAGCAAAAGGGGACTAAAAGAGAGCAAAATTAGAACTTAGGTCCAAAGGCGCCGGAATGTGACAGAAGGGGAGAAGGTGGTGAGAACGCCTTCCTTTAAGTCTTAAGAGTGATACTCAAGGTGTTTCAGTGGCGTGAGACGAGTTTCGCACGTCTTCCTTTGTCGGTAAGCAAAAGGGAACCAAAGGAGACCAAAAGTGGAACTTGGGACCAAAGGCCGCAGAAAGTGCCAAAAGGGGAGAAGATGGTGAGAAAGGCTTCCTTTGAGTCCTAGGAGTGATATTCAAGGCGTTTCAGTGGCCTGAGACGAGTTTCGCACGTCTTCCTTTGCCGGTAAGCAAAAAGGGAGCAAAAGAGACCAAAATGAAACTTGGGTCGAAAGGCCCCAGAAAGTGCCAAAAGGGGAGAAGGTGGTGAGAAAGGCTTCCTTTGAGTCCTAGGAGTGACATTCAAGGAGTTTCAGTGGCTTGAGATGTGTTTCGCATGTCTTCCTTTGCCGGTAAGCAAATTGGGACCAAAAGAGACCAAAACTCGAATTTGGGTCCAAAGGCGTCGGAATGTGCCAGAAGGGGAGAAGGCGGTGAGAAAGCCTTCCTTTGAGTCCATGGAGTGATATTCAAGGAGTCTCAGTGGCCTGAGACTAGTTACGCATGTCTTGCTTTGCCGGTAAGCAAAAGAGGACTAAAAGAGAGCAAAACTAGAACTTAGGTCCAAAGGCGCCGAGAATGTGACAGAAGGGGAGAACATGGTGAGAACGCCTTCCTTTAAGTCTTAAGAGTGATATTCAAGGTGTTTTAGTGGCTTGAGACGAGTTTCGCACGTCTTCCTTTGCCAGTAAGCAAAACGGGACCAAAGGAGACCAAAAGTGGAACTTGGGACCAAAGGCCGCAGAAAGTGCCAAAAGGGGAGAAGATGGTGAGAAAGGCTTCCTTTGAGTCCTAGGAGTGATATTCAAGGCGTTTCAGTGGCCTGAGACGAGTTTCGCACGTCTTCCTTTGCAGGTAAGCAAAAGCGGACCAAAAGAGACCAAAACTGAAACTTGGGTCGAAAGGCCCCAGAAAGTGCCAAAAGGGGAGAAGGTGGTGAGAAAGGCTTCCTTTGAGTCCTAGGAGTGACATTCAAGGAGTTTCAGTGGCTTGAGATGTGTTTCGCATGTCTTCCTTTGCCGGTAAGCAAATTGGGACCAAAAGAGACCAAAACTCAAATTTGGGTCCAAAGGCGTCGGAATGTGCCAGAAGGGGAGAAAGCGGTGAGAAAGCCTTCCTTTGAGTCCATGGAGTGATATTCAAGGAGTCTCAGTGGCCTGAGACTAGTTACGCATGTCTTGCTTTGCCGGTAAGCAAAAGGGGACTAAAAGAGAGCAAAACTAGAACTTAGGTCCAAAGGCGCCGGAATGTTACAGAAGGGGAGAAGGTGGTGAGAACGCCTTCCTTTAAGTCTTAAGAGTGATATTCAAGGTGTTTCAGTGGCGTGAGACGAGTTTCGCACGTCTTCCTTTGCCGGTAAGCAAAAGGGGAGCAAAAGAGACCAAAACTGAAACTTGGGTCGAAAGGCCCCAGAAAGTGCCAAAAGGGGAGAAGGTGGTGAGAAAGGCTTCCTTTGAGTCCTAGGAGTGACATTCAAGGAGTTTCAGTGGCTTGAGATGTGTTTCGCATGTCTTCCTTTGCCGGTAAGCAAATTGGGACCAAAAGAGACCAAAACTCAAATTTGGGTCCAAAGGCGTCGGAATGTGCCAAAAGGGGAGAAGGCGGTGAGAAAGCCTTCCTTTGAGTCCATGGAGTGATATTCAAGGAGTCTCAGTGGCCTGAGACTAGTTACGCATGGCTTGCTTTGCCGGTAAGCAAAAGGGGACTAAAAGAGAGCAAAACTAGAACTTAGGTCCAAAGGCGCCGGAATGTCACAGAAGGGGAGAAGGTGGTGAGAACGCCTTCCTTTAAGTCTTAAGAGTGATATTCAAGGTGTTTCTGGCGTGAGACGAGTTTCGCACGTCTTCCTTTGTCGGTAAGCAAAAGGGAACCAAAGGAGACCAAAAGTGGAACTTGGGACCAAAGGCCGCAGAAAGTGCCAAAAGGGGAGAAGATGGTGAGAAAGGCTTCCTTTGAGTCCTAGGAGTGATATTCAAGGCGTTTCAGTGGCCTGAGACGAGTTTCGCACGTCTTCCTTTGCCGGTAAGCAAAAGGGGAGCAAAAGAGACCAAAACTTAAACTTGGGTCGAAAGGCCCCAGAAAGTGCCAAAAGGGGAGAAGGTGGTGAGAAAGGCTTCCTTTGAGTCCTAGGAGTGACATTCAAGGAGTTTCAGTGGCTTGAGATGTGTTTCGCATGTCTTCCTTTGCCGGTAAGCAAATTGGGACCAAAAGAGACCAAAACTCGAATTTGGGTCCAAAGGCGTCGGAATGTGCCAGAAGGGGAGAAGGAGGTGAGAAAGCCTTGCTTTGAGTCCATTGAGTGATATTCAAGGAGTCTCAGTGACCTGAGACTAGTTTCGCATGTCTTCCTTTGCCGGTAAGCAAAAGGGGACTAAAAGAGAGCAAAACTAGAACTTAGGTCCAAAGCCGCCAGAATGTGACAGAAGGGGAGAACATGGTGAGAACGCCTTCCTTTGAGTCTTAAGAGTGTTATTTAAGGTGTTTTAGTGGCGTGAGACGAGTTTCGAACATCTTCCTTTGCCGGTAAGCAAAAGGGAACCAAAGGAGACCAAAAGTGGAACTTGGGTCCAAAGGCCCCAGAAAGTGCCAAAACGGGAGAAGATGGTGAGAAAGCCTTCCTTTGAGTCCTCGGAGTGTTATTTAAGGCGTTTCAGTGGCCTGAGAGGAGTTTCGCACGTCTTCCTTTGCCGGTAAGCAAAAGCGGACCAAAAGAGACCAAAACTGAAACTTCGGTCGAAAGGCCCCGTAAAGTGCCAAAAGGGGAGAAGCTGGTGAGAAAGGCTTCCTTTGAGTCCTAGGAGTGACATTCAAGGAGTTTCAGTGGCTTGAGATGTGTTTCGCATGTCTTCCTTTGCCGGTAAGCAAATTGGGACCAAAAGAGACCAAAACTCAAATTTGGGTCCAAAGGCGTCGGAATGTGCCAGAAGGGGAGAAGGCGGTGAGAAAGCCTTCCTTTGAGTCCATGGAGTGATATTCAAGGAGTCTCAGTGGCCTGAGACTAGTTACGCATGTCTTGCTTTGCCGGTAAGCAAAAGGGGACTAAAAGAGAGCACAACTAGAACTTAGGTCCAAAGGCGCCGAATGTGACAGAAGGGGAGAAGGTGGTGAGAACGCCTTCCTTTAAGTCTTAAGAGGGATATTCAAGGTGTTTCAGTGGCGTGAGACGAGTTTCGCACGTCTTCCTTTGTCGGTAAGCAAAAGGGAACCAAAGGAGACCAAAAGTGGAACATGGGACCAAAGGCCGTAGAAAGTGCCAAAAGGGGAGAAGATGGTGAGAAAGGCTTCCTTTGAGTCCTAGGAGTGATATTCAAGGCGTTTCAGTGGCCTGAGACGAGTTTCGCACGTCTTCCTTTGCCGGTAAGCAAAAGGGGAGCAAAAGAGACCAAAACTGAAACTTGGGTCGAAAGGCCCCAGAAAGTGCCAAAAGGGGAGAAGGTGGTGAGAAAGGCTTCCTTTGAGTCCTAGGAGTGACATTCAAGGAGTTTCAGTGGCTTGAGATGTGTTTCGCATGTCTTCCTTTGCCGATATGCAAATTGGGACCAAAAGAGACCAAAACTCGAATTTGGGTCCAAAGGCGTCGGAATGTGCCAGAAGGGGAGAAGGCGGTGAGAAAGCCTTCCTTTGAGTCCACGGAGTGATATTCAAGGAGTCTCAGTGGCCTGAGACTAGTTACGCATGTCTTGCTTTGCCGGTAAGCAAAAGGGGACTAAAAGAGAGCAAAACTAGAACTTAGGTCCAAAGGCGCCGGAATGTGACAAGGGGAGAAGGTGGTGAGAACGCCTTCCTTTAAGTCTTAAGAGTGATATTCAAGGTGTTTCAGTGGCGTGAGACGAGTTTCGCACGTCTTCCTTTGTCGGTAAGCAAAAGGGAACCAAAGGAGACCAAAAGTGGAACTTGGGACCAAAGGCCGCAGAAAGTGCCAAAAGGGGAGAAGATGGTGAGAAAGGCTTCCTTTGAGTCCTAGGAGTGATATTCAAGGCGTTTCAGTGGCCTGAGACGAGTTTCGCACGTCTTCCTTTGCCGGTAAGCAAAAGAGGAGCAAAAGAGACCAAAACTGAAACTTGGGTCGAAAGGCCCCAGAAAGTGCCAAACGGGGAGAAGCTGGTGAGAAAGCCTTCCTGTGTGTCCTAGGAGTGACATTCAAGGAGTTTCAAAGTGGCTTGAGATGTGTTTCGCATGTCTTCCTTTGCCGGTAAGCAAATTGGGACCAAAAGAGACCAAAACTCAAATTTGGGTCCAAAGGCGTCTGAATGTGCAAGGGGAGAAGGCGGTGAGAAAGCCTTCCTTTGAGTCCATGGAGTGATATTCAAGGAGTCTCGGTGGCCCGAGACTAGTTACGCATGTCTTGCTTTGCCGGTAAGCAAAAGGGGACTAAAAGAGAGCAAAACTAGAACTTAGGTCCAAAGGCGCCGGAATGTGACAGAAGGGGAGAAGGTGGTGAGAACGCCTTCCTTTAAGTCTTAAGAGTGATATTCAAGGTGTTTCAGTGGCGTGAGACGAGTTTCGCACGTCTTCATTTGTCGGTAAGCAAAAGGGAACCAAAGGAGACCAAAAGTGGAACTTGGGACCAAAGGCCGCAGAAAGTGCCAAAAGGGGAGAAGATGGTGAGAAAGGCTTCCTTTGAGTCCTAGGAGTGATATTCAAGGCGTTTCAGTGGCCTGAGACGAGTTTCGCACGTCTTCCTTTGCCGGTAAGCAAATGGGAACCAAAGGAGACCAAAAGTGGAACTTGGGACCAAAGGCCGCAGAAAGTGCCAAAAGGGGAGAAGATGGTGAGAAAGGCTTCCTTTGAGTCCTAGGAGTGATATTCAAGGCGTTTCAGTGGCCTGAGACGAGTTTCGCACGTCTTCCTTTGCCGGTAAGCAAAAGAGGAGCAAAAGAGACCAAAACTGAAACTTGGGTCGAAAGGCCCCAGAAAGTGCCAAAAGGGGAGAAGGTGGTGAGAAAGGCTTCCTTTGAGTCCTAGGAGTGACATTCAAGGAGTTTCAGTGGCTTGAGATCGCATGTCTTCCTTTGGGTAAGCAAATTGGGACCAAAAGAGACCAAAACTCGAATTTGGGTCCAAAGGCGTCGGAATGTGCCAGAAGGGGAGAAGGCGGTGAGAAAGCCTTCCTTTGAGTCCATTGAGTGATATTCAAGGAGTCTCAGTGACCTGAGACTAGTTTCGCATGTCATCCTTTGCCCGTAAGCAAAAGGGGACTAAAAGAGAGCAAAACTAGAACTTAGGTCCAAAGCCGCCAGAATGTGACGGAAGGGGAGAACATGGTGAGAACGCCTTCCTTTGAGTCTTAAGAGTGTTATTCAAGGTGTTTTAGTGGCCTGAGACGAGTTTCGAACATCTTCCTTTGCCAGTAAGCAAAACGGGACCAAAGGAGACCAAAAGTGGAACTTGGGTCCAAAGGCCCCAGAAAGTGCCAAAACGGGAGAAGATGGTGAGAAAGCCTTCCTTTGAGTCCTCGGAGTGTTATTTAAGGCGTTTCAGTGGCCTGAGAGGAGTTTCGCACGTCTTCCTTAGCCGGTAAGCAAAAGCGGAGCAAAAGAGACCAAAACTGAAACTTGGGTCGAAAGGCCCCAGAAAGTGCCAAAAGGGGAGAAGGTGGTGAGAAAGGCTTCCTTTGTGTCCTAGGAGTGACATTCAAGGAGTTTCAGTGGCTTGAGATGTGTTTCGCATGTCTTCCTTTGCCGGTAAGCAAATTGGGACCAAAAGAGACCAAAACTCGAATTTGGGTCCAAAGGCGTCGGAATGTGCCAGAAGGGGAGAAGGCGGTGAGAAAGCCTTCCTTTGAGTCCATGGAGTGATATTCAAGGAGTCTCGGTGGCCCGAGACTAGTTACGCATGTCTTGCTTTGCCGGTAAGCAAAAGGGGACTAAAAGAGAGCAAAACTAGAACTTAGGTCCAAAGGCGCCGAATGTGACGAAGGGGAGAAGGTGGTGAGAACGCCTTCCTTTAAGTCTTAAGAGTGATATTCAAGGTGTTTCAGTGGCGTGAGACGAGTTTCGCACGTCTTCCTTTGTCGGTAAGCAAAAGGGAACCAAAGGAGACCAAAACTGGAACTTGGGACCAAAGGCCGCAGAAAGTGCCAAAAGGGGAGAAGATGGTGAGAAAGGCTTCCTTTGAGTCCTAGGAGTGATATTCAAGGCGTTTCAGTGGCCTGAGACGAGTTTCGCACGTCTTCCTCTGCCGGTAAGCAAAAGGGGAGCAAAAGAGACCAAAACTGAAACTTGGGTCGAAAGGCCCCAGAAAGTGCCAAAAGGGGAGAAGGTGGTGAGAAAGGCTTCCTTTGAGTCCTAGGAGTGACATTCAAGGAGTTTCAGTGCCTTGAGATGTGTTTCGCAAGTCTTCCTTTGCCAGTAAGCAAAAGGGGAGCAAAATAGACCTAAACTGAAACTTGGGTCGAAAGGCCCCAGAAAGTGCCAAAAGGGGAGAAGGTGGTGAGAAAGGCTTCCTTTGAGTCCTAGGAGTGACATTCAAGGAGTTTCAGTGGCTTGAGATGTGTTTCGCATGTCTTCCTTTGCCGGTAAGCAAATTGGGACCAAAAGAGACCAAAACTCGAATTTGGGTCCAAAGGCGTCGGAATGTGCCAGAAGGGGAGAAGGCGGTGAGAAAGCCTTCCTTTGAGTCCATTGAGTGATATTCAAGGAGTCTCAGTGACCTGAGACTAGTTTCGCATGTCATCCTTTGCCGGTAAGCAAAAGGGGACTAAAAGAGAGCAAAACTAGAACTTAGGTCCAAAGCCGCCAGAATGTGACAGAAGGGGAGAACATGGTGAGAACGCCTTCCTTTGAGTCCTCGGAGTGTTATTTAAGGTGTTTTAGTGGCTTGAGACGAGTTTCGAACATCTTCCTTTGCCAGTAAGCAAAACGGGACCAAAGGAGACCAAAAGTGGAACTTGGGTCCAAAGGCCCCAGAAAGTGCCAAAACGGGAGAAGATGGTGAGAAAGCCTTCCTTTGAGTCCTCGGAGTGTTATTTAAGGCGTTTCAGTGGCCTGAGAGGAGTTTCGCACGTCTTCCTTTGCCGATAAGCAAAAGCGGAGCAAAAGAGACCAAAACTGAAACTTCGGTCGAAAGGCCCCAGAAAGTGCCAAAAGGGGAGAAGGTGGTGAGAAAGGCTTCCTTTGAGTCCTAGGAGTGACATTCAAGGAGTTTCAGTGGCTTGAGATCGCATGTCTTCCTTTGCCGGTAAGCAAATTGGGACCAAAAGAGACCAAAACTCGAATTTGGGTCCAAAGGCGTCGGAATGTGCCAGAAGGGGAGAAGGCGGTGAGAAAGCCTTCCTTTGAGTCCATGGAGTGATATTCAAGGAGTCTCAGTGGCCTGAGACTAGTTACGCATGTCTTGCTTTGCCGGTAAGCAAAAGGGGACTAAAAGAGAGCAAAACTAGAACTTAGGTCCAAAGGCGCCGGAATGTGACAGAAGGGGAGAAGGTGGTGAGAACGCCTTCCTTTAAGTCTTAAGAGTGATATTCAAGGTGTTTCAGTGGCGTGAGACGAGTTTCGCACGTCTTCCTTTGTCGGTAAGCAAAAGCGAACCAAAGGAGACCAAAAGTGGAACTTGGGATCAAAGGCTGCAAAAAGTGCCAAAAGGGGAGAAGATGGTGAGAAAGGCTTCCTTTGAGTCCTAGGAGTGATATTCAAGGCGTTTCAGTGGCCTGAGACGAGTTTCGCACGTCTTCCTTTGCCGGTAAGCAAAAGGGGAGCAAAAGAGACCAAAACTGAAACTTCGGTCGAAAGGCCCCAGAAAGTGCCAAAAGGGGAGAAGGTGGTGAGAAAGGCTTCCTTTGAGTCCTAGGAGTGACATTCAAGGAGTTTCAGTGGCTTGAGATGTGTTTCGCATGTCTTCCTTTGCCGGTAAGCAAATTGGGACCAAAAGAGACCAAAACTCGAATTTGGGTCCAAAGGCGTCGGAATGTGCCAGAAGGGGAGAAGGCGGTGAGAAAGCCTTCCTTTGAGTCCATGGAGTGATATTCAAGGAGTCTCAGTGGCCTGAGACTAGTTACGCATGTCTTGCTTTGCCGGTAAGCAAAAGGGGACTAAAAGAGAGCAAAACTAGAACTTAGGTCCAAAGGCGCCGGAATGTGACAGAAGGGGAGAAGGTGGTGAGAACGCCTTCCTTTAAGTCTTAAGAGTGATATTCAAGGTGTTTCAGTGGCGTGAGACGAGTTTCGCACGTCTTCCTTTGTCGGTAAGCAAAAGGGAACCAAAGGAGACCAAAAGTGGAACTTGGGACCAAAGGCCGCAGAAAGTGCCAAAATAGGAGAAGATGGTGAGAAAGACTTCCTTTGAGTCCTAGGAGTGATATTCAAGGCGTTTCAGTGGCCTGAGACGAGTTTCGCACGTCTTCCTTTGCCGGTAAGCAAAAGGGGAGCAAAAGAGACCAAAACTGAAACTTGGGTCGAAAGGCCCCAGAAAGTGCCAAAAGGGGAGAAGGTGGTGAGAAAGCCTTCCTTTGAGTCCTAGGAGTGACATTCAAGGAGTTTCAGTGGCTCACATCGCATGTCTTCCTTTGCCGGTAAGCAAATTGGGACCAAAAGAGACCAAAACTCGAATTTGGGTCCAAAGGCGTCGGAATGTGCCAGAAGGGGAGAAGGCGGTGAGAAAGCCTTCCTTTGAGTCCATGGAGTGATATTCAAGGAGTCTCAGTGGCCTGAGACTAGTTACGCATGTCTTGCTTTGCCGGTAAGCAAAAGGGGACTAAAAGAGAGCAAAACTAGAACTTAGGTCCAAAGGCGCCGAATGTGACGAAGGGGAGAAGGTGGTGAGAACGCCTTCCTTTAAGTCTTAAGAGTGATATTCAAGGTGTTTCAGTGGCGTGAGACGAGTTTCGCACGTCTTCCTTTGTCGGTAAGCAAAAGGGAACCAAAGGAGACCAAAAGTGGAACTTGGGACCAAAGGCCGCAGAAAGTGCCAAAAGGGGAGAAGATGGTGAGAAAGGCTTCCTTTGAGGCCTAGGAGTGATATTCAAGGCGTTTCAGTGGCCTGAGACGAGTTTCGCACGTCTTCCTTTGCCGGTAAGCAAAAGGGGAGCAAAAGAGACCTAAACTGAAACTTGGGTCAAAAGGCCCCAGAAAGTGCCAAAAGGGGAGAAGGTGGTGAGAAAGGCTTCCTTTGAGTCCTAGGAGTGACATTCAAGGAGTTTCAGTGGCTCACATTGCATGTCTTCCTTTGCCGGTAAGCAAATTGGGACCAAAAGAGACCAAAACTCGAATTAGGGTCCAAAGGCGTCGGAATGTGCCAGAAGGGGAGAAGGCGGTGAGAAAGCCTTCCTTTGAGTCCATTGAGTGATATTCAAGGAGTCTCAGTGACCTGAGACTAGTTTCGCATGTCATCCTTTGCTGGTAAGCAAAAGGGGACTAAAAGAGAGCAAAACTAGAACTTAGGTCCAAAGCCGCCAGAATGTGACAGAAGGGGAGAACATGGTGAGAACGCCTTCCTTTGAGTCCTCGGAGTGTTATTTAAGGTGTTTTAGTGGCCTGAGACGAGTTTCGAACATCTTCCTTTGCCAGTAAGCAAAACGGGACCAAAGGAGACCAAAAGTGGAACTTGGGTCCAAAGGCCCCAGAAAGTGCCAAAACGGGAGAAGATGGTGAGAAAGCCTTCCTTTGAGTCCTCGGAGTGTTATTTAAGGCGTTTCAGTGGCCTGAGAGGAGTTTCGCACGTCTTCCTTTGCCGGTAAGCAAAAGCGGAGCAAAAGAGACCAAAACTGAAACTTCGGTCGAAAGGCCCCAGAAAGTGCCAAAAGGGGAGAAGGTGGTGAGAAAGGCTTCCTTTGAGTCCTAGGAGTGACATTCAAGGAGTTTCAGTGGCTTGAGATGTGTTTCGCATGTCTTCCTTTGCCAGTAAGCAAATTGGGACCAAAAGAGACCAAAACTCGAATTTGGGTCCAAAGGCGTCGGAATGTGCCAGAAGGGGAGAAGGCGGTGAGAAAGCCTTCCTTTGAGTCCATGGAGTGATATTCAAGGAGTCTCAGTGGCCTGAGACTAGTTACGCATGTCTTGCTTTGCCGGTAAGCAAAAAGGGACTAAAAGAGAGCAAAACTAGAACTTAGGTCCAAAGGCGTCGGAATGTGACAGAAGGGGAGAAGGTGGTGAGAACGCCTTCCTTTAAGTCTTAAGAGTGATATTCAAGGTGTTTCAGTGGCGTGAGACGAGTTTCGCACGTCTTCCTTTGCCGGTAAGCAAAAGGGAACCAAAGGAGACCAAAAGTGGAACTTGGGACCAAAGGCCGCAGAAAGTGCCAAAAGGGGAGAAGATGGTGAGAAAGGCTTCCTTTGAGTCCTAGGAGTGATATTCAAGGCGTTTCGGTGGCACGAGACGAGTTTCGCACGTCTTCCTTTGCCGGTAAGCAAAAGGGGAGCAAAAGAGACCAAAACTGAAACTTCGGTCGAAAGGCCCCGTAAAGTGCCAAAAGGGGAGAAGGTGGTGAGAAAGGCTTCCTTTGAGTCCTAGGAGTGACATTCAAGGAGTTTCAGTGGCTTGAGATGTGTTTCGCATGTCTTCCTTTGCACGGTAAGCAAATTGGGACCAAAAGAGACCAAAACTCGAATTTGGGTCCAAAGGCATCGGAATGTGCCGAAGGGGAGAAGGCGGTGAGAAAGCCTTCCTTTGAGTCCATGGAGTGATATTCAAGGAGTCTCGGTGGCCCGAGACTAGTTACGCATGTCTTGCTTTGCCGGTAAGCAAAAGGGGACTAAAAGAGAGCAAAACTAGAACTTAGGTCCAAAGGCGCCGGAATGTGACGAAGGGGAGAAGGTGGTGAGAACGCCTTCCTTTAAGTCTTAAGAGTGATATTCAATGTGTTTCAGTGGCGTGAGACGAGTTT
The DNA here is from genome assembly GCA_024086825.1 of Abrus pulchellus subsp. cantoniensis. NCBI lineage: Eukaryota > Viridiplantae > Streptophyta > Magnoliopsida > Fabales > Fabaceae > Abrus > Abrus pulchellus. The sequence goes on from CM044051.1 coordinate 20,263,935, forward strand.
CGCACGTCTTCCTTTGTCGGTAAGCAAAAGGGAACCAAAGGAGACCAAAAGTGGAACTTGGGACCAAAGGCCGCAGAAAGTGCCAAAAGGGGAGAAGATGGTGAGAAAGGCTTCCTTTGAGTCCTAGGAGTGATATTCAAGGCGTTTCAGTGGCTCCGAGACGAGTTTCGCACGTCTTCCTTTGCCGGTAAGCAAAAGGGGAGCAAAAGAGACCAAAACTGAAACTTGGGTCGAAAGGCCCCAGAAAGTGCCAAAAGGGGAGAAGGTGGTGAGAAAGGCTTCCTTTGAGTCCTAGGAGTGACATTCAAGGAGTTTCAGTGGCTCACATCGCATGTCTTCCTTTGCCGGTAAGCAAAAGGGGACCAAAAGAGACCAAAACTCGAATTTGGGTCCAAAGGCGTCGGAATGTGCCAGAAGGGGAGAAGGCGGTGAGAAAGCCTTCCTTTGAGTCCATGGAGTGATATTCAAGGAGTCTCAGTGGCCTGAGACTAGTTACGCATGTCTTGCTTTGCCGGTAAGCAAAAGGGGACTAAAAGAGAGCAAAACTAGAACTTAGGTCCAAAGGCGCCGGAATGTGACAGAAGGGGAGAAGGTGGTGAGAACGCCTTCCTTTAAGTCTTAAGAGTGATATTCAAGGTGTTTCAGTGGCGTGAAACGACTTTCGCACGTCTTCCTTTGTCGGTAAGCAAAAGGGAACCAAAGGAGACCAAAAGTGGAACTTGGGACCAAAGGCCGCAGATAGTGCCAAAAGGGGAGAAGATGGTGAGAAAGCTTCCTTTGAGTCCTAGGAGTGACATTCAAGGAGTTTCAGTGGCTCACATCGCATGTCTTCCTTTGCCGGTAAGCAAAAGGGGACCAAAAGAGACCAAAACCTGAATTTGGGTCCAAAGGCGTCGGAATGTGCCAGAAGGGGAGAAGGCGGTGAGAAAGCCTTCCTTTGAGTCCATTGAGTGATATTCAAGGAGTCTCAGTGACCTGAGACTAGTTTCGCATGTCATCCTTTGCTGGTAAGCAAAAGGGGACTAAAAGAGAGCAAAACTAGAACTTAGGTCCAAAGCCGCCAGAATGTGACAGAAGGGGAGAACATGGTGAGAACGCCTTCCTTTGAGTCCTCGGAGTGTTATTTAAGGTGTTTTAGTGGCCTGAGGCGAGTTTCGAACATCTTCCTTTGCCAGTAAGCAAAACGGGACCAAAGGAGACCAAAAGTGGAACTTGGGTCCAAAGGCCCCAGAAAGTGCCAAAACGGGAGAAGATGGTGAGAAAGTCTTCCTTTGAGTCCTCGGAGTGTTATTTAAGGCGTTTCAGTGGCCTGAGAGGAGTTTCGCACGTCTTCCTTTGCCGGTAAGCAAAAGCGGAGCAAAAGAGACCAAAATTGAAACTTCGGTCGAAAGGCCCCAGAAAGTGCCAAAAGGGGAGAAGGTGGTGAGAAAGGCTTCCTTTGAGTCCTAGGAGTGACATTCAAGGAGTTTCAGTGGCTTGAGATGTGTTTCGCATGTCTTCCTTTGCCGGTAAGCAAATTGGGACCAAAAGAGACCAAAACTCGAATTTGGGTCCAAAGGCGTCGGAATGTGCCAGAAGGGGAGAAGGCGGTGAGAAAGCCTTCCTTTGAGTCCATGGAGTGATATTCAAGGAGTCTCAGTGGCCTGAGACTAGTTACGCATGTCTTGCTTTGCCGGTAAGCAAAAGGGGACTAAAAGAGAGCAAAACTAGAACTTAGGTCCAAAGGCGCCGGAATGTGACAGAAGGGGAGAAGGTGGTGAGAACGCCTTCCTTTAAGTCTTAAGAGTGATATTCAAGGTGTTTCAGTGGCGTGAGACGAGTTTCGCACGTCTTCCTTTGTCGGTAAGCAAAAGGGAACCAAAGGAGACCAAAAGTGGAACTTGGGACCAAAGGCCGCAGAAAGTGCCAAAAGGGGAGAAGATGGTGAGAAAGGCTTCCTTTGAGTCCTAGGAGTGATATTCAAGGCGTTCCAGTGGCCTGAGACGAGTTTCGCACGTCTTCCTTTGCCGGTAAGCAAAAGGGGAGCAAAAGAGACCAAAACTGAAACTTGGGTCGAAAGGCCCCAGAAAGTGCCAAAAGGGGAGAAGGTGGTGAGAAAGGCTTCCTTTGAGTCCTAGGAGTGACATTCAAGGAGTTTCAGTGGCTCACATCGCATGTCTTCCTTTGCCGGTAAGCAAAAGGGGACCAAAAGAGACCAAAACTCGAATTTGGGTCCAAAGGCGTCGGAATGTGCCAGAAGGGGAGAAGGCGGTGAGAAAGCCTTCCTTTGAGTCCATGGAGTGATATTCAAGGAGTCTCAGTGGCCTGAGACTAGTTACGCATGTCTTGCTTTGCCGGTAAGCAAAAGGGGACTAAAAGAGAGCAAAACTAGAACTTAGGTCCAAAGGCGCCGGAATGTGACAGAAGGGGAGAAGGTGGTGAGAACGCCTTCCTTTAAGTCTTAAGAGTGATATTCAAGGTGTTTCAGTGGCGTGAGACGAGTTTCGCACGTCTTCCTTTGTCGGTAAGCAAAAGGGAACCAAAGGAGACCAAAAGTGGAACTTGGGACCAAAGGCCGCAGATAGTGCCAAAAGGGGAGAAGATGGTGAGAAAGGCTTCCTTTGAGTCCTAGGAGTGACATTCAAGGAGTTTCAGTGGCTCACATCGCATGTCTTCCTTTGCCGGTAAGCAAAAGGGGACCAAAAGAGACCAAAACCTGAATTTGGGTCCAAAGGCGTCGGAATGTGCCAGAAGGGGAGAAGGCGGTGAGAAAGCCTTCCTTTGAGTCCATTGAGTGATATTCAAGGAGTCTCAGTGACCTGAGACTAGTTTCGCATGTCATCCTTTGCTGGTAAGCAAAAGGGGACTAAAAGAGAGCAAAACTAGAACTTAGGTCCAAAGCCGCCAGAATGTGACAGAAGGGGAGAACATGGTGAGAACGCCTTCCTTTGAGTCCTCGGAGTGTTATTTAAGGTGTTTTAGTGGCCTGAGACGAGTTTCGAACATCTTCCTTTGCCAGTAAGCAAAACGGGACCAAAGGAGACCAAAAGTGGAACTTGGGTCCAAAGGCCCCAGAAAGTGCCAAAACGGGAGAAGATGGTGAGAAAGCCTTCCTTTGAGTCCTAGGAGTGATATTCAAGGCGTTTCAGTGGCCTGAGACGAGTTTCGCACGTCTTCCTTTGCCGGTAAGCAAAAGGGAACCAAAGGAGACCAAAAGTGGAACTTGGGACCAAAGGCCGCAGATAGTGCCAAAAGGGGAGAAGATGGTGAGAAAGGCTTCCTTTGAGTCCTAAGAGTGACATTCAAGGAGTTTCAGTGGCTCACATCGCATGTCTTCCTTTGCCGGTAAGCAAAAGGGGACTAAAAGAGAGCATAACCTGAATTTGGGTCCAAAGGCGTCGGAATGTGCCAGAAGGGGAGAAGGCGGTGAGAAAGCCTTCCTTTGAGTCCTCGGAGTGTTATTTAAGGTGTTTCAGTGGCCTGAGACGAGTTTCGAACATCTTCCTTTGCCAGTAAGCAAAACAGGACCAAAGGAGACCAAAAGTGGAACTTGGGTCCAAAGGCTCCAGAAAGTGCCAAAACGGGAGAAGATGGTGAGAAAGCCTTCCTTTGAGTCCTCGGAGTGTTATTTAAGGCGTTTCAGTGGCCTGAGACGAGTTTCGCACATCTTCCTTTGCCGGTAAGCAAAAGCGGACCAAAAGAGACCAAAAGTGGAACTTGGGTCCAAAGGCCCCAGAAAGTGCCAAAACGGGAGAAGATGGTGAGAAAGCCTTCCTTTGAGTCCTCGGAGTGTTATTTAAGGCGTTTCAGTGGCCTGAGAGGAGTTTCGCACGTCTTCCTTTGCCGGTAAGCAAAAGCGGAGCAAAAGAGACCAAAACTGAAACTTGGGTCGAAAGGCCCCAGAAAGTGCCAAAAGGGGAGAAGGTGGTGAGAAAGGCTTCCTTTGAGTCCTAGGAGTGACATTCAAGGAGTTTCAGTGGCTTGAGATGTGTTTCGCATGTCTTCCTTTGCCGGTATGCAAATTGGGACCAAAAGAGACCAAAACTCGAATTTGGGTCCAAAGGCGTCGGAATGTGCCAGAAGGGGAAAAGGTGGTGAGAAAGCCTTCCTTTGAGTCCATGGAGTGATATTCAAGGAGTCTCAGTGGCCTGAGACTAGTTACGCATGTCTTGCTTTGGCGGTAAGCAAAAGGGGACTAAAAGAGAGCAAAACTAGAACTTAGGTCCAAAGGCGCCGGAATGTGACAGAAGGGGAGAAGGTGGTGAGAACGCCTTCCTTTAAGTCTTAAGAGTGATATTCAAGGTGTTTCAGTGGCGTGAGACGAGTTTCGCACGTCTTCCTTTGCCGGTAAGCAAAAGGGAACCGAAGGAGACCAAAAGTGGAACTTGGGACCAAAGGCCGCAGAAAGTGCCAAAAGTGGAGAAGATGGTGAGAAAGGCTTCCTTTGAGTCCTAGGAGTGATATTCAAGGCGTTTCAGTGGCCTGAGACGAGTTTCGTACCTCTTCCTTTGCCGGTAAGCAAAAGGGGTGCAAAAGAGACCAAAACTAAAACTTGGGTCGAAAGGCCCCAGAAAGTGCCAAAAGGGGAGAAGGTGGTGAAAAAGGCTTCCTTTGAGTCCTAGGAGTGACATTCAAGGAGGTTCAGTGCCTTGAGATGTGTTTCGCATGTCTTCCTTTGCCGGTAAGCAAAAGGGGACGAAAAGAGACCAAAACTCGAATTTGGGTCCAAAGGCGTCGGAATGTGCCAGAAGGGGAGAAGGCGGTGAGAAAGCCTTCCTTTGAGTCCATTGAGTGATATTCAAGGAGTCTCAGTGACCTGAGACTAGTTTCGCATGTCTTCCTTTGCCGGTAAGCAAAAGGGGACTAAAAGAGAGCAAAACTAGAACTTAGGTCCAAAGGCGCCGGAATGTGACAGGAGGGGAGAAGGTGGTGAGAACGCCTTCCTTTAAGTCTTAAGAGTGATATTCAAGGTGTTTCTGTGGCGTGAGACGAGTGTCGCACGTCTTCCTTTGCCGGTAAGCAAAAGGGAACAAAAGGAGACCAAAAGTGGAACTTGGGACCAAAGGCCGCAGAAAGTGCCACAAGGGGAGAAGATGGTGAGAAAGGCTTCCTTTGAGTCCTAGGAGTGATATTCAAGGCGTTTCAGTGGCCTGAGATGAGTTTCGCACGTCTTCCTTTGCTGGTAAGCAAAAGGGGAGCAAAAGAGACCAAAACTGACACTTGGGTCGAAAGGCCCCAGAAAGTGTCAAAAGGGGAGAAGGTGGTGAGAAAGGCTTCCTTTGAGTCCTAGGAGTGACATTCAAGGAGTTTCAGTGGCTCACATCGCATGTCTTCCTTTGCCGGTAAGCAAATTGGGACCAAAAGAGACCAAAACTCGAATTTGGGTCCAAAGGCGTCGGAATGTGCCAGAAGGGGAGAAGGCGGTGAGAAAGCCTTCCTTTGAGTCCATGGAGTGATATTCAAGGAGTCTCAGTGGCCTGAGACTAGTTACGCATGTCTTGCTTTGCCGGTAAGCAAAAGGGGACTAAAAGAGAGCAAAACTAGAACTTAGGTCCAAAGGCGCCGGAATGTGACAGAAGGGGAGAAGGTGGTGAGAACGCCTTCCTTTAAGTCTTAAGAGTGATATTCAAGGTGTTTCAGTGGCGTGAGACGAGTTTCGCACGTCTTCCTTTGCCGGTAAGCAAAAGGGAACCAAAGGAGACCAAAAGTGGAACTTGGGACCAAAGGCCGCAGAAAGTGCCAAAACGGGAGAAGATGGTGAGAAAGCCTTCCTTTGAGTCCTCGGAGTGTTATTTAAGGCGTTTCAGTGGCCTGAGAGGAGTTTCGCACGTCTTCCTTTGCCGGTAAGCAAAAGCGGAGCAAAAGAGACCAAAACTGAAACTTGGGTCGAAAGGCCCCAGAAAGTGCCAAAAGGGGAGAAGGTGGTGAGAAAGGCTTCCTTTGAGTCCTAGGAGTGACATTCAAGGAGTTTCAGTGGCTTGAGATGTGTTTCGCATGTCTTCCTTTGCCGGTATGCAAATTGGGACCAAAAGAGACCAAAACTCGAATTTGGGTCCAAAGGCGTCGGAATGTGCCAGAAGGGGAGAAGGTGGTGAGAAAGCCTTCCTTTGAGTCCATGGAGTGATATTCAAGGAGTCTCAGTGGCCTGAGACTAGTTACGCATGTCTTGCTTTGGCGGTAAGCAAAAGGGGACTAAAAGAGAGCAAAACTAGAACTTAGGTCCAAAGGCGCCGAATGTGACAGAAGGGGAGAAGGTGGTGAGAACGCCTTCCTTTAAGTCTTAAGAGTGATATTCAAGGTGTTTCAGTGGCGTGAGACGAGTTTCGCACGTCTTCCTTTGCCGGTAAGCAAAAGGGAACCGAAGGAGACCAAAAGTGGAACTTGGGACCAAAGGCCGCAGAAAGTGCCAAAAGTGGAGAAGATGGTGAGAAAGGCTTCCTTTGAGTCCTAGGAGTGATATTCAAGGCGTTTCAGTGGCCTGAGACGAGTTTCGCACGTCTTCCTTTGCCGGTAAGCAAAAGGGGTGCAAAAGAGACCAAAACTAAAACTTGGGTCGAAAGGCCCCAGAAAGTGCCAAAAGGGGAGAAGGTGGTGAGAAAGGCTTCCTTTGAGTCCTAGGAGTGACATTCAAGGAGTTTCAGTGCCTTGAGATGTGGTTCGCATGTCTTCCTTTGCCGGTAAGCAAAAGGGGACGAAAAGAGACCAAAACTCGAATTTGGGTCCAAAGGCGTCGGAATGTGCCAGAAGGGGAGAAGGCGGTGAGAAAGCCTTCCTTTGAGTCCATTGAGTGATATTCAAGGAGTCTCAGTGACCTGAGACTAGTTTCGCATGTCTTCCTTTGCCGGTAAGCAAAAGGGGACTAAAAGAGAGCAAAACTAGAACTTAGGTCCAAAGGCGCCGGAATGTGACAGAAGGGGAGAAGGTGGTGAGAACGCCTTCCTTTAAGTCTTAAGAGTGATATTCAAGGTGTTTCTGTGGCGTGAGACGAGTTTCGCACGTCTTCCTTTGCCGGTAAGCAAAAGGGAACAAAAGGAGACCAAAAGTGGAACTTGGGACCAAAGGCCGCAGAAAGTGCCAAAAGGGGAGAAGATGGTGAGAAAGGCTTCCTTTGAGTCCTAGGAGTGATATTCAAGGCGTTTCAGTGGCCTGAGACGAGTTTCGCACGTCTTCCTTTGCCGGTAAGCAAAAGGGGAGCAAAAGAGACCAAAACTGAAACTTGGGTCGAAAGGCCCCAGAAAGTGTCAAAAGGGGAGAAGGTGGTGAGAAAGGCTTCCTTTGAGTCCTAGGAGTGACATTCAAGGAGTTTCAGTGGCTCACATCGCATGTCTTCCTTTGCCGGTAAGCAAATTGGGACCAAAAGAGACCACAACTCGAATTTGGGTCCAAAGGCGTCGGAATGTGCCAGAAGGGGAGAAGGCGGTGAGAAAGCCTTCCTTTGAGTCCATGGAGTGATATTCAAGGAGTCTCAGTGGCCTGAGACTAGTTACGCATGTCTTGCTTTGCCGGTAAGCAAAAGGGGACTAAAAGAGAGCAAAACTAGAACTTAGGTCCAAAGGCGCCGGAATGTGACAGAAGGGGAGAAGGTGGTGAGAACGCCTTCCTTTAAGTCTTAAGAGTGATATTCAAGGTGTTTCAGTGGCGTGAGACGAGTTTCGCACGTCTTCCTTTGCCGGTAAGCAAAAGGGAACCGAAGGAGACCAAAAGTGGAACTTGGGACCAAAGGCCGCAGAAAGTGCCAAAAGGGGAGAAGATGGTGAGAAAGGCTTCCTTTGAGTCCTAGGAGTGATAGTCAAGGCGTTTCAGTGGCCTGAGACGAGTTTCGCACGTCTTCCTTTGCCGGTAAGCAAAAGGGGTGCAAAAGAGACCAAAACTAAAACTTGGTTCGAAAGGCCCCAGAAAGTGCCAAAAGGGGAGAAGGTGGTGAGAAAGGCTTCCTTTGAGTCCTAGGAGTGACATTCAAGGAGTTTCAGTGCCTTGAGATGTGTTTCGCATGTCTTCCTTTGCCGGTAAGCAAAAGGGGACGAAAAGAGACCAAAACTCGAATTTGGGTCCAAAGGCGTCGGAATGTGCCAGAAGGGGAGAAGGCGGTGAGAAAGCCTTCCTTTGAGTCCATTGAGTGATATTCAAGGAGTCTCAGTGACCTGAGACTAGTTTCGCATGTCTTCCTTTGCCGGTAAGCAAAAGGGGACTAAAAGAGAGCAAAACTAGAACTTAGGTCCAAAGGCGCCGGAATGTGACAGAAGGGGAGAAGGTGGTGAGAACGCCTTCCTTTAAGTCTTACGAGTGATATTCAAGGTGTTTCTGTGGCGTGAGACGAGTTTCGCACGTCTTCCTTTGCCGGTAAGCAAAAGGGAACAAAAGGAGACCAAAAGTGGAACTTGGGACCAAAGGCCGCAGAAAGTGCCAAAAGGGGAGAAGATGGTGAGAAAGGCTTCCTTTGAGTCCTAGGAGTGATATTCAAGGCGTTTCTGTGGCGTGAGACGAGTTTCGCACGTCTTCCTTTGCCGGTAAGCAAAAGGGGAGCAAAAGAGACCAAAACTGAAACTTGGGTCGAAAGGCCCCGAAAGTGCCAAAAGGGGAGAAGGTGGTGAGAAAGGCTTCCTTTGAGTCCTAGGAGTGACATTCAAGGAGTTTCGAGTGGCTCACATCGCATGTCTTCCTTTGCCGGTAAGCAAATTGGGACCAAAAGAGACCAAAACTCGAATTTGGGTCCAAAGGCGTCGGAATGTGCCAGAAGGGGAGAAGGCGGTGAGAAAGCCTTCCTTTGAGTCCATGGAGTGATATTCAAGGAGTCTCGGTGGCCCGAGACTAGTTACGCATGTCTTGCTTTGCCGGTAAGCAAAAGGGGACTAAAAGAGAGCAAAACTAGAACTTAGGTCCAAAGGCGCCGAATGTGACGAAGGGGAGAAGGTGGTGAGAACGCCTTCCTTTAAGTCTTAAGAGTGATATTCAAGGTGTTTCGGTGGCGTGAGACGAGTTTCGCACGTCTTCCTTTGCGGTAAGCAAAAGGGAACCAAAGGAGACCAAAAGTGGAACTTGGGACCAAAGGCCGCAGAAAGTGCCAAAAGGGGAGAAGATGGTGAGAAAGGCTTCCTTTGAGTCCTAGGAGTGATATTCAAGGCGTTTCAGTGGCCTGAGACGAGTTTCGCACGTCTTCCTTTGCCGGTAAGCAAAAGGGGAGCAAAAGAGACCAAAACTGAAACTTGGGTCGAAAGGCCCCAGAAAGTGCCAAAAGGGGAGAAGGTGGTGAGAAAGGCTTCCTTTGAGTCCTAGGAGTGACATTCAAGGAGTTTCAGTGGCTTGAGATGTGTTTCGCATGTCTTCCTTTGCCGGTATGCAAATTGGGACCAAAAGAGACCAAAACTCGAATTTGAGTCCAAAGGCGTCGGAATGTGCCAGAAGGGGAGAAGGTGGTGAGAAAGCCTTCCTTTGAGTCCATGGAGTGATATTCAAGGAGTCTCAGTGGCCTGAGACTAGTTACGCATGTCTTGCTTTGGCGGTAAGCAAAAGGGGACTAAAAGAGAGCAAAACTAGAACTTAGGTCCAAAGGCGCCGGAATGTGACAGAAGGGGAGAAGGTGGTGAGAACGCCTTCCTTTAAGTCTTAAGAGTGATATTCAAGGTGTTTCAGTGGCGTGAGACGAGTTTCGCACGTCTTCCTTTGCCGGTAAGCAAAAGGGAACCAAAGGAGACCAAAAGTGGAACTTGGGACCAAAGGCCACAGAAAGTGCCAAAAGGGGAGAAGATGGTGAGAAAGGCTTCCTTTGAGTCCTAGGAGTGATATTCAAGGCGTTTCAGTGGCCTGAGACGAGTTTCGCACGTCTTCCTTTGCCGGTAAGCAAAAGGGGTGCAAAAGAGACCAAAACTTAAACTTGGGTCGAAAGGCCCCAGAAAGTGCCAAAAGGGGAGAAGGTGGTGAGAAAGGCTTCCTTTGAGTCCTAGGAGTGACATTCAAGGAGTTTCAGTGCCTTGAGATGTGTTTCGCATGTCTTCCTTTGCCGGTAAGCAAAAGGGGACGAAAAGAGACCAAAACTCGAATTTGGGTCCAAAGGCGTCGGAATGTGCCAGAAGGGGAGAAGGCGGTGAGAAAGCCTTCCTTTGAGTCCATTGAGTGATATTCAAGGAGTCTCAGTGACCTGAGACTAGTTTCGCATGTCTTCCTTTGCCGGTAAGCAAAAGGGGACTAAAAGAGAGCAAAACTAGAACTTAGGTCCAAAGGCGCCGGAATGTGACAGAAGGGGAGAACATGGTGAGAAAGCCTTTCTTTGAGTCCTCGGAATGTTATTTAAGGTGTTTCAGTGGCCTGAGACGAGTTTCGAACATCTTCCTTTGCCAGTAAGCAAAACAGGACCAAAGGAGACCAAAAGTGGAACTTGGGTCCAAAGGCTCCAGAAAGTGCCAAAACGGGAGAAGATGGTGAGAAAGCCTTCCTTTGAGTCCTCGGAGTGTTATTTAAGGCGTTTCAGTGGCCTGAGACGAGTTTCGCACGTCTTCCTTTGCCGGTAAGCAAAAGCGGACCAAAAGAGACCAAAAGTGGAACTTGGGTCCAAAGGCCCCAGAAAGTGCCAAAACGGGAGAAGATGGTGAGAAAGCCTTCCTTTGAGTCCTCGGAGTGTTATTTAAGGCGTTTCAGTGGCCTGAGAGGAGTTTCGCACGTCTTCCTTTGCCGGTAAGCAAAAGCGGAGCAAAAGAGACCAAAACTGAAACTTGGGTCGAAAGGCCCCAGAAAGTGCCAAAAGGGGAGAAGGTGGTGAGAAAGGCTTCCTTTGAGTCCTAGGAGTGACATTCAAGGAGTTTCAGTGGCTTGAGATGTGTTTCGCATGTCTTCCTTTGCCGGTAAGCAAATTGGGACCAAAAGAGACCAAAACTCGAATTTGGGTCCAAAGGCGTCGGAATGTGCCAGAAGGGGAGAAGGCGGTGAGAAAGCCTTCCTTTGAGTCCATGGAGTGATATTCAAGGAGTCTCAGTGGCCTGAGACTAGTTACGCATGTCTTGCTTTGCCGGTAAGCAAAAGGGGACTAAAAGAGAGCAAAACTAGAACTTAGGTCCAAAGGCGCCGGAATGTGACAGAAGGGGAGAAGGTGGTGAGAACGCCTTCCTTTAAGTCTTAAGAGTGATATTCAAGGTGTTTCAGTGGCGTGAGACGAGTTTCGCACGTCTTCCTTTGCCGGTAAGCAAAAGGGAACCGAAGGAGACCAAAAGTGGAACTTGGGACCAAAGGCCGCAGAAAGTGCCAAAAGGGGAGAAGATGGTGAGAAAGGCTTCCTTTGAGTCCTAGGAGTGATAGTCAAGGCGTTTCAGTGGCCTGAGACGAGTTTCGCACGTCTTCCTTTGCCGGTAAGCAAAAGGGGTGCAAAAGAGACCAAAACTAAAACTTGGTTCGAAAGGCCCCAGAAAGTGCCAAAAGGGGAGAAGGTGGTGAGAAAGGCTTCCTTTGAGTCCTAGGAGTGACATTCAAGGAGTTTCAGTGCCTTGAGATGTGTTTCGCATGTCTTCCTTTGCCGGTAAGCAAAAGGGGACGAAAAGAGACCAAAACTCGAATTTGGGTCCAAAGGCGTCGGAATGTGCCAGAAGGGGAGAAGGCGGTGAGAAAGCCTTCCTTTGAGTCCATTGAGTGATATTCAAGGAGTCTCAGTGACCTGAGACTAGTTTCGCATGTCTTCCTTTGCCGGTAAGCAAAAGGGGACTAAAAGAGAGCAAAACTAGAACTTAGGTCCAAAGGCGCCGGAATGTGACAGAAGGGGAGAAGGTGGTGAGAACGCCTTCCTTTAAGTCTTAAGAGTGATATTCAAGGTGTTTCTGTGGCGTGAGACGAGTTTCGCACGTCTTCCTTTGCCGGTAAGCAAAAGGGAACAAAAGGAGACCAAAAGTGGAACTTGGGACCAAAGGCCGCAGAAAGTGCCAAAAGGGGAGAAGATGGTGAGAAAGGCTTCCTTTGAGTCCTAGGAGTGATATTCAAGGCGTTTCAGTGGCCTGAGACGAGTTTCGCACGTCTTCCTTTGCCGGTAAGCAAAAGGGGAGCAAAAGAGACCAAAACTGAAACTTGGGTCGAAAGGCCCCAGAAAGTGCCAAAAGGGGAGAAGGTGGTGAGAAAGGCTTCCTTTGAGTCCTAGGAGTGACATTCAAGGAGTTTCAGTGGCTCACATCGCATGTCTTCCTTTGCCGGTAAGCAAATTGGGACCAAAAGAGACCAAAACTCGAATTTGGGTCCAAAGGCGTCGGAATGTGCCAGAAGGGGAGAAGGCGGTGAGAAAGCCTTCCTTTGAGTCCATGGAGTGATATTCAAGGAGTCTCAGTGGCCTGAGACTAGTTACGCATGTCTTGCTTTGCCGGTAAGCAAAAGGGGACTAAAAGAGAGCAAAACTAGAACTTAGGTCCAAAGGCGCCGGAATGTGACAGAAGGGGAGAAGGTGGTGAGAACGCCTTCCTTTAAGTCTTAAGAGTGATATTCAAGGTGTTTCAGTGGCGTGAGACGAGTTTCGCACGTCTTCCTTTGCCGGTAAGCAAAAGGGAACCAAAGGAGACCAAAAGTGGAACTTGGGACCAAAGGCCGCAGAAAGTGCCAAAAGGGGAGAAGATGGTGAGAAAGGCTTCCTTTGAGTCCTAGGAGTGATATTCAAGGCGTTTCAGTGGCCTGAGACGAGTTTCGCACGTCTTCCTTTGCCGGTAAGCAAAAGGGGAGCAAAAGAGACCAAAACCGAAACTTGGGTCGAAAGGCCCCGTAAAGTGCCAAAAGGGGAGAAGGTGGTGAGAAAGGCTTCCTTTGAGTCCTAGGAGTGACATTCAAGGAGTTTCAGTGGCTTGAGATGTGTTTCGCATGTCTTCCTTTGCCGGTAAGCAAATTGGGACCAAAAGAGACCAAAACTCGAATTTGGGTCCAAAGGCGTCGGAATGTGCCAGAAGGGGAGAAGGCGGTGAGAAAGCCTTCCTTTGAGTCCATGGAGTGATATTCAAGGAGTCTCAGTGGCCTAAGACTAGTTACGCATGTCTTGCTTTGCCGGTAAGCAAAAGGGGACTAAAAGAGAGCAAAACTAGAACTTAGGTCCAAAGGCGCCGGAATGTGACAGAAGGGGAGAAGGTGGTGAGAACGCCTTCCTTTAAGTCTTAAGAGTGATATTCAAGGTGTTTCAGTGGCGTGAGACGAGTTTCGCACGTCTTCCTTTGCCGGTAAGCAAAAGGGAACCGAAGGAGACCAAAAGTGGAACTTGGGACCAAAGGCCGCAGAAAGTGCCAAAAGGGGAGAAGATGGTGAGAAAGGCTTCCTTTGAGTCCTAGGAGTGACATTCAAGGCGTTTCAGTGGCCTGAGACGAGTTTCGCACGTCTTCCTTTGCCGGTAAGCAAAAGGGGAGCAAAAGAGACCAAAACTGAAACTTGGGTCGAAAGGCCCCAGAAAGTGCCAAAAGGGGAGAAGGTGGTGAGAAAGGCTTCCTTTGAGTCCTAGGAGTGACATTCAAGGAGTTTCAGTGCCTTGAGATGTGTTTCGCATGTCTTCCTTTGCTGGTGAGAAAGGCTTCCTTTGTGTCCTAGGAGTGACATTCAAGGAGTTTCAGTGCCTTGAGATGTGTTTCGCATGTCTTCCTTTGCCGGTAAGCAAAAGGGGACGAAAAGAGACCAAAACTCGAATTTGGGTCCAAAGGTGTCGGAATGTGCCAGAAGGGGAGAAGGCGGTGAGAAAGCCTTCCTTTGAGTCCATTGAGTGATATTCAAGGAGTCTCAGTGACCTGAGACTAGTTTCGCATGTCTTCCTTTGCCGGTAAGCAAAAGGGGACTAAAAGAGAGCAAAACTAGAACTTAGGTCCAAAGGCGCCGGAATGTGACAGAAGGGGAGAAGGTGGTGAGAACGCCTTCCTTTAATTCTTAAGAGTGATATTCAAGGTGTTTCAGTGGCGTGAGACGAGTTTCGCACGTCTTCCTTTGTCGGTAAGCAAAAGGGAACAAAAGGAGACCAAAAGTGGAACTTGGGACCAAAGGCCGCAGAAAGTGCCAAAAGGGGAGAAGATGGTGAGAAAGGCTTCCTTTGAGTCCTAGGAGTGATATTCAAGGCGTTTCAGTGGCCTGAGACGAGTTTCGCACGTCTTCCTTTGCCGGTAAGCAAAAGGGGAGCAAAAGAGACCAAAACCGAAACTTGGGTCGAAAGGCCCCGTAAAGTGCCAAAAGGGGAGAAGGTGGTGAGAAAGGCTTCCTTTGAGTCCTAGGAGTGACATTCAAGGAGTTTCAGTGCCTTGAGATGTGTTTCGCATGTCTTCCTTTGCCGGTAAGCAAAAGGGGACGAAAAGAGACCAAAACTCGAATTTGGGTCCAAAGGCGTCGGAATGTGCCAGAAGGGGAGAAGGCGGTGAGAAAGCCTTCCTTTGAATCCATTGAGTGATATTCAAGGAGTCTCAGTGACCTGAGACTAGTTTCGCATGTCTTCCTTTGCCGGTAAGCAAAAGGGGACTAAAAGAGAGCAAAACTAGAACTTAGGTCCAAAGGCGCCGGAATGTGACAGAAGGGGAGAAGGTGGTGAGAACGCCTTCCTTTAAGTCTTAAGAGTGATATTCAAGGTGTTTCAGTGGCCTGAGACGAGTTTCGCACGTCTTCCTTTGCCGGTAAGCAAAAGCGGACCAAAAGAGACCAAAAGTGGAACTTGGGTCCAAAGGCCCCAGAAAGTGCCAAAACGGGAGAAGATGGTGAGAAAGCCTTCCTTTGAGTCCTCGGAGTGTTATTTAAGGCGTTTCAGTGGCCTGAGAGGAGTTTCGCACGTCTTCCTTTGCCGGTATGCAAAAGCGTAGCAAAAGAGACCAAAACTGAAACTTGGGTCGAAAGGCCCCAGAAAGTGCCAAAAGGGGAGAAGGTGGTGAGAAAGGCTTCCTTTGAGTGCTAGGAGTGACATTCAAGGAGTTTCAGTGGCTCACATCGCATGTCTTCCTTTGCCGGTAAGCAAATTGGGACCAAAAGAGACCAAAACTCGAATTTGGGTCCAAAGGCGTCGGAATGTGCCAGAAGGGGAGAAGGCGGTGAGAAAGCCTTCCTTTGAGTCCATGGAGTGATATTCAAGGAGTCTCAGTGACCTGAGACTAGTTTCGCATGTCTTCCTTTGCCGGTAAGCAAAAGGGGACTAAAAGAGAGCAAAACTAGAACTTAGGTCCAAAGGCGCCGGAATGTGACAGAAGGGGAGAACATGGGGAGAACGCCTTTCTTTGAGTCCTCGGAGTGTTACTTAAGGTGTTTCAGTGGCCTGAGACGAGTTTCGAACATCTTCCTTTGCCAGTAAGCAAAACAGGACCAAAGGAGACCAAAAGTGGAACTTGGGTCCAAAGGCCCCAGAAAGTGCCAAAACGGGAGAAGATGGTGAGAAAGCCTTCCTTTGAGTCCTCGGAGTGTTATTTAAGGCGTTTCAGTGGCCTGAGACGAGTTTCGCACGTCTTCCTTTGCCGGTAAGGAAAAGCGGACCAAAAGAGACCAAAAGTGGAACTTGGGTCCAAAGGCCCCAGAAAGTGCCAAAACGGGAGAAGATGGTGAGAAAGCCTTCCTTTGAGTCCTCGGAGTGTTATTTAAGGCGTTTCAGTGGCCTGAGAGGAGTTTCGCACGTCTTCCTTTGCCGGTAAGCAAAAGCGGAGCAAAAGAGACCAAAACTGAAACTTGGGTCGAAAGGCCCCAGAAAGTGCCAAAAGGGGAGAAGGTGGTGAGAAAGGCTTCCTTTGAGTCCTAGGAGTGACATTCAAGGAGTTTCAGTGGCTCACATCGCATGTCTTCCTTTGCCGGTAAGCAAATTGGGACCAAAAGAGACCAAAACTCGAATTTGGGTCCAAAGGCGTCGGAATGTGCCAGAAGGGGAGAAGGCGGTGACAAAGCCTTCCTTTGAGTCCATGGAGTGATATTCAAGGAGTCTCAGTGGCCTGAGACTAGTTACGCATGTCTTGCTTTGCCGGTAAGCAAAAGGGGACTAAAAGAGAGCAAAACTAGAACTTAGGTCCAAAGGCGCCGGAATGTGACAGAAGGGGAGAAGGTGGTGAGAACGCCTTCCTTTAAGTCTTAAGAGTGATATTCAAGGTGTTTCAGTGGCGTGAGACGAGTTTCGCACGTCTTCCTTTGCCGGTAAGCAAAAGGGAACCAAAGGAGACCAAAAGTGGAACTTGGGACCAAAGGCCGCAGAAAGTGCCAAAAGGGGAGAAGATGGTGAGAAAGGCTTCCATTGAGTCCTAGGAGTGATATTCAAGGCGTTTCAGTGGCCTGAGACGAGTTTCGCACATCTTCCTTTGCCGGTAAGCAAAAGGGGAGCAAAAGAGACCAAAACTGAAACTTGGGTCGAAAGGCCCCGAGAAAGTGCCAAAAGGGGAGAAGGTGGTGAGAAAGGCTTCCTTTGAGTCCTAGGAGTGACATTCAAGGAGTTTCAGTGGCTTGAGATGTGTTTCGCATGTCTTCCTTTGCCGGTAAGCAAATTGGGACCAAAAGAGACCAAAACTCGAATTTGGGTCCAAAGGCGTCGGAATGTGCCCGAAGGGGAGACGGCGGTGAGAAAGCCTTCCTTTGAGTCCATGGAGTGATATTCAAGGAGTCTCAGTGGCCTAAGACTAGTTACGCATGTCTTGCTTTGCCGGTAAGCAAAAGGGGACTAAAAGAGAGCAAAACTAGAACTTAGGTCCAAAGGCGCCGGAATGTGCCAGAAGGGGAGAAGGTGGTGAGAACGCCTTCCTTTAAGTCTTAAGAGTGATATTCAAGGTGTTTCAGTGGCGTGAGACGAGTTTCGCACGTCTTCCTTTGCCGGTAAGCAAAAGGGAACCAAAGGAGACCAAAAGTGGAACTTGGGACCAAAGGCCGCAGAAAGTGCCAAAAGGGGAGAAGATGGTGAGAAAGGCTTCCTTTGAGTCCTAGGAGTGATATTCAAGGCGTTTCAGTGGCCTGAGACGAGTTTCGCACGTCTTCCTTTGCCGGTCAGCACATGGGGCGCACAAGAGACCAAAACCGAAACTTGGGTCGAAAGGCCCCGTAAAGTGCCAAAAGGGGAGAAGGTGGTGAGAAAGGCTTCCTTTGAGTCCTAGGAGTGACATTCAAGGAGTTTCTGTGGCTTGAGATGTGTTTCGCATGTCTTCCTTTGCCGGTAAGCAAGTTGGGACCAAAAGAGACCAAAACTCGAATTTGGGTCCAAAGGCGTCGGAATGTGCCAGAAGGGGAGAAGGGGGTGAGAAAGCCTTCCTTTGAGTCCATGGAGTGATATTCAAGGAGTCTCAGTGGCCTGAGACTAGTTACGCATGTCTTGCTTTGCCGGTAAGCAAAAGGGGACTAAAAGAGAGCAAAACTAGAACTTAGGTCCAAAGGCGCCGGAATGTGACAGAAGGGGAGAAGGTGGTGAGAACGCCTTCCTTTAAGTCTTAAGAGTGATATTCAAGGTGTTTCAGTGGCGTGAGACGAGTTTCGCACGTCTTCCTTTGCCGGTAAGCAAAAGGGAACCAAAGGAGACCAAAAGTGGAACTTGGGACCAAAGGCCGCAGAAAGTGCCAAAAGGGGAGAAGATGGTGAGAAAGGCTTCCTTTGAGTCCTAGGAGTGATATTCAAGGCGTTTCAGTGGCTTGAGATGTGTTTCGCATGTCTTCCTTTGCCGGTAAGCAAAAGGGGAGCAAAAGAGACCAAAACTGAAACTTGGGTCGAAAGGCCCCAGAAAGTGCCAAAAGGGGAGAAGGTGGTGAGAAAGGCTTCCTTTGAGTCCTAGGAGTGACATTCAAGGAGTTTCAGTGGCTCACATCGCATGTCTTCCTTTGCCGGTAAGCAAATTGGGACCAAAAGAGACCAAAACTCGAATTTGGGTCCAAAGGCGTCGGAATGTGCCAGAAGGGGAGAAGGCGGTGACAAAGCCTTCCTTTGAGTCCATGGAGTGATATTCAAGGAGTCTCAGTGGCCTGAGACTAGTTACGCATGTCTTGCTTTGCCGGTAAGCAAAAGGGGACTAAAAGAGAGCAAAACTAGAACTTAGGTCCAAAGGCGCCAGAATGTGACAGAAGGGGAGAAGGTGGTGAGAACGCCTTCCTTTAAGTCTTAAGAGTGATATTCAAGGTGTTTCAGTGGCGTGAGACGAGTTTCGCACGTCTTCCTTTGCCGGTAAGCAAAAGGGAACCAAAGGAGACCAAAAGTGGAACTTGGGACCAAAGGCCGCAGAAAGTGCCAAAAGGGGAGAAGATGGTGAGAAACGCTTCCTTTGAGTCCTAGGAGTGATATTCAAGGCGTTTCAGTGGCCTGAGACGAGTTTCGCACGTCTTCCTTTGCCGGTATGCAAAAGGGGAGCAAAAGAGACCAAAACTGAAACTTGGGTCGAAAAGCCCCAGAAAGTGCCAAAAGGGGAGAAGGTGGTGAGAAAGGCTTCCTTTGAGTCCTAGGAGTGACATTCAAGGAGTTTCAGTGCCTTGAGATGTGTTTCGCATGTCTTCCTTTGCTGGTGAGAAAGGCTTCCTTTGTGTCCTAGGAGTGACATTCAAGGAGTTTCAGTGCCTTGAGATGTGTTTCGCATGTCTTCCTTTGCCGGTAAGCAAAAGGGGACGAAAAGAGACCAAAACTCGAATTTGGGTCCAAAGGCGTCGGAATGTGCCAGAAGGGGAGAAGGCGGTGAGAAAGCCTTCCTTTGAGTCCATTGAGTGATATTCAAGGAGTCTCAGTGACCTGAGACTAGTTTCGCATGTCTTCCTTTGCCGGTAAGCAAAAGGGGACTAAAAGAGAGCAAAACTAGAACTTAGGTCCAAAGGCGCCGGAATGTGACAGAAGGGGAGAAGGTGGTGAGAACGCCTTCCTTTAATTCTTAAGAGTGATATTCAAGGTGTTTCTGTGGCGTGAGACGAGTTTCGCACGTCTTCCTTTGCCGGTAAGCAAAAGGGAACAAAAGGAGACCAAAAGTGGAACTTGGGACCAAAGGCCGCAGAAAGTGCCAAAAGGGGAGAAGATGGTGAGAAAGGCTTCCTTTGAGTCCTAGGAGTGATATTCAAGGCGTTTCAGTGGCTCCGAGACGAGTTTCGCACGTCTTCCTTTGCCGGTAAGCAAAAGGGGAGCAAAAGAGACCAAAACTGAAACTTGGGTCGAAAGGCCCCAGAAAGTGCCAAAAGGGGAGAAGGTGGTGAGAAAGGCTTCCTTTGAGTCCTAGGAGTGACATTCAAGGAGTTTCAGTGCCTTGAGATGTGTTTCGCATGTCTTCCTTTGCCGGTAAGCAAAAGGGGACGAAAAGAGACCAAAACTCGAATTTGGGTCCAAAGGCGTCGGAATGTGCCAGAAGGGGAGAAGGCGGTGAGAAAGCCTTCCTTTGAGTCCATTGAGTGATATTCAAGGAGTCTCAGTGACCTGAGACTAGTTTCGCATGTCTTCCTTTGCCGGTAAGCAAAAGGGGACTAAAAGAGAGCAAAACTAGAACTTAGGTCCAAAGGCGCCGGAATGTGACAGAAGGGGAGAACATGGTGAGAACGCCTTTCTTTGAGTCCTCGGAGTGTTATTTAAGGTGTTTCAGTGGCCTGAGACGAGTTTCGAACATCTTCCTTTGCCAGTAAGCAAAACAGGACCAAAGGAGACCAAAAGTGGAACTTGGGTCCAAAGGCCCCAGAAAGTGCCAAAACGGGAGAAGATGGTGAGAAAGCCTTCCTTTGAGTCCTCGGAGTGTTATTTAAGGCGTTTCAGTGGCCTGAGACGAGTTTCGCACGTCTTCCTTTGCCGGTAAGCAAAAGCGGACCAAAAGAGACCAAAAGTGGAACTTGGGTCCAAAGGCCCCAGAAAGTGCCAAAACGGGAGAAGATGGTGAGAAAGCCTTCCTTTGAGTCCTCGGAGTGTTATTTAAGGCGTTTCAGTGGCCTGAGAGGAGTTTCGCACGTCTTCCTTTGCCGGTAAGCAAAAGCGTAGCAAAAGAGACCAAAACTGAAACTTGGGTCGAAAGGCCCCAGAAAGTGCCAAAAGGGGAGAAGGTGGTGAGAAAGGCTTCCTTTGAGTGCTAGGAGTGACATTCAAGGAGTTTCAGTGGCTCACATCGCATGTCTTCCTTTGCCGGTAAGCAAATTGGGACCAAAAGAGACCAAAACTCGAATTTGGGTCCAAAGGCGTCGGAATGTGCCAGAAGGGGAGAAGGCGGTGAGAAAGCCTTCCTTTGAGTCCATGGAGTGATATTCAAGGAGTCTCAGTGACCTGAGACTAGTTTCGCATGTCTTCCTTTGCCGGTAAGCAAAAGGGGACTAAAAGAGAGCAAAACTAGAACTTAGGTCCAAAGGCGCCGGAATGTGACAGAAGGGGAGAACATGGGGAGAACGCCTTTCTTTGAGTCCTCGGAGTGTTATTTAAGGTGTTTCAGTGGCCTGAGACGAGTTTCGAACATCTTCCTTTGCCAGTAAGCAAAACAGGACCAAAGGAGACCAAAAGTGGAACTTGGGTCCAAAGGCCCCAGAAAGTGCCAAAACGGGAGAAGATGGTGAGAAAGCCTTCCTTTGAGTCCTCGGAGTGTTATTTAAGGCGTTTCAGTGGCCTGAGACGAGTTTCGCACGTCTTCCTTTGCCGGTAAGCAAAAGCGGACCAAAAGAGACCAAAAGTGGAACTTGGGTCCAAAGGCCCCAGAAAGTGCCAAAACGGGAGAAGATGGTGAGAAAGCCTTCCTTTGAGTCCTCGGAGTGTTATTTAAGGCGTTTCAGTGGCCTGAGAGGAGTTTCGCACGTCTTCCTTTGCCGGTAAGCAAAAGCGGAGCAAAAGAGACCAAAACTGAAACTTGGGTCGAAAGGCCCCAGAAAGTGCCAAAAGGGGAGAAGGTGGTGAGAAAGGCTTCCTTTGAGTCCTAGGAGTGACATTCAAGGAGTTTCAGTGGCTTGAGATGTGTTTCGCATGTCTTCCTTTGCCGGTATGCAAATTGGGACCAAAAGAGACCAAAACTCGAATTTGGGTCCAAAGGCGTCGGAATGTGCCAGAAGGGGAGAAGGCGGTGAGAAAGCCTTCCTTTGAGTCCATGGAGTGATATTCAAGGAGTCTCAGTGGCGTGAGACTAGTTACGCATGTCTTGCTTTGCCGGTAAGCAAAAGGGGACTAAAAGAGAGCAAAACTAGAACTTAGGTCCAAAGGCGCCGGAATGTGACAGAAGGGGAGAAGGTGGTGAGAACGCCTTCCTTTAAGTCTTCAGAGTGATATTCAAGGTGTTTCAGTGGCGTGACACGAGTTTCGCACGTCTTCCTTTGTCGGTAAGCAAAAGGGAACCAAAGGAGACCAAAAGTGGAACTTGGGACCAAAGGCCGCAGAAAGTGCCAAAAGGGGAGAAGATGTTGAGAAAGGCTTCCTTTGAGTCCTAGGAGTGATATTCAAGGCGTTTCAGTGGCCTGAGACGAGTTTCGCACGTCTTCCTTTGCCGGTAAGCAAAAGGGGAGCAAAAGAGACCAAAACTGAAACTTGGGTCGAAATGCCCCAGAAAGTGCCAAAAGGGGAGAAGGTGGTGAGTAAGGCTTCCTTTGAGTCCTAGGAGTGACATTCAAGGAGTTTCAGTGGCTTGAGATGTGTTTCGCATGTCTTCCTTTGCCGGTATGCAAATTGGGACCAAAAGAGACCAAAACTCGAATTTGGGTCCAAAGGCGTCGGAATGTGCCAGAAGGGGAGAAGGCGGTGAGAAAGCCTTCCTTTGAGTCCATGGAGTGATATTCAAGGAGTCTCAGTGGCCTGAGACTAGTTACGCTTGTCTTGCTTTGCCGGTAAGCAAAAGGGGACTAAAAGAGAGCAAAACTAGAACTTAGGTCCAAAGGCGCCGGAATGTGACAGAAGGGGAGAAGGTGGTGAGAACGCCTTCCTTTAAGTCTTAAGAGTGATATTCAAGGTGTTTCAGTAGCGTGAGACGAGTTTCGCACGTCTTCCTTTGCCGGTAAGCAAAAGGGAACCGAAGGAGACCAAAAGTGGAACTTGGGACCAAAGGCCGCAGAAAGTGCCAAAAGGGGAGAAGATGGTGAGAAAGGCTTCCTTTGAGTCCTAGGAGTGATATTCAAGGCGTTTCAGTGGCCTGAGACGAGTTTCGCACGTCTTCCTTTGCCGGTAAGCAAAAGCGGACCAAAAGAGACCAAAAGTGGAACTTGGGTCCAAAGGCCCCAGAAAGTGCCAAAACGGGAGAAGATGGTGAGAAAGCCTTCCTTTGAGTCCTCGGAGTGTTATTTAAGGCGTTTCAGTGGCCTGAGAGGAGTTTCGCACGTCTTCCTTTGCCGGTAAGCAAAAGCGGAGCAAAAGAGACCAAAACTGAAACTTGGGTCGAAAGGCCCCAGAAAGTGCCAAAAGGGGAGAAGGTGGTGAGAAAGGCTTCCTTTGAGTCCTAGGAGTGACATTCAACGAGTTTCAGTGGCTTGAGATGTGTTTCGCATGTCTTCCTTTGCCGGTATGCAAATTGGGACCAAAAGAGACCAAAACTCGAATTTGGGTCCAAAGGCGTCGGAATGTGCCAGAAGGGGAGAAGGCGGTGAGAAAGCCTTCCTTTGAGTCCATTGAGTGATATTCAAGGAGTCTCAGTGACCTGAGACTAGTTTCGCATGTCTTCCTTTGCCGGTAAGCAAAAGGGGACTAAAAGAGAGCAAAACTAGAACTTAGGTCCAAAGGCGCCGGAATGTGACAGAAGGGGAGAAGGTGGTGAGAACGCCTTCCTTTAATTCTTAAGAGTGATATTCAAGGTGTTTCTGTGGCGTGAGACGAGTTTCGCACGTCTTCCTTTGCCGGTAAGCAAAAGGGAACAAAAGGAGACCAAAAGTGGAACTTGGGACCAAAGGCCGCAGAAAGTGCCAAAAGGGGAGAAGATGGTGAGAAAGGCTTCCTTTGAGTCCTAGGAGTGATATTCAAGGCGTTTCAGTGGCTTGAGACGAGTTTCGCACGTCTTCCTTTGCCGGTAAGCAAAAGGGGAGCAAAAGAGACCAAAACTGAAACTTGGGTCGAAAGGCCCCAGAAAGTGCCAAAAGGGGAGAAGGTGGTGAGAAAGGCTTCCTTTGAGTCCTAGGAGTGACATTCAAGGAGTTTCAGTGCCTTGAGATGTGTTTCGCATGTCTTCCTTTGCCGGTAAGCAAAAGGGGACGAAAAGAGACCAAAACTCGAATTTGGGTCCAAAGGCGTCGGAATGTGCCAGAAGGGGAGAAGGCGGTGAGAAAGCCTTCCTTTGAGTCCATTGAGTGATATTCAAGGAGTCTCAGTGACCGGAGACTAGTTTCGCATGTCTTCCTTTGCCGGTAAGCAAAA
The DNA here is from genome assembly GCA_024086825.1 of Abrus pulchellus subsp. cantoniensis. Lineage (NCBI taxonomy): Eukaryota > Viridiplantae > Streptophyta > Magnoliopsida > Fabales > Fabaceae > Abrus > Abrus pulchellus. Next base: position 20,287,089 of record CM044051.1, read on the forward strand.
GGGGACTAAAAGAGAGCAAAACTAGAACTTAGGTCCAAAGGCGCCGGAATGTGACAGAAGGGGAGAACATGGTGAGAACGCCTTTCTTTGAGTCCTCGGAGTGTTATGTAAGGTGTTTCAGTGGCCTGAGATGAGTTTCGAACATCTTCCTTTGCCAGTAAGCAAAACAGGACCAAAGGAGACCAAAAGTGGAACTTGGGTCCAAAGGCCCCAGAAAGTGCCAAAACGGGAGAAGATGGTGAGAAAGCCTTCCTTTGAGTCCTCGGAGTGTTATTTAAGGCATTTCAGTGGCCTGAGACGAGTTTCGCACGTCTTCCTTTGCCGGTAAGCAAAAGCGGACCAAAAGAGACCAAAAGTGGAACTTGGGTCCAAAGGCCCCAGAAAGTGCCAAAACGGGAGAAGATGGTGAGAAAGCCTTCCTTTGAGTCCTCGGAGTGTTATTTAAGGCGTTTCAGTGGCCTGAGAGGAGTTTCGCACGTCTTCCTTTGCCGGTAAGCAAAAGCGGAGCAAAAGAGACCAAAACTGAAACTTCGGTCGAAAGGCCCCAGAAAGAGCCAAAAGGGGAGAAGGTGGTGAGAAAGGCTTCCTTTGAGTGCTAGGACTGACATTCAAGGAGTTTCAGTGGCTCACATCGCATGTCTTCCTTTGCCGGTAAGCAAATTGGGACCAAAAGAGACCAAAACTCGAATTTGGGTCCAAAGGCGTCGGAATGTGCCAGAAGGGGAGAAGGCGGTGAGAAAGCCTTCCTTTGAGTCCATGGAGTGATATTCAAGGAGTCTCAGTGACCTGAGACTAGTTTCGCATGTCTTCCTTTGCCGGTAAGCAAAAGGGGACTAAAAGAGAGCAAAAGGCGCCGGAATGTGACAGAAGGGGAGAACATGGCGAGAACGCCTTTCTTTCAGTCCTCGGAGTGTTATTTAAGGTGTTTCAGTGGCCTGAGACGAGTTTCGAACATCTTCCTTTGCCAGTAAGCAAAACAGGACCAAAGGAGACCAAAAGTGGAACTTGGGTCCAAAGGCCCCAGAAAGTGCCAAAACGGGAGAAGATGGTGAGAAAGCCTTCCTTTGAGTCCTCGGAGTGTTATTTAAGGCGTTTCAGTGGCCTGAGACGAGTTTCGCACGTCTTCCTTTGCCGGTAAGCAAAAGCGGACCAAAAGAGACCAAAAGTGGAACTTGGGTCCAAAGGCCCCAGAAAGTGCCAAAACGGGAGAAGATGGTGAGAAAGCCTTCCTTTGAGTCCTCGGAGTGTTATTTAAGGCGTTTCAGTGGCCTGAGAGGAGTTTCGCACGTCTTCCTTTGCCGGTAAGCAAAAGCGGAGCAAAAGAGACCAAAACTGAAACTTGGGTCGAAAGGCCCCAGAAAGTGCCAAAAGGGGAGAAGGTGGTGAGAAAGGCTTCCTTTGAGTCCTAGGAGTGACATTCAAGGAGTTTCAGTGGCTTGAGATGTGTTTCGCATGTCTTCCTTTGCCGGTATGCAAATTGGGACCAAAAGAGACCAAAACTCGAATTTGGGTCCAAAGGCGTCGGAATGTGCCAGAAGGGGAGAAGGCGGTGAGAAAGCCTTCCTTTGAGTCCATGGAGTGATATTCAAGGAGTCTCGGTGGCACGAGACTAGTTACGCATGTCTTGCTTTGCCGGTAAGCAAAAGGGGACTAAAAGAGAGCAAAACTAGAACTTAGGTCCAAAGGCGCCGGAATGTGACGAAGGGGAGAAGGTGGTGAGAACGCCTTCCTTTAAGTCTTAAGAGTGATATTCAAGGTGTTTCAGTGGCGTGACACGAGTTTCGCACGTCTTCCTTTGTCGGTAAGCAAAAGGGAACCAAAGGAGACCAAAAGTGGAACTTGGGACCAAAGGCCGCAGAAAGTGCCAAAAGGGGAGAAGATGTTGAGAAAGGCTTCCTTTGAGTCCTAGGAGTGATATTCAAGGCGTTTCAGTGGCCTGAGACGAGTTTCGCACGTCTTCCTTTGCCGGTAAGCAAAAGGGGAGCAAAAGAGACCAAAACTGAAACTTGGGTCGAAAGGCCCCAGAAAGTGCCAAAAGGGGAGAAGGTGGTGAGAAAGGCTTCCTTTGAGTCCTAGGAGTGACATTCAAGGAGTTTCAGTGGCTTGAGATGTGTTTCGCATGTCTTCCTTTGCCGGTATGCAAATTGGGACCAAAAGAGACCAAAACTCGAATTTGGGTCCAAAGGCGTCGGAATGTGCCAGAAGGGGAGAAGGCGGTGAGAAAGCCTTCCTTTGAGTCCATGGAGTGATATTCAAGGAGTCTCAGTGACCTGAGACTAGTTTCGCATGTCTTCCTTTGCCGGTAAGCAAAAGGGGACTAAAAGAGAGCAAAACTAGAACTTAGGTCCAAAGGCGCCGAATGTGACAGAAGGGGAGAACATGGTGAGAACGCCTTTCTTTGAGTCCTCGGAGTGTTATTTAAGGTGTTTCAGTGGCCTGAGACGAGTTTCGAACATCTTCCTTTGCCAGTAAGCAAAACAGGACCAAAGGAGACCAAAAGTGGAACTTGGGTCCAAAGGCCCCAGAAAGTGCCAAAACGGGAGAAGATGGTGAGAAAGCCTTCCTTTGAGTCCTCGGAGTGTTATTTAAGGCGTTTCAGTGGCCTGAGACGAGTTTCGCACGTCTTCCTTTGAGTCCATTGAGTGATATTCAAGGAGTCTCAGTGACCTGAGACTAGTTTCGCATGTCTTCCTTTGCCGGTAAGCAAAAGGGGACTAAAAGAGAGCAAAACTAGAACTTAGGTCCAAAGGCGCCGGAATGTGACAGAAGGGGAGAAGGTGGTGAGAACGCCTTCCTTTAAGTCTTAAGAGTGATATTCAAGGTGTTTCAGTAGCGTGAGACGAGTTTCGCACGTCTTCCTTTGCCGGTAAGCAAAAGGGAACCGAAGGAGACCAAAAGTGGAACTTGGGACCAAAGGCCGCAGAAAGTGCCAAAACGGGAGAAGATGGTGAGAAAGCCTTCCTTTGAGTCCTCGGAGTGTTATTTAAGGCGTTTCAGTGGCCTGAGACGAGTTTCGCACGTCTTCCTTTGCCGGTAAGCAAAAGCGGACCAAAAGAGACCAAAAGTGGAACTTGGGTCCAAAGGCCCCAGAAAGTGCCAAAACGGGAGAAGATGGTGAGAAAGCCTTCCTTTGAGTCCTCGGAGTGTTATTTAAGGCGTTTCAGTGGCCTGAGAGGAGTTTCGCACGTCTTCCTTTGCCGGTAAGCAAAAGCGGAGCAAAGAGACCAAAACCGAAACTTGGGTCGAAAGGCCCCAGAAAGTGCCAAAAGGGGAGAAGGTGGTGAGAAAGGCTTCCTTTGAGTCCTAGGAGTGACATTCAAGGAGTTTCAGTGGCTTGAGATGTGTTTCGCATGTCTTCCTTTGCCGGTATGCAAATTGGGACCAAAAGAGACCAAAACTCGAATTTGGGTCCAAAGGCGTCGGAATGTGCCAGAAGGGGAGAAGGCGGTGAGAAAGCCTTCCTTTGAGTCCATGGAGTGATATTCAAGGAGTCTCAGTGGCACGAGACTAGTTACGCATGTCTTGCTTTGCCGGTAAGCAAAAGGGGACTAAAAGAGAGCAAAACTAGAACTTAGGTCCAAAGGCGCCGGAATGTGACAGAAGGGGAGAAGGTGGTGAGAACGCCTTCCTTTAAGTCTTAAGAGTGATATTCAAGGTGTTTCAGTGGCGTGACACGAGTTTCGCACGTCTTCCTTTGTCGGTAAGCAAAAGGGAACCAAAGGAGACCAAAAGTGGAACTTGGGACCAAAGGCCGCAGAAAGTGCCAAAAGGGGAGAAGATGTTGAGAAAGGCTTCCTTTGAGTCCTAGGAGTGATATTCAAGGCGTTTCAGTGGCACGAGACGAGTTTCGCACGTCTTCCTTTGCCGGTAAGCAAAAGGGGAGCAAAAGAGACCAAAACTGAAACTTGGGTCGAAAGGCCCCAGAAAGTGCCAAAAGGGGAGAAGGTGGTGAGAAAGGCTTCCTTTGAGTCCTAGGAGTGACATTCAAGGAGTTTCAGTGGCTTGAGATGTGTTTCGCATGTCTTCCTTTGCCAGTATGCAAATTGGGACCAAAAGAGACCAAAACTCGAATTTGGGTCCAAAGGCGTCGGAATGTGCCAGAAGGGGAGAAGGCGGTGAGAAAGCCTTCCTTTGAGTCCATGGAGTGATATTCAAGGAGTCTCAGTGACCTGAGACTAGTTTCGCATGTCTTCCTTTGCCGGTAAGCAAAAGGGGACTAAAAGAGAGCAAAACTAGAACTTAGGTCCAAAGGCGCCGGAATGTGACAGAAGGGGAGAACATGGTGAGAACGCCTTTCTTTGAGTCCTCGGAGTGTTATTTAAGGTGTTTCAGTGGCCTGAGACGAGTTTCGAACATCTTCCTTTGCCAGTAAGCAAAACAGGACCAAAGGAGACCAAAAGTGGAACTTGGGTCCAAAGGCCCCAGAAAGTGCCAAAACGGGAGAAGATGGTGAGAAAGCCTTCCTTTGAGTCCTCGGAGTGTTATTTAAGGCGTTTCAGTGGCCTGAGACGAGTTTCGCACGTCTTCCTTTGAGTCCATTGAGTGATATTCAAGGAGTCTCAGTGACCTGAGACTAGTTTCGCATGTCTTCCTTTGCCGGTAAGCAAAAGGGGACTAAAAGAGAGCAAAACTAGAACTTAGGTCCAAAGGCGCCGGAATGTGACAGAAGGGGAGAAGGTGGTGAGAACGCCTTCCTTTAAGTCTTAAGAGTGATATTCAAGGTGTTTCAGTAGCGTGAGACGAGTTTCGCACGTCTTCCTTTGCCGGTAAGCAAAAGGGAACCGAAGGAGACCAAAAGTGGAACTTGGGACCAAAGGCCGCAGAAAGTGCCAAAAGGGGAGAAGATGGTGAGAAAGGCTTCCTTTGAGTCCTAGGAGTGATATTCAAGGCGTTTCAGTGGCCTGAGACGAGTTTCGCACGTCTTCCTTTGCCGGTAAGCAAAAGCGGACCAAAAGAGACCAAAAGTGGAACTTGGGTCCAAAGGCCCCAGAAAGTGCCAAAACGGGAGAAGATGGTGAGAAAGCCTTCCTTTGAGTCCTCGGAGTGTTATTTAAGGCGTTTCAGTGGCCTGAGAGGAGTTTCGCACGTCTTCCTTTGCCGGTAAGCAAAAGCGGAGCAAAAGAGACCAAAAGCGAAACTTGGGTCGAAAGGCCCCGAAAGTGCCAAAAGGGGAGAAGGTGGTGAGAAAGGCTTCCTTTGAGTCCTAGGAGTGACATTCAAGGAGTTTCAGTGGCTTGAGATGTGTTTCGCATGTCTTCCTTTGCCGGTATGCAAATTGGGACCAAAAGAGACCAAAACTCGAATTTGGGTCCAAAGGCGTCGGAATGTGCCAGAAGGGGAGAAGGCGGTGAGAAAGCCTTCCTTTGAGTCCATGGAGTGATATTCAAGGAGTCTCAGTGACTCGAGACTAGTTTCGCATGTCTTCCTTTGCCGGTAAGCAAAAGGGGACTAAAAGAGAGCAAAACTAGAACTTAGGTCCAAAGGCGCCGGAATGTGACAGAAGGGGAGAACATGGTGAGAACGCCTTTCTTTGAGTCCTCGGAGTGTTATTTAAGGTGTTTCAGTGGCCTGAGACGAGTTTCGAACATCTTCCTTTGCCAGTAAGCAAAACAGGACCAAAGGAGACCAAAAGTGGAACTTGGGTCCAAAGGCCCCAGAAAGTGCCAAAACGGGAGAAGATGGTGAGAAAGCCTTCCTTTGAGTCCTCGGAGTGTTATTTAAGGCGTTTCAGTGGCCTGAGACGAGTTTCGCACGTCTTCCTTTGAGTCCATTGAGTGATATTCAAGGAGTCTCAGTGACCTGAGACTAGTTTCGCATGTCTTCCTTTGCCGGTAAGCAAAAGGGGACTAAAAGAGAGCAAAACTAGAACTTAGGTCCAAAGGCGCCGGAATGTGACAGAAGGGGAGAAGGTGGTGAGAACGCCTTCCTTTAAGTCTTAAGAGTGATATTCAAGGTGTTTCAGTAGCGTGAGACGAGTTTCGCACGTCTTCCTTTGCCGGTAAGCAAAAGGGAACCGAAGGAGACCAAAAGTGGAACTTGGGACCAAAGGCCGCAGAAAGTGCCAAAAGGGGAGAAGATGGTGAGAAAGGCTTCCTTTGAGTCCTAGGAGTGATATTCAAGGCGTTTCAGTGGCCTGAGACGAGTTTCGCACGTCTTCCTTTGCCGGTAAGCAAAAGCGGACCAAAAGAGACCAAAAGTGGAACTTGGGTCCAAAGGCCCCAGAAAGTGCCAAAACGGGAGAAGATGGTGAGAAAGCCTTCCTTTGAGTCCTCGGAGTGTTATTTAAGGCGTTTCAGTGGCCTGAGAGGAGTTTCGCACGTCTTCCTTTGCCGGTAAGCAAAAGCGGAGCAAAAGAGACCAAAACTGAAACTTGGGTCGAAAGGCCCCAGAAAGTGCCAAAAGGGGAGAAGGTGGTGAGAAAGGCTTCCTTTGAGTCCTAGGAGTGACATTCAAGGAGTTTCAGTGGCTTGAGATGTGTTTCGCATGTCTTCCTTTGCCGGTATGCAAATTGGGACCAAAAGAGACCAAAACTCGAATTTGGGTCCAAAGGCGTCGGAATGTGCCAGAAGGGGAGAAGGCGGTGAGAAAGCCTTCCTTTGAGTCCATGGAGTGTTATTCAACGAGTCTCAGTGGCCTGAGACTAGTTACGCATGTCTTGCTTTGCCGGTAAGCAAAAGGGGACTAAAAGAGAGCAAAACTAGAACTTAGGTCCAAAGGCGCCGGAATGTGACAGAAGGGGAGAAGGTGGTGAGAACGCCTTCCTTTAAGTCTTGAGAGTGATATTCAAGGTGTTTCAGTGGCGTGAGACGAGTTTCGCACATCTTCCTTTGTCGGTAAGCAAAAGGGAACCAAAGGAGACCAAAAGTGGAACTTGGGACCAAAGGCCGCAGAAAGTGCCAAAAGGGGAGAAGATGGTGAGAAAGGCTTCCTTTGACTCCTAGGAGTGATATTCAAGGCGTTTCAGTGGCCTGAGACGAGTTTTCACGTCTTCCTTTGCCGGTAAGCAAAAGGGGAGCAAAAGAGACCAAAACTGAAACTTGGGTCGAAAGGCCCCAGAAAGTGCCAAAAGGGGAGAAGGTGGTGAGAAAGGCTTCCTTTGAGTCCTAGGAGTGACATTCAAGGAGTTTCAGTGGCTCACATCGCATGTCTTCCTTTGCCGGTAAGCAAATTGGGACCAAAAGAGACCAAAACTCGAATTTGGGTCCAAAGGCGTCGGAATGTGCCAGAAGGGGAGAAGGCGGTGAGAAAGCCTTCCTTTGAGTCCATGGAGTGATATTCAAGGAGTCTCAGTGGCCTGAGACTAGTAACGCATGTCTTGCTTTGCCGGTAAGCAAAAGGGGACTAAAAGAGAGCAAAACTAGAACTTAGGTCCAAAGGCGCCGGAATGTGACAGAAGGGGAGAAGGTGGTGAGAACGCCTTCCTTTAAGTCTTAAGAGTGATATTCAAGGTGTTTCAGTGGCGTGAGACGAGTTTCGCACGTCTTCCTTTGCTGGTAAGCAAAAGGGAACCAAAGGAGACCAAAAGTGGAACTTGGGACCAAAGGCCGCAGAAAGTGCCAAAAGGGGAGAAGATGGTGAGAAAGGCTTCCTTTGAGTCCTAGGAGTGATATTCAAGTTGTTTCAGTGGCCTGAGACGAGTTTCGCACGTCTTCCTTTGACGGTAAGCAAAAGTGGAGCAAAAGAGACCAAAACTGAAACTTGGGTCGAAAGGCCCCAGAAAGTGCCAAAAGGGGAGAAGGTGGTGAGAAAGGCTTCCTTTGAGTCCTAGGAGTGACATTCAAGGAGTTTCAGTGCCTTGAGATGTGTTTCGCATGTCTTCCTTTGCTGGTGAGAAAGGCTTCCTTTGTGTCCTAGGAGTGACATTCAAGGAGTTTCAGTGCCTTGAGATGTGTTTCGCATGTCTTCCTTTGCCGGTAAGCAAAAGGGGACGAAAAGAGACCAAAACTCGAATTTGGGTCCAAAGGCGTCGGAATGTGCCAGAAGGGGAGAAGGCGGTGAGAAAGCCTTCCTTTGAGTCCATTGAGTGATATTCAAGGAGTCTCAGTGACCTGAGACTAGTTTCGCATGTCTTGCTTTGCCGGTAAGCAAAAGGGGACTAAAAGAGAGCAAAACTAGAACTTAGGTCCAAAGGCGCCGGAATGTGACAGAAGGGGAGAAGGTGGTGAGAACGCCTTCCTTTAAGTCTTAAGAGTGATATTCAAGGTGTTTCAGTGGCGTGAGACGAGTTTCGCACGTCTTCCTTTGCCGGTAAGCAAAAGGGAACAAAAGGAGACCAAAAGTGGAACTTGGGACCAAAGGCCGCAGAAAGTGCCAAAAGGGGAGAAGATGGTGAGAAAGGCTTCCTTTGAGTCCTAGGAGTGATATTCAAGGCGTTTCAGTGGCCTGAGACGAGTTTCGCACGTCTTCCTTTGCCGGTAAGCAAAAGGGGAGCAAAAGAGACCAAAACTGAAACTTGGGTCGAAAAGCCCCAGAAAGTGCCAAAAGGGGAGAAGGTGGTGAGAAAGGCTTCCTTTGAGTCCTAGGAGTGACATTCAAGGAGTTTCAGTGGCTCACATCGCATGTCTTCCTTTGCCGGTAAGCAAATTGGGACCAAAAGAGACCAAAACTCGAATTTGGGTCCAAAGGCGTCGGAATGTGCCAGAAGGGGAGAAGGCGGTGAGAAAGCCTTCCTTTGAGTCCATGGAGTGATATTCAAGGAGTCTCAGTGGCCTGAGACTAGTAACGCATGTCTTGCTTTGCCGGTAAGCAAAAGGGGACTAAAAGAGAGCAAAACTAGAACTTAGGTCCAAAGGCGCCGGAATGTGACAGAAGGGGAGAAGGTGGTGAGAACGCCTTCCTTTAAGTCTTAAGAGTGATATTCAAGGTGTTTCGTGGCCTGAGACGAGTTTCGCACGTCTTCCTTTGCTGGTAAGCAAAAGGGAACCAAAGGAGACCAAAAGTGGAACTTGGGACCAAAGGCCGCAGAAAGTGCCAAAAGGGGAGAAGATGGTGAGAAAGGCTTCCTTTGAGTCCTAGGAGTGATATTCAAGGCGTTTCGGTGGCACGAGACGAGTTTCGCACGTCTTCCTTTGCCGGTAAGCAAAAGGGGAGCAAAAGAGACCAAAACTGAAACTTGGGTCGAAAGGCCCCAGAAAGTGCCAAAAGGGGAGAAGGTGGTGAGAAAGGCTTCCTTTGAGTCCTAGGAGTGACATTCAAGGAGTTTCAGTGCCTTGAGATGTGTTTCGCATGTCTTCCTTTGCTGGTGAGAAAGGCTTCCTTTGTGTCCTAGGAGTGACATTCAAGGAGTTTCAGTGCCTTGAGATGTGTTTCGCATGTCTTCCTTTGCCGGTAAGCAAAAGGGGACGAAAAGAGACCAAAACTCGAATTTGGGTCCAAAGGCGTCGGAATGTGCCAGAAGGGGAGAAGGCGGTGAGAAAGCCTTCCTTTGAGTCCTAGGAGTGACATTCAAGGAGTTTCAGTGGCTTGAGATGTGTTTCGCATGTCTTCCTTTGCCGGTAAGCAAATTGGGACCAAAAGAGACCAAAACTCGAATTTGGGTCCAAAGGCGTCGGAATGTGCCAGAAGGGGAGAAGGCGGTGAGAAAGCCTTCCTTTGAGTCCATGGAGTGATATTCAAGGAGTCTCAGTGGCCTGAGACTAGTTACGCATGTCTTGCTTTGCCGGTAAGCAAAAGGGGACTAAAAGAGAGCAAAACTAGAACTTAGGTCCAAAGGCGCCGGAATGTGACAGAAGGGGAGAAGGTGGTGAGAATGCCTTCCTTTAAGTCTTAAGAGTGATATTCAAGGTGTTTCAGTGGCGTGAGACGAGTTTCGCACGTCTTCCTTTCTTAGGTAAGCAAAAGGGAACCGAAGGAGACCAAAAGTGGAACTTGGGACCAAAGGCCGCAGAAAGTGCCAAAAGGGGAGAAGATGGTGAGAAAGGCTTCCTTTGAGTCCTAGGAGTGATATTCAAGGCGTTTCAGTGGCCTGAGACGAGTTTCGCACGTCTTCCTTTGCCGGTAAGCAAAAGGGGTGCAAAAGAGACCAAAACTGAAACTTGGGTCGAAAGGCCCCAGAAAGTGCAAAAAGTGGAGAAGGTTGTGAGAAAGGCTTCCTTTGAGTCCTAGGAGTGACATTCAAGGAGTTTCAGTGCCTTGAGATGTGTTTCGCATGTCTTCCTTTGCCGGTAAGCAAAAGGGGACGAAAAGAGACCAAAACTCGAATTTGGGTCCAAAGGCGTCGGAATGTGCCAGAAGGGGAGAAGGCGGTGAGAAAGCCTTCCTTTGAGTCCATTGAGTGATATTCAAGGAGTCTCAGTGACCTGAGACTAGTTTCGCATGTCTTCCTTTGCCGGTAAGCAAAAGGGGACTAAAAGAGAGCAAAACTAGAACTTAGGTCCAAAGGCGCCGGAATGTGACAGAAGGGGAGAACATGGTGAGAACGCCTTCCTTTGAGTCCTCGGAGCGTTATTTAAGGTGTTTCAGTGGCCTGAGACGAGTTTCGAACATCTTCCTTTGCCAGAAAGCAAAACGGGACCAAAGGAGACCAAAAGTGGAACTTGGGTCCAAAGGCCCCAGAAAGTGCCAAAACGGGAGAAGATGGTGAGAAAGCCTTCCTTTGAGTCCTCGGAGTGTTATTTAAGGCGTTTCAGTGGCCTGAGACGAGTTTCGCACGTCTTCCTTTTCCGGTAAGCAAAAGGGGAGCAAAAGAGACCAAAACTGAAACTTGGGTCGAAAGGCCCCAGAAAGTGCCAAAAGGGGAGAAGGTGGTGAGAAAGGCTTCCTTTGAGTCCTAGGAGTGACATTCAAGGAGTTTCAGTGGCTTGAGATGTGTTTCACATGTCTTCCTTTGCCGGTATGCAAAGTGGGACCAAAAGAGACCAAAACTCGAATTTGGGTCCAAAGGCGTCAGAATGTACCAGAAGGGGAGAAGGCGGTGAGAAAGCCTTCCTTTGAGTCCATGGAGTGATATTCAAGGAGTCTCAGTGGCCTGAGACTAGTTACGCATGTCTTGCTTTGCCGGTAAGCAAAAGGGGACTAAAAGAGAGCAAAACTAGAACTTAGGTCCAAAGGCGCCGGAATGTGACAGAAGGGGAGAAGGTGGTGAGAACGCCTTCCTTTAAGTCTTAAGAGTGATATTCAAGGTGTTGCAGTGGCGTGAGACGAGTTTCGCCCGTCTTCCTTTGCCGGTAAGCAAAAGGGAACCGAAGGAGACCAAAAGTGGAACTTGGGACCAAAGGCCGCAGAAAGTGCCAAAAGGGGAGAAGATGGTGAGAAAGGCTTCCTTTGAGTCCTAGGAGTGATATTCAAGGCGTTTCAGTGGCCTGAGACGAGTTTCGCACGTCTTCCTTTGCCGGTAAGCAAAAAAGGTGCAAAAGAGACCAAAACTAAAGCTTGGGTCGAAAGGCCCCAGAAAGTGCCAAAAGTGGAGAAGGTGGTGAGAAAGGCTTCCTTTGAGTCCTAGGAGTGACATTCAAGGAGTTTCAGTGCCTTGAGATGTGTTTCGCATGTCATCCTTTGCCGGTAAGCAAAAGGGGACGAAAAGAGACCAAAACTCGAATTTGGGTCCAAAGGCGTCGGAATGTGCCAGAAGGGGAGAAGGCGGTGAGAAAGCCTTCCTTTGAGTCCATGGAGTGATATTCAAGGAGTCTCAGTGGGCTGAGACTAGTTACGCATGTCTTGCTTTGCCGGTAAGCAAAAGGGGACTAAAAGAGAGCAAAACTAGAACTTAGGTCCAAACGCGCCGGAATGTGACAGAAGGGGAGAAGGTGGTGAGAACGCCTTCCTTTAAGTCTTAAGAGTGATATTCAAGGTGTTTCAGTGGCGTGAGACGAGTTTCGCACGTCTTCCTTTGCCGGTAAGCAAAAGGGAACCGAAGGAGACCAAAAGTGGAACTTGGGTCCAAAGGCCCCAGAAAGTGCCAAAACGGGAGAAGATGGTGAGAAAGCCTTCCTTTGAGTCCTCGGAGTGTTATTTAAGGCGTTTCAGTGGCCTGAGACGAGTTTCGCACGTCATCCTTTGCCGGTAAGCAAAAGCGGACCAAAAGAGACCAAAAGTGGAACTTGGGTCCAAAGGCCCCAGAAAGTGCCAAAACGGGAGAAGATGGTGAGAAAGCCTTCCTTTGAATCCTCGGAGTGTTATTTAAGGCGTTTCAGTGGCCTGAGAGGAGTTTTGCACGTCTTCCTTTGCCGGTAAGCAAAAGCGGAGCAAAAGAGACCAAAACTGAAACTTCAGTCGAAAGGCCCCAGAATGTGCCAAAAGGGGAGAAGGTGGTGAGAAAGGCTTCCTTTGAGTCCTAGGAGTGACATTCAAGGAGTTTCAGTGGCTTGAGATGTGTTTCGCATGTCTTCCTTTGCTGGTGAGAAAGGCTTCCTTTGTGTCCTAGGAGTGACATTCAAGGAGTTTCAGTGCCTTGAGATGTGTTTCGCATGTCTTCCTTTGCCGGTAAGCAAAAGGGGACGAAAAGAGACCAAAACTCGAATTTGGGTCTAAAGGCGTCGGAATGTGCCAGAAGGGGAGAAGGCGGTGAGAAAGCCTTCCTTTGAGTCCATGGAGTGATATTCAAGGAGTCTCAGTGGCATGAGACTAGTTACGCATGTCTTGCTTTGCCGGTAAGCAAAAGGGGACTAAAAGAGAGCAAAACTAGAACTTAGGTCCAAAGGCGCCGGAATGTGACAGAAGGGGAGAAGGTGGTGAGAACGCCTTCCTTTAAGTCTTAAGAGTGATATTCAAGGTGTTTCAGTGGCGTGAGACGAGTTTCGTACGTCTTCCTTTGCCGGTAAGCAAAAGGGAACCGAAGGAGACCAAAAGTGGAACTTGGGACCAAAGGCCGCAGAAAGTGCCAAAAAGGGGAGAAGATGGTGAGAAAGGCTTCCTTTGAGTCCTATGAGTGATATTCAAGGCGTTTCAGTGGCCTGAGACGAGTTTCGCACGTCTTCCTTTGCCGGTAAGCAAAAGGGGAGCAAAAGAGACCAAAACTGAAACTTGGGTTGAAAGGCCCCAGAAAGTGCCAAAAGGGGAGAAGGTGGTGAGAAAGGCTTCCTTTGAGTCCTAGGAGTGACATTCAAGGAGTTTCAGTGCCTTGAGATGTGTTTCGCATGTCTTCCTTTGCCGGTAAGCAAAAGGGGACGAAAAGAGACCAAAACTCGAATTTGGGTCCAAAGGCGTCGGAATGTGCCAGAAGGGGAGAAGGCGGTGAGAAAGCCTTCCTTTGAGTCCATCGAGTGATATTCAAGGAGTCTCAGTGACCTGAGACTAGTTTCGCATGTCTTCCTTTGCCGGTAAGCAAAAGGGGACTAAAAGAGAGCAAAACTAGAACTTAGGTCCAAAGGCGCCGAATGTGACAGAAGGGGAGAACATGGTGAGAACGCCTTCCTTTGAGTCCTCGGAGTGTTATTTAAGGTGTTTCAGTGGCCTGAGACGAGTTTCGAACATCTTCCTTTGCCAGTAAGCAAAACGGGACCAAAGGAGACCAAAAGTGGAACTTGGGTCCAAAGGCCCCAGAAAGTGCCAAAACGGGAGAAGATGGTGAGAAAGCCTTCCTTTGAGTCCTCAGAGTGTTATCTAAGGCGTTTCAGTGGCCTGAGACGAGTTTCGCACGTCTTCCTTTGCCGGTAAGTAAAAGCGGACCAAAAGAGACCAAAAGTGGAACTTGGGTCCAAAGGCCCCAGAAAGTGCCAAAACGGGAGAAGATGGTGAGAAAGCCTTCCTTTGAGTCCTCGGAGTGTTATTTAAGGCGTTTCAGTGGCCTGAGAGGAGTTTCGCACGTCTTCCTTTGCCGGTAAGCAAAAGGGGAGCAAAAGAGACCAAAACTGAAACTTGGGTTGAAAGGCCCCAGAAAGTGCCAAAAGGGGAGAAGGTGGTGAGAAAGGCTTCCTTTGAGTCCTAGGAGTGACATTCAAGGAGTTTCAGTGGCTTGAGATGTGTTTCGCATGTCTTCCTTTGCCGGTAAGCAAAACGGGACCAAAGGAGACCAAAAGTGGAACTTGGGTCCAAAGGCCCCAGAAAGTGCCAAAAGGGGAGAAGGTGGTGAGAAAGCCTTCCTTTGAGTCCAAGGAGTGTTATTTAAGGTGTTTCAGTGGCCTGAGACGAGTTTCGAACGTCTTCCTTTGCCGGTAAGCAAAACGGGACCAAAGGAGACCAAAAGTGGAACTTGGGTCCAAAGGCCCCAAAAAGTGCCAAAAGGGGAGAAGGTGGTGAGAAAGCCTTCCTTTGAGTCCTCGGAGTGTTATTTAAGGTGTTTCAGTGGCTTGAGACGAGTTTCGCACGTCTTACTTTGCCGATAAGCAAAAGGGGACAAAAATAGACCAAAACTAGAACTTGGTTCCAAAGGCAACAGAAAGTGGCAGAATGGGAGAAGGTGGTAATAAAGCCTTCCTTTGAGTCCTAGGAGTGTTATTTAAGGTGTTTAAGTGGCTTGAGACGAGTTTCGCACGTCTTCCTTTGCCGGTAAGCAAAGGAGGACCAAAAGAGACCAAAATTGGAACTTGGTTCCAAAGGCAACAGAAAGTGGCAGAAGGGAAGAAGGTGGTGATAAAGCCTTCCTTTGAGTCCTAGGAGTGTTATGTAAGGTGTATCAGTGGCCTGAGACGAGTTTCGAACGTCTTCCTTTGCCGGTAAGCAAAACGGGACCAAAGGAGACCAAAAGTGGAACTTGGGTCCAAAGGCCCTAGAAAGCGCCAAAAGGGGAGAAGATGGTTAGAAAGCCTTCCTTTGAGTCCTCGGAGTGTTATTTAAGGCGTTTCAGTGGCCTGAGACGAGTTTCGCACGTCTCCTTTGCCGGTGAGCAAAAAGGGACCAAAGGAGACCAAAACTGGAACTTGGGTCCAAAGGCCCCAGAAAGTGCCAAAAGGGGTGAAGGTGGTGAGAAAGCCTTCCTTTGAGTCCTAGGAGTGTTATTTAAGGTGTTTCAGTGGCCTGAGACGAGTTTCGCACGTCTTCCTTTGCCGGTAAGCAAAAGGGGACCAAAACAGACCAAAAGTGGAACTTGGTTCCAGAGGCAACAGAAAGTGGCAGAAGGGGAGAAGGTGGTGAGAACGCCTTCCTTTAAGTCTTAAGTGTGATATTCAAGGTGTTTCAGTGGCCTGAGACGAGTGTCGCACGTCTTCTTTTGCCGGTAAGCAAAAGTGGACCACAAGAGACCAAAACTGGAACTTGTGTCCAAAGGCGCCAGAAAGTGCCAGAAGGAGAGATGGTTGTGAGAAAGCTTTCCTTTGGGTCCAAGGAGTGATATTTCAGGCGTGTCAGTGGCCTGAGACGAGTTTCGCACGTCTTCCTTTGCTGGTAAGCAAAAGGGGACCAAAAGAGACCAAAACTGGAACTTGGTTCCAAAGGCGACAGAAAGTGCCAGAAGCGGAGAAGGTGGTGATCAAGCCTTCCTTTGAGTCCTAGGAGTGTTATTTAAGGTGTTCCAGTGGCCTGAGACGAGTTTCGTACGTCTTCCTTTGCCGGTAAGCAAAAGGGGACCAAAGGAGGCCAAAAGTGGAACTTGGGTCCAAAGGCCCCAGCAAGTGCCAAAAGGGGAGAAGGTGGTGAGAAAGCCTTCCTTTGAGTCCTTGGAGTGTTATTTAAGTTGTTTCAGGGGCCTGAGACGAGTTTCTAACGTCTTCCTTTGCCGGTAAGCAAAACGGGACCAAAGGAGACCAAAACTGGAACTTGGTTCCAAAGGCGACAGAAAGTGGCAGAAGGGGAGAAGGTGGTGATGAAGCCTTCCTTTGAGTCCTAGGAGTGTTATTTAAGGTGTTTCAGTGGCCTGAGACGAGTTTCGCACGTCTTCCTTTGCCGGTAAGCAAAAGGGGACCAAAAGAGACCAAAACTGGAACTTGGTTCCAAAGGCGACAGAAAGTGGCAGAAGGGGAGAAGGTGGTGATGAAGCCTTCCTTTGAGTCCTAGGAGTGTTATTTAAGGTGTTTCAGTGGCCTGAGACGAGTTTCGCACGTCTTCCTTTGCCGATAAGCAAAAGGGGACCAAAGGAGACCAAAAGTGGAACTTGGGTCCAAAGGCCCCATCAAGTGCCAAAAGGGGAGAAGGTGGTGAGAAAGCCTTCCTTTGAGTCCTTGAAGTGTTATTTAAGGTGTTTCAGTGGCCTGAGACGAGTTTCGCACGTCTTCCTTTGCCGGTAAGCAAAAGGTGACCAAAAGAGACCAAAACTGGAACTTGGTTCCAAAGGCGACAAAAAGTGGCAGAAGGGGAGAAGGTGGTGATGAAGCCTTCCTTTGAGTCCTAGGAGTGTTATTTAAGGTGTTTCAGTGGCCTGAGACGAGTTTCGCACGTCTTCCTTTGCCAGTAAGCAAAAGGGGACCAAAAGAGACCAAAACTGAAACTTGGGTCCAAAGGCCCCAGAAAGTGCCAAAAGGGGAGAAGCTGGTGAGAAAGGCTTCCTTTGAGTCCTAGGAGTGATATTCAAGGAGTTTTAGTGGCTTGAGATGTGTTTCGCATGTCTTCCTTTGCCGGTAAGCAAAAGGGGACCAAAGGAGACCAAAACTCGAATTTGGGTCCAAAGGCGTCAGAATGTGCCAGAAGGGGAGAAGGCGGTGAGAAAGCCTTCCTTTGAGTCCATGGAGTGATATTCAAGGAGTCTCAATGGCCTGAGACGAGTTTCGCACGTCTTCCTTTGCCGGTAAGCAAAAGGGGACCAAAAGAGACCAAAACTGGAACTTGGTTCCAAAGGCGACAGAAAGTGGCAGAAGGGGAGAAGGTGGTGAGAAAGCCTTCCTCTGAGTCCTAGAAGTGTTATTTAAGGTGTTTCAGTGGCTTGAGACGAGTTTCGCACGTCTTCATTTGCCGGTAAGCAAAAGGGGACCAAAGGAGACCAAAAGTGGAACTTGGGTCCAAAGGCCCCAGAAAGTGCCAAAAGGGGAGAAGGTGGGGAGAAAGGCTTCCTTTGAGTCCTAGGACTGATATTCAAGGAGTTTTAGTGGCTTGAGACGTGTTTCGCATGTCTTCCTTTGCCGGTAAGCAAAAGGGGACCAAAAGAGACCAAAACTGGAACTTGGTTCCAAACGCGACAGAAAGTGGCAGAAGGGGAGAAGGTGGTGATAAAGCCTTCCTTTGAGTCCTAGGAGTGTTATTTAGGGTGTTTCAGTGGACTGAGACGAGTTTCGCACGTCTTCCTTTGCCGGTAAGCAAAAGGGGACCAAAAGAGACCAAAAATGGAACTTGGGTCCAAAGGCGCCAGAAAGTGCCAGAAGGGGAGAAGGTGGTGTGAAAGGTTTTCTTTGAGTTCTAGGAGTGTTATTCAAGTAGTTTAAGTGGCTTAAAACGAGTTTCGCACGTCTTCCTTTGTCGACAAGCAAATGGGGACCAAAGGAGACCAAAACTGGAACTTGTGTCCAAAGGCGCCAGAAAGTGCCAGAAAAAGAGATGGTTGTTAGAACGCTTTCCTTTGGGTCCTAGGATTGATATTTCAGGAGTGTCAGTGGCCTGAGACGAGTTTCGCACGTCTTCCTTTGCTGGTAAGCAAAAGGGGACCAAAAGAGACCAAAACTGGAACTTGGTTCCAAAGGCGACAGAAAGTGGCAGAAGGGGAGAAGGTGGTGATGAAGCCTTCCTTTGAGTCCTAGGAGTGTTATTTAAGGTGTTTCAGTGGCCTGAGACGAGTTTCGCACGTCTTCCCTTGCCGGTAAGCAAAAGGGGACCAAAAGAGACCAAAACTGGAACTTGTGTCCAAAGGCGCCAGAAAGTGCCAGAAGGCGAGATGGTTGTGAGAAAGGTTTCCTTTATGTCCTAGGAGTGATATTTCAGGCGTGTCAGTGGCCTGACACTAGTTTCGCATGTCTTCCTTTGTCGGTAAGCAAAAGGGGACCAAAAGAGAGCAAAACTAGAACTCAGGCCGACAGGCGCCGGAATGTGACAGAAGGGGAGAAGGTGGTGAGAACGCCTTCCTTTAAGTCTTAAGAATGATATTCAAGGTGTTTCAGTGGCCTGAGACGAGTGTCGCACGTCTTCTTTTGCTGGTAAGCAAAAGTGGACCAAAAGCGACCAAAACTGGAACTTGTGTCCAAAGGCGCCAGAAAGTGCCAGAAGGAGAGATGGTTATGAGAAAGCTTTCCTTTGGGTCCTAGGAGTGATATTTCAGGCGTGTCAGTGGCCTGAGACGAGTTTCGCACGTCTTCCTTTGCCGGTAAGCAAAAGGGGACCAAAAGAGACCAAAACTGGAACTTGGGTCCAAAGGCGCCAGAAAGTGCCAGAAGTAGAGAAGGTAGTGTGAAAGGCTTCCTTTGAGTTCTAGGAGTGATATTCAAGTAGTTTAAGTGGCTTGAAACGAGTTTCGCACGTCTTCCTTTGCTGACAAGCAAATAGGGACCAAAGGAGACCAAAAGTGGAACTTGGGTCCAAAGGCGCCAGAAAGTGCCAGAAGGGGAGAAGGTGGTGAGTAAGGCTTCCTTTGTGTCCTAGGAGTGATTTTCAAGTAGTTTCAGTGGCTTGAAACGAGTTTCGCACATCTTCGTTTGCCAGGAAGCAAAAGGGGACCAACAGAGACCAAAATTAGAACTTGGGTCCAAAATCCGGTGGAATGTGCTTGAAGGGAAGAAGGCGGTGATAAAGCCTTCTTTTGTGTCCATGGAGTGATATTCATGGAGTTTCCGCGGCCAGAGACTAGTTTCACACGACTTCCTTTGCCGGTAAGCAAAAGGGGACCAAAGGAGACCAAAACTCGAATTTGGGTCCAAAGGTGTCAGAATGTGCCAGAAGGGGAGAAGGCGGTGAGAAAGCCTTCCTTTGAGTCCATGGAGTGATATTCAAGGAGTCTCAGTGGCCTGAGACGAGTTTCGCACTTCTTCCTTTGCTGGTAAGCAAAAGGGGACCAAAAGAGACCAAAACTGGAACTTGATTCCAAAGGCGACAGAAAGTGGCAGAAGGGGAGAAGGCGGTGAGAAAGCCTTCCTTTGAGTCCATGGAGTGATATTCAAGGAGTCTTAGTGGCCTGAGACTAGTTTCGCATGTTTTCCTTTGCCGGTAAGCAAAAGCAGACCAAAAGAGAGCAAAATTAGAACTTGGGTGCAAAATCCGGTGGAATGTGCTTGAAGGGAAGAAGGCGGTGATAAAGCCTTCTTTTGTGTCCATGGAGTGATATTCATGGAGTTTCCGCGGCCAGAGACTAGTTTCGCACGACTTCCTTTGCCGGTAAGTAAAAGGGGACCAAAAGAGACCAAAACTAGAACTTGGGTCCAAAGGCGCCGAAATGTGACAGAAGGGGAGAAGGTGGTGAGAACGCCTTCCTTTAAGTCTTAAGAGTGATATTCAAGGTGTTTCAGTGGCCTGAGACGAGTGTCGCACGTCTTCTTTTGCCGGTTAGCAAAAGGGGACCAAAAGAGACCAAAACTCGAATTTGGGTCCAAAGGTGTCAGAATGTGCCACAAGGGGAGAAGGCGGTGAGAAAGCCTTCCTTTGAGTCCATGGAGTGATATTCAAGGAGTCTCAGTGGCCTGAGACTAGTTTCGCATGTCTTCCTTTGCCGGTAAGCAAAAGGGGACCAAAAGAGAGCAAAACTAGAACTTAGGTCCACGGGCGCCGGAATGTGACAGAAGGGGAGAAGGTGGTGAGAACGCCTTCCTTTAAGTCTTAAGAGTGATATTCAAGGTGTTTCAGTGGCCTGAGACGAGTGTCGCACGTCTTCTATTGCCGCTAAGCAAAAGGGGACCAAAAGAGACCAAAACTGGAACTTGTGTCCAAAGGCGCCAGAAAGTGCCAGAGGGAGAGATGGTTGTGAGAAAGCTTTCCTTTGGGTCCTAGGATTGATATTTCAGGCGTGTCAGTGGCCTGAGACGAGTTTCGCACGTCTTCCTTTGCTGGTAAGCAAAAGGGGACCAAAAGAGACCAAAACTGGAACTTGGTTCCAAAGGCGACAGAAAGTGGCAGAAGGGGAGAAGGTGGTGATCAAGCCTTCCTTTGAGTCCTAGGAGTGTTTCAGTGGCCTGAGACGAGTTTCGCACGTCTTCCTTTGCCGGTAAGCAAAAGGGGACCAAAGGAGACCAAAAGTGGAACTTGGGTCCAAAGGCCCCAGAAAGTGCCAAAAGGGGAGAAGGTGGTGAGAAAGGCTTCCTTTGAGTCCTAGGAGTGATATTCAATGAGTTTTAGTGGCTTGAGACATGTTTCGCATGTCTTCCTTTGCCGGTAAGCAAAAGGGGACCAAAAGAGACCAAAACTGGAACTTGGTTCCAAAGGCGACAAAAAGTGGCAGAAGGGGAGAAGGTGGTGATAAAGCCTTCCTTTGAGTCCTAGGAGTGTTATTTAGGGTGTTTCAGTGGCCTGAGACGAGTTTCGCACGTCTTCCTTTGCCGGTAAGCAAAAGGGGACCAAAAGAGACCAAAACTGGAACTTGGGTCCAAAGGCGCCAGAAAGTGCCAGAAGGGGAGAAGGTGGTGTGAAAGGCTTCCTTTGAGTTCTAGGAGTGATATTCAAGTAGTTTAAGTGGCTTGAAACGAGTTTCGCACGTCTTCCTTTGCCGACAAGCAAATGGGGACCAAAGGAGACCAAAAGTGGAACTTGGGTCCAAAGGCGCCAGAAAGTGGCAGAAGGGGAGAAGGTGGTGAGTAAGGCTTCCTTTGAGTCCTAGGAGTGATTTTCAAGTAGTTTCAGTGGCTTGAAACGAGTTTCGCACATCTTCGTTTGCTAGTAAGCAAAAGGGGACAGACAGAGACCAAAATTAGAACTTGGGTCCAAAATCCGGTGGAATGTGCTTGAAGGGAAGAAGGCGGTGATAAAGCCTTCTTTTGTGTCCATGGAGTGATATTCATGGACTTTCCGCGGCCAGAGACTAGTTTTACACGACTTCCTTTGCCGGTAAGTAAAAGGGGACGAAAAGAGACCAAAACTAGAACTTGGGTCCAAAGGCGCCGAAATGTGACAGAAGGGGAGAAGGTGGTGAGAAAGGCTTCCTTTGAGTCGTAGGAGTGATATTTAAGGTGTTTCAGTGGCCTGAGACGAGTGTCGCACGTCTTCTTTTGCCGGTAAGCAAAAGGGGACCGAAAGAGACCAAAACTGGAACTTGTGTCCAAAGGCGCCAGAAAGTGCCAGAAGGAGAGATGGTTGTGAGAAAGCTTTCCTTTGGGTCCTAGGATTGATATTTCAGGCGTGTCAGTGGCCTGAGACGAGTTTCGCACGTCTTCCTTTGCTGGTAAGCAAAAGGGGACCAAAAGAAACCAAAAGTGGAACTTGGTTCCAAAGGCGACAGAAAGTGGCAGAAGGGGAGAAGGCGGTGAGAAAGCCTTCCTTTGAGTCCATGGAGTGATATTCAAGGAGTCTTAGTGGCCTGAGACTAGTTTCGCATGTTTTCCTTTGCCGGTAAGCACAAGCAGACCAAAAGAGAGCAAAACTAGAACTTAGGTCCACAGGCGCCGGAATGTGACAGAAGGGGAGAAGGTGGTGAGAACGCCTTCCTTTAAGTCTTAAGAGTGATATTCAAGGTGTTTCAGTGGCCTGAGACGAGTGTCGCACGTCTTCTTTTGCCGGTAAGCAAAAGGGGACCAAAAGAGACCAAAACTCGAATTTGGGTCCAAAGGTGTCAGAATGTGCCACAAGGGGAGAAGGCGGTGAGAAAGCCTTCCTTTGAGTCCATGGAGTGATATTCAAGGTGTCTCAGTGGCCTGATACTAGTTTCGCATGTCTTCCTTTGCCGGTAAGCAAAAGGGGACCAAAAGAGAGCAAAACTAGAACTTAGGTCCACAGGCGCCGAAATGTGACAGAAGGGGAGAAGGTGGTGAGAACGCCTTCCTTTAAGTCTTAAGAGTGATATTCAAGGTGTTTCAGTGGCCTGAGACGAGTGTCGCACGTCTTCTTTTGCCGGTAAGCAAAAAGGGACCAAAAGAGACCAAAACTGGAACTTGTGTCCAAAGGCGCCAGAAAGTGCCAGAAGGAGATATGGTTGTGAGAAAGCTTTCCTTTGGGTCCTAGGATTGATATTTCAGGCGTGTCAGTGGCCTGAGACGAGTTTCGCACGTCTTCCTTTGCTGTAAGCAAAAGGGGACCAAAAGAGACCAAAACTGGAACTTGGTTCCAAAGGCGACAGAAAGTGGCAGAAGGGGAGGAGGTGGTGATCAAGCCTTCCTTTGAGTCCTAGGAATGTTTCAGTGGCCTGAGACGAGTTTCGCACGTCTTCCTTTGCCGGTAAGCAAAAGGGGACCAAAGGAGACCAAAAGTGGAACTTGGGTCCAAAGGCCCCAGAAAGTGCCAAAAGGGGAGAAGGTGGTGAGAAAGGCTTCCTTTGAGTCCTAGGAGTGATATTCAAGGAGTTTTAGTGGCTTGAGACGTGTTTCGCCTGTCTTCCTTTGCCGGTAAGCAAAAGGGGACCAAAAGAGACCAAAACTGAAACTTGGTTCCAAAGGCGCCAGAAAGTGCCAGAAGGGGAGAAGGTGGTGTGAAAGGCTTCCTTTGAGTTCTAGGAGTGATATTCAAGTAGTTTAAGTGGCTTGAAACGAAAGGAGACCAAAAGTGGAACTTGGGTCCAAAGGCGCCAGAAAGTGCCAGAAGGGGAGAAGGTGGTGAGTAAGGCTTCCTTTGAGTCCTAGGAGTGATTTTCAAGTAGTTTCAGTGGCTTGAAACGAGTTTCGCACATCTTCGTTTGCCAATAAGCAAAAGGGGACCAAAGGAGACCAAAAGTGGAACTTGGGTCCAAAGGCCCCAGAAAGTGCCAAAAGGGGAGAAGGTGGTGAGAAAGGCTTCCTTTGAGTCCTAGGAGTGATATTCAAGGAGTTTTAGTGGCTTGAGACATGTTTCGCATGTCTTCCTTTGCCGGTAAGCAAAAGGGGACCAAAAGAGACCAAAACTGGAACTTGGTTCCAAAGGCGACAGAAAGTGGCAGAAGGGGAGAAGGTGGTGATAAAGCCTTCCTTTGAGTCCTAGGAGTGTTATTTAGGGTGTTTCAGTGGCCTGAGACGAGTTTCGCACGTCTTCCTTTGCCGGTAAGCAAAAGGGGACCAAAAGAGACCAAAACTGGAACTTGGGTCCAAAGGCGCCAGAAAGTGCCAGAAGGGGAGAAGGTGGTGTGAAAGGCTTCCTTTGAGTTCTAGGAGTGATATTCAAGTAGTTTAAGTGGCTTGAAACGAGTTTCGCACGTCTTCCTTTGCCGACAAGCAAATGGGGACCAAAGGAGACCAAAAGTGGAACTTGGGTCCAAAGGCGCCAGAAAGTGCCAGAAGGGGAAAAGGTGGTGACTAAGGCTTCCTTTGAGTCCTAGGAGTGATTTTCAAGTAGTTTCAGTGGCTTGAAACAAGTTTCGCACATCTTCGTTTGCTAGTAAGCAAAAGGGGACAGACAGAGACCAAAATTAGAACTTGGGTCCAAAATCCGGTGGAATGTGCTTGAAGGGAAGAAGGCGGTGATAAAGCCTTCTTTTGTGTCCATGGAGTGATATTCATGGACTTTCCGCGGCCAGAGACTAGTTTCACACGACTTCCTTTGCCGGTAAGTAAAAGGGGACCAAAAGAGACCAAAACTAGAACTTGGGTCCAAAGGCGCCGAAATGTGACAGAAGGGGAGAAGGTGGTGAGAAAGGCTTCCTTTGAGTCGTAGGAGTGATATTTAAGGTGTTTCAGTGGCCTGAGACGAGTGTCGCACGTCTTCTTTTGCCGGTAAGCAAAAGGGGACCGAAAGAGACCAAAACTGGAACTTGTGTCCAAAGGCGCCAGAAAGTGCCAGAAGGAGAGATGGTTGTGAGAAAGCTTTCCTTTGGGTCCTAGGATTGATATTTCAGGCGTGTCAGTGGCCTGAGACGAGTTTCGCACGTCTTCCTTTGCTGGTAAGCAAAAGGGGACCAAAAGAAACCAAAACTGGAACTTGGTTCCAAAGGCGACAGAAAGTGGCAGAAGGGGAGAAGGCGGTGAGAAAGCCTTCCTTTGAGTCCATGGAGTGATATTCAAGGAGTCTTAGTGGCCTGAGACTAGTTTCGCATGTTTTCCTTTGCCGGTAAGCACAAGCAGACCAAAAGAGAGCAAAACTAGAACTTAGGTCCACAGCGCCGAATGTGACAGCAGGGGAGAAGGTGGTGAGAACGCCTTCCTTTAAGTCTTAAGAGTGATATTCAAGGTGTTTCAGTGGCCTGAGACGAGTGTCGCACGTCTTCTTTTGCCGGTAAGCAAAAGGGGACCAAAAGAGACCAAAACTCGAATTTGGGTCCAAAGGTGTCAGAATGTGCCACAAGGGGAGAAGGCGGTGAGAAAGCCTTCCTTTGAGTCCATGGAGTGATATTCAAGGTGTCTCAGTGGCCTGATACTAGTTTCGCATGTCTTCCTTTGCCGGTAAGCAAAAGGGGACCAAAAGAGAGCAAAACTAGAACTTAGGTCCACAGGCGCCGAAATGTGACAGAAGGGGAGAAGGTGGTGAGAACGCCTTCCTTTAAGTCTTAAGAGTGATATTCAAGGTGTTTCAGTGGCCTGAGACGAGTGTCGCACGTCTTCTTTTGCCGGTAAGCAAAAAGGGACCAAAAGAGACCAAAACTGGAACTTGTGTCCAAAGGCGCCAGAAAGTGCCAGAAGGAGATATGGTTGTGAGAAAGCTTTCCTTTGGGTCTTAGGATTGATATTTCAGGCGTGTCAGTGGCCTGAGACGAGTTTCGCACGTCTTCCTTTGCTGGTAAGCAAAAGGGGACCAAAAGAGACCAAAACTGAACTTGGTTCCAAAGGCGACAGAAAGTGGCAGAAGGGGAGGAGGTGGTGATCAAGCCTTCCTTTGAGTCCTAGGAGTGTTTCAGTGGCCTGAGACGAGTTTCGCACGTCTTCCTTTGCCGGTAAGCAAAAGGGGACCAAAGGAGACCAAAAGTGGAACTTGGGTCCAAAGGCCCCAGAAAGTGCCAAAAGGGGAGAAGGTGGTGAGAAAGGCTTCCTTTGAGTCCTAGGAGTGATATTCAAGGAGTTTTAGTGGCTTGAGACGTGTTTCGCCTGTCTTCCTTTGCCGGTAAGCAAAAGGGGACCAAAAGAGACCAAAACTGAAACTTGGTTCCAAAGGCGCCAGAAAGTGCCAGAAGGGGAGAAGGTGGTGTGAAAGGCTTCCTTTGAGTTCTAGGAGTGATATTCAAGTAGTTTAAGTGGCTTGAAACGAGTTTCGCACGTCTTCCTTTGCCGACAAGCAAATGGGGACCAAAGGAGACCAAAAGTGGAACTTGGGTCCAAAGGCGCCAGAAAGTGCCAGAAGGGGAGAAGGTGGTGAGTAAGGCTTCCTTTGAGTCCTAGGAGTGATTTTCAAGTAGTTTCAGTGGCTTGAAACGAGTTTCGCACATCTTCGTTTGCCAATAAGCAAAAGGGGACCAACAGAGACCAAAATTAGAACTTGGGTCCAAAATCCGGTGGAATGTGCTTGAAGGGAAGAAGGCGGTGATAAAGCCTTCTTTTGTGTCCATGGAGTGATATTCATGGAGTTTCCGCGGCCAGAGACTAGTTTCGCACGACTTCCTTTGCCGGTAAGTAAAAGGGGACCAAAAGAGACCAAAACTAGAACTTAGGTCCAAAGGCGTCGAAATGTGACAGAAGGGGAGAAGGTGGTGAGAAAGGCTTCCTTTGAGTCGTAGGAGTGATATTCAAGGTGTTTCAGTGGCCTGAGACGAGTGTCGCACGTCTTCTTTTGCCGGTAAGCAAAAGGGGACCAAAAGAGACCAAAACTGGAACTTGTGTCCAAAGGTGCCAGAAAGTGCCAGAAGGAGAGATGGTTGTGAGAAAGCTTTCCTTTGGGTCCCAGGATTGATATTTCAGGCGTGTCAGTGGCCTGAGACGAGTTTCGCACGTCTTCCTTTGCTGGTAAGCAAAAGGGGACCAAAAGAGACCAAAACTGGAACTTGGTTCCAAAGGCGACAGAAAGTGGCAGAAGGGGAGAAGGCGGTGAGAAAGCCTTCGTTTGAGTCCATGGAGTGATATTCAAGGAGTCTTAGTGGCCTGAGACTAGTTTCGCATGTTTTCCTTTGCCGGTAAGCAAAAGCAGACCAAAAGCGAGCAAAACTGGAACTTAGGACCACAGGCGCCGGAATGTGACAGAAGGGGAGAAGGTGGTGAGAACGCCTTCCTTTAAGTCTTAAGAGTGATATTCAAGGTGTTTCAGTGGCCTGAGACGAGTGTCGCACGTCTTCTTTTGTCGGTAAGCAAAAGGGGACCAAAAGAGACCAAAACTCGAATTTGGGTCCAAAGGTGTCAGAATGTGCCACAAGGGGAGAAGGCGGTGAGAAAGCCTTCCTTTGAGTCCATGGAGTGATATTCAAGGAGTCTCAGTGGCCTGAGACTAGTTTCGCATGTCTTCCTTTGCCGGTAAGCAAAAGGGGACCAAAAGAGAGCAAAACTAGAACTTAGGTCCACAGGCGCCGGAATGTGACAGAAGGGGAGAAGGTGGTGAGAACGCCTTCCTTTAAGTCTTAAGAGTGATATTCAAGGTGTTTCAGTGGCCTGAGACGAGTGTCGCGCGTCTTCTTTTGCCGGTAAGCAAAGGGGGACCGACCATAAGAGACCAAAACTGGAACTTGTGTCCAAAGGCGCCAGAAAGTGCCAGAAGGAGATATGGTTGTGAGAAAGCTTTCCTTTGGGTCCTAGGATTGATATTTCAGGCGTGTCAGTGGCCTGAGACGAGTTTCGCACGTCTTCCTTTGCTGGTAAGCAAAAGGGGACCAAAAGAGACCAAAACTGGAACTTGGTTCCAAAGGCGACAGAAAGTGGCAGAAGGGGAGGAGGTGGTGATCAAGCCTTCCTTTGAGTCCTAGGAGTGTTTCAGTGGCCTGAGACGAGTTTCGCACGTCTTCCTTTGCCGGTAAGCAAAAGGGGACCAAAGGAGACCAAAAGTGGAACTTGGGTCCAAAGGCCCCAGAAAGTGCCAAAAGGGGAGAAGGTGGTGAGAAAGGCTTCCTTTGAGTCCTAGGAGTGATATTCAAGGAGTTTTAGTGGCTTGAGACGTGTTTCGCATGTCTTCCTTTGCCGGTAAGCAAAACCAAAGAGACCAAAACTGGAACTTGGTTCCAAAGGCGACAGAAAGTGGCAGAAGGGGAGAAGGTGGTGATAAAGCCTTCCTTTGAGTCCTTGGAGTGTTATTTAGGGTGTTTCAGTGGTCTGAGACGAGTTTCGCACGTCTTCCTTTGCCGGTAAGCAAAAGGGGACCAAAAGAGACCAAAACTGGAACTTGGGTCGAAAGGCGCCAGAAAGTGCCAGAAGGGGAGAAGGTGATGTGAAAGGCTTCCTTTGAGTTCTAGGAGTGATATTCAAGTAGTTTAAGTGGCTTGAAACGAGTTTCGCAGGTCTTCCTTTGCCGACAAGCAAATGGGGACCAAAGGAGACCAAAAGTGGAACTTGGGTCCAAAGGCGCCAGAAAGTGCCAGAAGGGGAGAAGGTGGTGAGTAAGGCTTCCTTTGAGTCCTAGGAGTGATTTTCAAGTAGTTTCAGTGGCTTGAAACGAGTTTCGCACATCTTCGTTTGCCAATAAGCAAAAGGGGACCAACAGAGACCAAAATTAGAACTTGGGTCCAAAATCCGGTGGAATGTGCTTGAAGGGAAGAAGGCGGTGATAAAGCCTTCTTTTGTGTCCATGGAGTGATATTCATGGAGTTTCCGCGGCCAGAGACTAGTTTCGCACGACTTCCTTTGCCGGTAAGTAAAAGGGGACCAAAAGAGACCAAAACTAGAACTTGGGTCCAAAGGCGCCGAAATGTGACAGAAGGGGAGAAGGTGGTGAGAAAGGCTTCCTTTGAGTCGTAGGAGTGATATTAAAGGTGTTTCAGTGGCCTGAGACGAGTGTCGCACGTCTTCTTTTGCCGGTAAGCAAAAGGGGACCCAAAGAGAGCAAAACTAGAACTTAGGTCCACAGGCGCCGGAATGTGACACAAGGGGAGAAGGTGGTGAGAACGCCTTCCTTTAAGTCTTAAGAGTGATATTCAAGGTGTTTCAGTGGCCTGAGACGAGTGTCGCACGTCTTCTTTTGCCGGTAAGCAAAAGGCGACCAAAAGAGACCAAAACTGGAACTTGTGTCCAAAGGCACCAGAAAGTGCCAGAAGGAGAGATGGTTGTGAGAAAGCTTTCCTTTGGGTCCTAGGATTGATATTTCAGGCGTGTCAGTGGCCTGAGACGAGTTTCGCACGTCTTCCTTTGCTGGTAAGTAAAAAGGGACCAAAAGAGACCAAAACTGGAACTTGGTTCCAAAGGCGACAGAAAGTGGCAGAAGGGGAGAAGGTGGTGATCAAGCCTTCCTTTGAGTCATAGGAGTGTTATTTAAGGTGTTTCAGTGGCCTGAGACGGGTTTCGCACGTCTTCCTTTGCGGTAAGCAAAGGGGACCAAAAGAGACCAAAACTGGAACTTGCTTCCAAAGACGACAGAAAGTGGCAGAAGGGGAGAAGGTGGTGATAAAGCCTTCCTTTGAGTACTAGGAGTGTTATTTAAGGTGTTTCAGTGGCCTGAGACGAGTTTCGCATGACTTCCTTTGCCGGTAAGCAAAAAGGGACCAAAGGAGAGATGGTCGTGAGAAAGCTTTCCTTTGGATCCTAGGAGTGATATTTCAGGCGTGTCAGTGGCCTGAGACGAGTTTCGCACGTCTTCCTTTGCCAGCAAGCAAAAGGGGACCAATGGAAACCAAAAGTGGAACTTGGGTCCAAAGGCGCCAGAAAGTGCCAAAAGGAGAGATGGTTGTGAGAAATCTTTCCTTTAGGTCCTAGGAGTGATATTTCTGGTGTGTCAGTGGCCTGAGACGGGTTTCACACGTCTTCCTTTGCCGGTAAGCAAAAGGGGACCAAAAAAGACCAAAACTGGAACTTGGTTCAAAATGCGCCAGAAAGTGCCAAAAGGAGAGATGGTTGTGAGAAAGCTTTCCTTTGGGTCCTAGGAGTTATATTTCAGGCGTGTCAGTGGCCTAAGACGAGTTTCGCACGTCTTCCTTTGCCGGTAAGCAAAAGGGGACCAAAAGAGACCAAAACTGGAAATTGGGTCCAAAGGTGCCAGAAAGTGACAGAAGGGGAGAAGGTGGTGTGAAAGGCTTCCTTTAAGTCCTAGGAGTGATATTCAAGTAGTTTAAGTGGCTTGAAATGAGTTTCGCACGTCTTCCTTTACCGGCAAGCAAAAGGGGACCAAAGGAGACCAAAAGTGGAACTTGGGTCCAAAGGCGCCAGAAAGTGCCAGAAGGGGAGAAGCTGGTGAGAAAGGCTTCCTTTGAGTCCTAGGAGTGATTTTCAAGTAGTTTCAGTGGCTTGAAACGAGTTTCGCACATCTTCGTTTGCCAGTAAGCAAAAGGGGACCAAAAGAGACCAAAATTAGAACTTGGGTCCAAAATGCGTTAGAATGCGCCTGAAGAGAAGAAGGCGGCGAGAAAGCCTTCTTTTGTGTCCATGGAGTGATATTCAAGGAGTTTCCGTGGCCAGAGACTAGTTTCGCACGACTTCCTTTCCCGCTAAGCAAAAGGGGACCATTAGAGACCAAAACTGGAACTTGGGTCCAATGGCGCCAGAAAGTGCCAGAAGGGGAGAAGGTGGTGTGAAAGGCTTCCTTTGAGTCCTAGGAGTGATATTCAAGTAGTTTAAGTGGCTTGAAACGAGTTTCGCACATCTTCCTTTGCCGGCAAGCAAAAGGGGACCAAAAGAGACCAAAACTCGAATATGGGTCCAAAGGTGGCAGAATGTGCCACAAGGGGAGAAGGCTGTGAGAAAGCCTTCCTTTGAGTCCATGGAGTGATATTCAAGGAGTCTCAGTGGCCTGAGACTAGTTTCGCATGTCTTCCTTTGCCGGTAAGCAAAAGCGGACTAAAAGAGAGCAAAACTAGAACTTAGGTCCAAAGGCGCCGGAATGTGACAGAAGGGGAGAAGGTGGTGAGAACGCCTTCCATTAAGTCTTAA
Source organism: Abrus pulchellus subsp. cantoniensis (assembly GCA_024086825.1). Taxonomy (NCBI): domain Eukaryota; kingdom Viridiplantae; phylum Streptophyta; class Magnoliopsida; order Fabales; family Fabaceae; genus Abrus; species Abrus pulchellus. The sequence continues at coordinate 20,316,845 of CM044051.1, forward strand.
GAGTGATATTCAAGGTGTTTAGTGGCCTGAGACGAGTTTCGCACGTCTTCCTTTGCCGGTAAGCAAAAGGGGACCAAAAGAGACCAAAACTGGAACTTGGGTCCAAAGGCCCCAGAAAGTGCCAAAAGGGGAGAAGGTGGTGAGAAAGGCTTCGTTTGAGTCCTATGAGTGATATTCAAGGAGTTTCAGTGGCCTGAGACGGGTTTCGCACGTCTTTCTTTGCCGGTAAGCAAAAGGGGACCAAAAGAGACCAAAACTAGAACTTAGGTCCAAAGGCGCCGGAATATGATAGAAGGGGAGAAGGTGGTGAGAAAGGCTTCCTTTGGGTCCTAGGAGTGATATTTCTGGTGTGTCAGTGGCCTGAGACGGGTTTCGAACGTCTTCCTTTGCCGGTAAGCAAAAGGGGACCAAAAGAGACCAAACTGGAACTTGCTTCCAAAGACGACAGAAAGTGGCAGAAGGGGAGAAGGTGGTGAGAAAGGCTTCCTTTGAGTCCTAGGAGTGATGTTCAAGTAGTTTCAGTGGCTTGAAACGAGTTTCACATATCTTCATTTGCTAGTAGGCAAAAGGGGACCAAAAGAGACCAAAATTAGAACTTGGGTCCAAAATTTGTTGGAATGTGTCTGAAGGGAATAAGGCGATGAGAAAGCCTTCTTTTGTGTCCATGGAGTGATATTCAAGGAGTTTCCCTGGCCAGAGACTAGTTTCGCACGACTTCCTTTGCCGGTAAGTGAAAGGGGACCAAAAGAGACCAAAACTAGAACTTGGGTCCAAAGGCACCGGAATGTGACAAAAAGCGAGAAGGTGGTGAGAACGCCTTCCTTTAAGTCTTAAGAGTGATATTCAAGGTGTTTCAGTGGCCTGCGACGAGTGTCGCACTTCATCTTTTGCCGGTAAGCAAAAGGGGACCAAAAGAGACCAAAACTGGAACTTGAGTCCAAAGGCGCCAGAAAGTGCCAGAAGGAGAGGTGGTTGTGAGAAATCTTTCCTTTGGGTCGTAGTTGTGATATTTCAGGTGTGTCAGTGGCCTGAGACTGGTTTCGCACGTCTTCGTTTGCCGGTCAGCTTTGACCAAAGGAGACCAAAACTGGAACTTGGATCCAAAGGCCCCAGAAAGTGCCAAAAGGGGAGAAGGTGGTGAGAAAGCCTTCCTTTGAGTCCTCGGAGTGTTATTTAAGGTGTTTCAGTGGCCTGAGACGAGTTTCGCATGTCTTCCTTTGCCGGTAAGCAAAAGGGTCCCAAAAGAGACCAAAACTGGAACTTGGTTCCAAAGGCGACAGAAATTGGCAGAAGGGGAGAAGGTGGTAATAAAGCCTTCCTTTGAGTCCTATGAGTGTTTTTTAAGGTGTTTCAGTGGCCTGAGACGAGTTTCGAACGTCTTCCTTTGCCGCTAAGCAAAACGGGACCAAAGGAGATCAAAAGTGGAACTTGGGTCCAAAGGCCCCAGAAAGTGCCAAAAGGGGAGAAGGTGGTGAGAAAGCCTTCCTTTGAGTCCTCGGAGTGTTATTTAAGGTGTTTTAGCGGCCTGAGACGAGTTTCGCACGACTTCCTTTGCCGGTAAGCAAAAGGGGACCAAAAGAGACCAAAACTGAAACTTGGTTTCAAAGGCCCCAGAAAGTGCCAAAAGGGGTGAAGGTGGTGAGAAAGGCTTCCTTTGAGTCTTACGAGTGATATTCAAGGAGTTTCAGTGGCTTGAGACGTGTTTCGCATGTCCTCCTTTGCCGGTAAGCAAAAGGGGACCAAAAGAAACCAAAACTTGAATTTTGGTCCAAAGGTGTCGAAATGTGCCAGAAAGGGAAAAGGCGGTGAGAAAACCTTCCTTTGAGTGGAGTGATATTCGAGGAGTCTCAGTCGCCTGAGACTAGTTTCGCATGTCTTCCTTTGCCGGTAACCAAAAGGGGACGAAAAGAGCGTAAAACTAGAACTTAGGTCCAAAGGCGCCGGAATGTGATAGAAAGGGAGAACGTGGTGAGAACGCCTTCCTTTAAGTCTTAAGTGTGATATTCAAGGTGTTTCAGTGCCCTGAGACGAGTTTCGCACGTCTTCCTTTGCCGGTAAGCAAACGGTGACCAAAAGAGACCAAAACTGGAACTTGAGTCCAAAGGCGCCAGAAAGTGCCAGAAGGAGAGATGGTTGTGGGAAAGCTTTCCTTTGGGTCCTAGGAGTGATATTTCGGGTGTGTCAGTGGCCTGAGACGGGTTTCGCACGTCTTCCTTTGCCGGTAAGCAAAAGGGGACCAAAAGAGACCAAAACTGGAACTTGGTTCCAAAGATGACAGAAAGTGGCAGAAGGAGAGAAGGTGGTGATAAAGCCTTCCTTTGCGTCGTAGGAGTGTTATTCAAGGTGTTTCAGTGACCTGAGACGAGTTTCGCACGTCTTCCTTTGCCGGTAAGCAAAAGGGGACCAAAAGAGACCAAAAGTGGAACTTGGGTCCAAAGGCCCCAGAAAGTGCCAGAAGGGGAGAAGGTGGTGAGAAAGCCTTCCTTTGAGTCCTCGGAGTGTTATTTAAGGTGTTTTAGCAGCCTGAGACGAGTTTCGCACGTCTTCCTTTGCCGGTAAGCAAAAGGGGACCAAAAGAGACCAAAACTGAAACTTGGTTTCAAAGGCCCCAGAAAGTGCCAAAAGGGGAGAAGGTGGTGTGAAAGGCTTCCTTTGAGTCCTAGGAGTGATATTCAAGTAGTTTAAGTGGCTTGAAACGAGTTTCGCACGTCTTCCTTTGCCGGCAAGCAAAAGGGGACCAAAGGAGACCAAAAGTGGAACTTGGGTACAAAGGCGCCAAAAAGTGCCAGAAGGGGAGAAGGTGGTGAGAAAGGCTTCCTTTGAGTCCTAGGAGTGATGTTCAAGTAGTTTCAGTGGCTTGAAACGAGTTTCGCACATCTTCGTTTGCCAGTAAGCAAAAGGGGACCAAAAGAGACCAAAATTAGAACTTGGGTCCAAAATGCGTTGGAATGTGCCTGAAGGGAAGAAGGCGGTGAGAAAGCCTTCTTTTGTGTCCATGGAGTGATATTCAAGGTGTTTCCGTTGCCAGAGACTAGTTTCGCACGACTTCCTTTGCCGGTAAGTAAAAGGGGACCAAAAGAGACCAAAACTAGAACTTGGGTCCAAAGGCGCCGGAATGTGACAGAAGGGGAGAAGGTGGTGAGAACGCCTTCCTTTAAGTCTTAAGAGTGATATTCAAGGTGTTTCAGTGGCCAGAGACTAGTTTCGCACGACTTCCTTTGCCGGTAAGCAAAAGGGGACCAAAAGAGACCAAAACTAGAACTTGGGTCCAAAGGCACCGGAATGTGACAAAAAGCGAGAAGGTGGTGAGAACGCCTTCCTTTAAGTCTTAAGAGTGATATTCAAGGTGTTTCAGTGGCCTGAGACGAGTGTCGCACTTCTTCTTTTGCCGGTAAGCAAAAGGGGACCAAAAGAGAACAAAACTGGAACTTGAGTCCAAAGGCGCCAGAAAGTGGCAGAAGGGGAGAAGGTGGTAATAAAGCCTTCCTTTGAGTCCTAGGAGTGTTATTTAAGGTGTTTCAGTGGCCTAAGACGAGTTTCGCACGTCTTCCTTTGCCGGTAAGCAAAAGGGGACCAAAGGAGACCAAAACTGGAACTTGGGTCCAAAGGCCCAAGAAAGTGCCAAAAGGAAGAAGGTGGTGAGAAAGCCTTCTTATGAGTCCTCAGAGTGTTATTTAAGGTGTTTCAGTGGCCTGAGACGAGTTTCGCACGTCCTCCTTTGCCGGTAAGCAAAAGGGGACCAAAAGAGACCAAAACTAGAACTTGGTTCCAAAGGCGACAGAAAGTGGCAGAAGGGGAGAAGGTGGTAATAAAGCTTTCCTTTGAGTCCTAGGAGTGTTATTTAAGGTGTTTCAGTGGCCTGAAACGAGTTTCGAACGTCTTCCTTTGCCGGTAAGCAAAACGGGACCAAAGGAGACCAAAAGTGGAACTTAGGTCCAAAGGCCCCAGAAAGTGCCAAAAGGGGAGAAGGTGATGAGAAAGCCTTCCTTTGAGTCCTCGGAGTGTTATTTAAGGCGTTTCAGCGGCCTGAGACAAGTTTCGCACGTCTTCCTTATCCGGTAAGCAAAAGGGGACCAAAAGAGACCAAAACTGAAACTTGGGTCCAAAGGCCCCAGAAAGTGCCAAAAGGGGAGAAGGTGGTGAGAAAGGCTTCCTTTGAGTCCTAGGAGTGATATTAAAGGAGTTTCAGTGGCTTGAGACGTGTTTCGCATGTCTTCCTTTGCCAGTAAGCAAAAGGGGACCAAAAGAAACCAAAACTCGAATTTGGGTCCAAAGGCGTCGAAATGTACCAGAAGGGGAGAAGGCGGTGAGAAAGCCTTCCTTTCAAGTCCATGGAGTGATATTCAAGGAGTCTCAGTGGCCTGAGACTAGTTTTGCATGTCTTCCTTTGCCGGTAAGCAAAAGGGGACTAAAAGAGAGCAAAACTAGAACTTAGGTCCAAAGGCGCCGGAATGTGACAGAAGGGGAGAAGGTGGTGAGAACGCCTTCCTTTAAGTCTTAAGAGTGATATTCAAGTAGTTTCAGTGGCTTGAAATGAGTTTCGCACGTCTTCCTTTGCCGGCAAGCAAAAGGGCACCAAAAGACATAAAAGCTGGAACTTGGGTCCAAAGGCGCCAGGAAGTACAGAAAGGGAGATGGTGGTGAGATTGGCTTCCTTTGAGTCCATGGAGTGATATTCAAGGAGTTTCAGTGGCTTGAGACGAGTTTCGCATGTCTTCCTTTTCCGGCAACCAAAAGGAGACCAAAAGTGGAACTTGGGTCCAAAGGCGTCAGAAAGTGCCAGAAGGGGAGAAGGTGGTGAGAAAGGCTTCCTTTTAGTCCATGGAGTGATATTCAAGGAGTTTCAGTGGCCTGAGACGACTTTCGCACGCTTCCTTTGCCGGTAAGCAAAAGGGGACCAAAAGAGACCAAAACTGGAACTTGGGTCCAAAGGCGCCAGAAATTGCCAGAAGGGGAGAATGATGTGTTCCCAAATGGGATAGGATCTTTGAGGGCTGGACCTTGCTGGGAATTGTTCACGTGAAGAAGAAAGGAGAAACAGAGGCAAACAACACCAAACAAACAAAAACAAAATTGTGGAGAAAAAAAATGAAAACGAAATTGGAAAGAAAGAAAAAAAAAACCCAGAATGGCAACTCAATCAAGATTAAATGATTTAGGGTTAATGAGATTTGGAAAAACGAAATCAGCAAAGAATAAAAACGAAAATTAAGGGAAATTAAAGGAATTCCATGGCATCACACACAAAAGAATTCAATTAACAAGTTACCTTAGAAAAATAACAAGAAATAGCCCTTGAATCACTCAAGGAATAGAGAATCACTCTCTAGTTTCTCAAGCTTCACACTTAGAGAAAAAGGAATTTTTTTTTTATTCACTCAAACTGATTGTCCCCCATTTTCACGTTCAGCCCCCTTTTATGTAACCTAGCCTGATTTGATTGACCTATCATAAGTAGGTTGGCCCACATTGCCATGTCACCTAATTTTCTAAATTAAAAATTCAACTTGTGCAAATTTAAATAAACTCTTAAATCCTTGCTAAAATCTGGTCAGCATAAGACCAATATGATAATTAAAATAAAATGATACAAGTAGCCTCCAAATGTGCAAAGCTAGGACTTGAACCCATGACCTTCAACTCCTAACTCTCCTTTAACATTGCGTTCTTGACCACTTGAGCCCTACTCTTATTCTTGTCAATGCAAACAAAACAAATTGCCTTGTTATTCTTCTAAGCATGTATATGACACAAACTTGGGCTGTACTTGTAAAGGTGGTTCCTTCTCTCCAAAATGCTTGACCATGAGTTGATGCAACACCTCCTTTGCTTTTCTTGCTCTTGCCCTTGTCATCGGACCTCCAGAGCCTTCAAGAGCCTTTGAATCATTGTCATGCTCCTCCAAATTGCCTAGATCGTTAGGTCCCTCCAATATATGGTCTCCATCACTCTATGGACTAAAAGGAAGCCTTTCTCACCACCTTCTCCCCTTCTGGCACTTTCTGGCGCCTTTGGACCCAAGTTCCAGTTTTGGTCTCCTTTGGTTCCCTCTTGCTTGCTGGCAAATGAAGACGTGCGAAACTGTTTCAAGCCACTGAAACTACTTGAATATCACTCCTAGTACTTAAAGGAAGGCTTTCTCACCACCTTCTCCCCTTTCGGCACCTTGTGGTGCCTTTGGACCCAAGTTCCAGTTTTGATATCTTTTGGTCCCCTTTTGCTTATCGGCAAAGCAAGACATACGAAACTCGTCTCAGGCCACTGAAACTTTTTGAATATCACTCCATGGAAGGCTTTCTCACCACTTTCTCCCCTTCTGGCACTTTCTGGCACCTTTGGACCCAAGTTCCAGTTTTGGTCTCTTTTAGTCCTCTTTTGCTTACCGGCAAAGCAAGATGTGCGAAACTCATCTCAGGACACTAAAACTCCTTGAATATCACTCCAAGGACTCAACGGAAGGCTTTCTCACCACCTTATCCCCTTCTGGCACTTTCTGGCACCTTTGGACCCAAGTTCCAGTTTTGGTCTCTTTCGCTTACCGGCAAAGGAAGACGTGCGCAACTCGTCTCAGGCCACTAAAACACCTTGAATATCACTCCATGGACTCAAAGGAAGGCTTTCTCACCAGTTTCTTCCCTTCTGGCACTTTCTGGTGCCTTTGGACCCAAGTTCCGGTTTTGCGCTCACTTGGTCCCCTTTTGCTTACCGACAAAGGAAGGCTTGCGAGACTCGTCTCAGGCCACTGAAACTCCTCGAATATCACACAATGGACTCAAAGGAGGCCTTTCTGACCACCTTCTCCCCTTCTAGCACTTTCTGGCACCTTTGGACCCAAGTTCCAGTTTTGGTCTCTTTTGGTCTCTTTTGCTTATCGACAAAGGGAGACTTCCGAAACTCATCTAGGCCACTGAAACTCCTTGAATATCATTCATAGGACACAAAGGAAAGCTTTCTTACCACCTTCTCCCCTTCTGGCAGTTTCTGGCGGCTTTGGACCCAAGTTCCAGTTTTGGTCTCTTTTGGTCCCTTTTTGCTTAGCGGCAAAAGGAAGTCGTGCGAAACTTGTCTCAGGCCACTAAAACACCTTGGATATCATCACTCCATGGACTCAAAGGAAGGCTTTTTCACCACCTTCTCCCCTTCTGGCAGTTTCTTGTGCCTTTTCCAGTTTTGGTCTCTTTTGTTTACCGGTAAAGGAAGACGTGCGAAATTCATCTCAAGCTAATGAAACTATTTGAATATCACTCCTAGGACTCAAACGAAGGCTTTCTCACCACCTTTTCTCCGTCTAGCACATTCCGGCACCTTTGGACCCAAGTTGCAGTTTTGGTCTCTTTTGTTTCGTTTTTTCTTACCGACAACGGAAAACTTGTGAAACTCGTCTAGGCCACTGAAACTCCTTAAATATCACTCCTAGCACTCAAAGGATGGCTTTCTTACCACCTTCTCTCCTTCGGCACTTTCTGGCGCCTTTGGACCCAAGTTTCAGTTTTGGTCTCTTTTTGTCCCCTTTTGCTTACCGGCAAAGGAAGACGTGCGAAACTCGTCTCAGGCCACTGAAACTCCTTCAATATCACTCCATGGACTGAAAGGAAGGCTTTCTCACCACCTTTTCCCCTTCTGGCACTTTCTGGCATCTTTGGACCCAAGTTCCAGTTTTGATCTATTTCGCTTACCAGCAAAGGAAGACGTGCGAAACTCGTCTCAGGCCACTGTAACACCTTGAATATCACTCCATGGACTCAAAGGAAGGCTTTCTCACCGCCTTCTCCCTTTCTGTCACTTTCTGGGGCCTTTGGACCCAAATTCCAGTTTTGGTCTCTTTTGGTCTCCTTTTGCTTACCGGCAAAGGAAGACGTGCGAAACTCGTCTCAGGCCACTAAAACTCCTTGAATATCATACAATGGACTCAAAGGAGACCTTTCTGACCACCTTCTCTCCTTCTGGCACTTTCTGGCGCCTTTGGACCCAAGTTCCAGTTTTGGTCTCTTTTGCTTACCGACAAAGGGAGACTTCCGAAACTCGTCTAGGCCACTGAAACTCCTTGAATATCACTCCATGGACTCAAAGGAAGGCTTTCTTACCACCTTCTCCCATTCTGGTAGTTTCTGGCACCTTTGGAACCAAGTTCCAATTTTGGTCTCTTTTGGTCCCCTTTTTCTTACCAGCAAAGGAAGACGTGCGAAAGTCGTCTCAGGCGACTGAAATTGCTTGAACATCAGTCCACGGAATCAAACGAAGGCTTTGTCACCACCTTCTCTCCTTCTGGCACATTCTGGCGCCTTTGGACCCAAGTTCTAATATTGGTCTCTTTTGGTCCCCTTTTGCTTACCGGCAAAAGGAAGTCGTGCGAAACTTGTCTCAGGCCACTAAAACACCTTGAATATCACTCCATGGACTCAAAGGAAGCCTGTCTCACCACCTTCTCCCCTTCTGGCAGTTTCTTGTGCCTTTGGACCTAACTTCCAATTTTGGTCTCTTTTAGTCCTCTTTTGCTTACTGGCAAAGGAAGACGTGCGAAACTCGTCTCAGGCCACTGAAACTCCTTGAATATCACTCCATGGACTCAAAGGAAGGCTTTCTCACCGCCTTCTCCCCTTCTGTCACTTTCTGGCGCCTTTGGACCCAAGTTCCAGTTTTGGTCTCTTTTGGCCTCCTTTTGCTTACCGGCAAAGGAAGACTTGCGAAACTCGTCTCAGGCCACTGAAACTCCTTGAATATCACTCCATGGACTCAAAGGAAGCCTTTCTCATCACCTTCTCCCCTTCTGGCACTTTCTGGTGCCTTTGGACCCAGGTTCCAGTTTTGGTCTCTTTAGCACAAACATGATGTGTATGTTCTAGTGGTTAAGCGAGCATATTACATCCTAAGGTGCAAGGGTTCAAATCCTATAATAGACAATAAAGCATAATAACATGTTTTTTTTACACAAAGTACCAAAATAAATAAAAAGTCTTCCAAAATGAACAAAAAGTCTTCAAAATTCAGATTGAAACTTTGGACTCTTCCTTCATTGTAAGTGGGCTTTGCATGTGTACACTTTAGGAAATTCAAGTGTTGGACTTCATCTGAGTGTTGGGCCTCACATTGGGGTTGGGGTTCTAGCATGGTGCCCAGCATGTGTTGTAGAGCTTCTTGGGCCTTCCTTGATCTAGCTCTTGTCATGGGCCCTCCTAAGCCTTGTAATGGATCTTGGACTACTTGGGCCTGCGGTTGGTCTTGGACTTGGGTTTGGGCCTGGGCTTCACTCCTTATGTCCACATCACGCCTTTGGACCTAAGTTCCAGTTTTGGTCTCTTTTGGTCCCCTTTTGCTTACTAGCAAAGGAAGTCTTGCAAAACTCGTCTCAGGCCACTAAAACACCTTCAATATAACTCCATGGACTCAAAGGAAGCCTGTCTCACCACCTTCCCCCCTTCTGGCAGTTTCTTGTGCCTTTGGACCCAAGTTCCTGTTTTGGTCTATTTTGGTCTCTTTTGCATATCGGCAAAGGAAGATGTGTGAAACTCATCTCAAGCCACTGAAACTACTTGAATATCACTCCTAGGACACAAACGAAGGCTTTCTGAACACCTTCTCTCCTTCTGGCACATTCCGGCGCCTTTGGACCCAAGTTCTAATATTGGTCTCTTTTGGTCCCCTTTTGCTTACCAGCAAAGGAAGACGTGTGAAACTAGTTTTAGGCCACTGAAACTCCTTGAATATCACTCCATGGACTCAAAGGAAGCTTGTCTCACCACCTTCTCCCCTTCTGGCAGTTTCTAGCGCCTTTGGACCCAAGTTCCAATTTTGGTCTCTTTTGGTCCCCTTTTTCTTACCAGCAAAGGAAGACGTGCGAAACTCGTCTCAGGCCACTGAAATTGCTTGAATATCAGTCCACGGACTCAGACGAAAGCTCTCTCACCACCTTCTCTCCTTCTGGCACATTCCGGCGCCTTTGGACCCAAGTTCTAATTTTGGTCACTTTTGGTCCCCTTTTGCTTACCGGCAAAGGAAGACGTGGAAAACTAGTCTCAGGCCACTGAAACTCCTTGAATATCACTCCATGGACTCAAAGGAAGGGTTTCTTACCGCCTTCTCCCCTTCTGTCACTTTCTGGCGCCTTTGGACCCAAATTCCAGTTTTGGTCTCTTTTGGTGCCCTTTTGCTTACCGGTAAAGGAAGACGTGCGAAACTCGTCTAGGCTACTGAAACTCCTTGGATATCACTCCTAGGATACAAAGGAAGGCTTTCTTACCACCTTCTCTCCTTCTGGCAGTTTCTGACGCCTTTGGACCCATGTTCAAGTTTTGGTCTCTTTTGGTCCCCTTTTGCTTACCGACAAAAGGAGACTTCCGAAACTCGTCTAGGCCACTAAAACTCCTTAAATATCACTCCTAGGACTCAAAGGAAGGCTTTCTTACCACCTTCTCTCCTTCTGGCACTTTCTGGGGCCTTTGGACCCAAGTTCCAGTTGTAGTCTCTTTTGCTCCCCTTTTGCTTACCGGCAAAAGAAGACGTGCGAAACTCATCTCAGGCCACTGAAACTCCTTGAATATAACTCCATGGACTCAAAGGAAGGCTTTCTCACCACTTTCTCCCCTTCTGGCACTTTCTGGGACCTTTGGACCCAAGTTCCAATTTTGGTCTCTTTTTGTCCCCTTTTGCTTACCGTCAAAGCAAGACGTGCGAAACTCGTCTCAGGCCACTGAAACTCCTTGAATATCACACAATGGACTCAAAGGAAGCCTGTCTTACCACCTTCTCCCCTTCTGGCACATTCTGGCGCCTTTGGACCCAAGTTCCAGTTTTGGTCTCTTTTGGTCCCCTTTTGCTTACTGACAAAGGGAGACTTCCGAAACACGTCTAGGCACTTGAAACTCCTAGAATATCACTCTTAGGACTCGGAGGAAGGCTTTCTTACCACCTTCTCTCCTTCTGGCAGTTTCTGGCGGCATTGGGCCCAAGTTTCAAGTTTGGTATCTTTTGGTCCCTTTTTGCTTACCGGCAAAGGAAGACGTGCAAAACTCGTCGCAGCCCACTGAAACTCCTTGAATATCACTGCATGGACTCACAGGATGGCTTTCTCACCACTTTCTCCCCTTCTGACACTTTCTGGCACCTTTGGACGCAAGTTCCAGTTTTGGTCTCTTTTGGTCTCTTTTTGCTTACCAGCAAAGGAGGACGCGCGAGACTCGTCTTAGCCCACTGAAACTCCTTGAATATCACTCCTAGTACTCAAAGGAAGCCTTTCTCACCACCTTCTCTCCTTCTGCCAGTTTCTGACGCCTTTGGACCCGAGTTCTAGTTTTGGTCTCTTTTGGTCCCTTTTGCTTACCTGTAAAGGAAGACGTGTGAAACTCGTCTAGGACACTAAAATTCCTTGAATATCACTCTTAGGACTCAAAGGAAGGCTTTCTCACCACCTTCTCCCCTTCTGGCACTTTCTGGTATCTTTGGTCCCAAGTTCCTGTTTTCGTCTCTTTTGGTCCACTTTTGGTTACCGGTAAAGAAAGACGTGCGAAACTCGTCTCAGGCCACCTAAACTCCTTGAATATCAATCCATGGACTCAAAGGAGGCTTTCTTACCACTTTCTCCCCTTCTGGCCGTTTCTGGTGGCTTTGGACCCAAGTTCCAGTTTTGGTCTCTTTTGGTCCCCTTTTGCTTACCGGCAAAGGAAGACGTGCGAAACTCGTCTTAGCCCACTAAATCTCCTTGAAATCACTCCATGGACTCAAAGGAAGCCTTTCTTACCACCTTCTCTCCTTCTGGCACTTTCTGGGGCCTTTGGACGCAAGTTCCAGTTTTGGTGTCTTTTGGTCCCCTTTTGCTTACCGGCAAATGAAGACGTGCGAAACTCGTCTCAGGCCACTGAAACTCCTTGAATATCACTCCATGGACTCAAAGGAAGGCTTTCTCACCACTTTCTCCCCTTCTGGTACTCTCTGGCGCCTTTGGACCCAAGTTCCAATTTTGGTCTCTTTTGGTCCCCTTTTGTTTACCCACAAAGGGAGACATCCGAAACTCGTCTAGGGCACTAAAACTCCTTCAATATCACTTCCTTGGGCTCAAAGGAAGGCTTTCTTACCAACTTCTCTCCTTCTGACAGTTTCTGGCGCCTTTGGACCCAAGTTCCAATTTTGGTCTCTTTTGGTCCTCTTTTGCTTACCGGCGAAGGAAGATGTACGGAACTCGTCTCAGGCCACTGAAACTCCTTGAATATCACTCTTATGACTCAAAGGAAGGCTTTCTTACCACCTTCTCTCCTTCTAGCAATTTCTGGCGCCTTTGGACCCAATTCCAGTTTTGGTTTCTTTTAGTCCCCTTTTGCTTACCGGCAAAGGAAGACGTGCGAAACTCGTCTCAGCCCACTGAAAATCCTTGAATATCACTCCTAGGATTCACAGGAAGGCTTTTTTACCACCTTTTCTCGTTCTGGCAGTTTCTGGCGCCTTTGGACCCAAGTTCCACTTTTGGTCTCTTTTGGTCCCCTTTTGCTTACCGACAAAGGGAGACTTCGGAAACTCGTCTAGGCCACTAAAACTCCTTAAATATCACTCCTTGGACTCAAAGGAAGCCTTTCTTACCACCTTCTCTCCTTCTGGCACTTTCTGGGGCCTTTGGACGCAAGTTCCAATTTTGGTGTCTTTTGGTCCCCTTTTGCTTACCGGCAAATGAAGACGTGCGAAACTCGTCTCAGGTCACTGAAACTCCTTCAATATCACTCCATGGACTCAAAGGAGGCTTTCTCACCACTTTCTCCCCTTCTCGTACTCTCTGGTACCTTTGGACCCAAGTTCCAGTTTTGGTCTCTTTTGGTCCCCTTTTGCTTATCGACAAAGGGAGACATCCGAAACTCGTCTAGGGCACTAAAACTCCTTGAATATCACTCCTTGGACTCCAAGGAATGCTTTCTTACCACATTCTCTCCTTCTGACAGTTTCTGGCGCCTTTGGACCTAAGTTCCAATTTTGGTCTCTTTTGGTCCCCTTTTGCTTACCGACTAAGGGAGACTTCCGAAACTCGTCTAGGCAACTAAAACTCCTTAAATATCACGCCTTGGACTCGAAGGAAGGCTTTCTTACCACTTTCTCTCCTTTTGGCGCTTTCTGGGGCTTTTGGACGCAAGTTCTAGTTTTGGTGTCTTTTGGTCCCCTTTTGCTTACCGGCAAAGGAAGACGTGCGAAACTCATCTAGGCCACTGAAACTGCTTGAATATCACTCCTAGGAGTCAAAGGAAGGTTTTTTTATCACCCTCTCTCCTTCTGGCAGCTTCTGGCGCCTTTGGACCCCAGTTCCAGTTTTGGTCTCTTTCGGTCCCTTTTTGCTCACCGGCGAAGGAAGACGTGCGAAACTTGTCTCAGGCCATTGAAACTCCTTGAATACCACTCCATGGACTCAAAGGAGGCTTTCTCACCACTTTCTGCCTTTCTGGCACTTTCTGGCGCCTTTGGACCCAAGTTCCTGTTTTAGTCTCTTTTGGTCCCCTTTTGCTTACCGACAAAGGGAGACTTCAGAAACTCGTCTAGGCCACTAAAACTCCTTAAATATCACTCCTTGGACTCAAAGGAAGCCTTTCTTACCACCTTCTCTCCTTCTGGCACTTTCTTGGGCCTTTGGACGCAAGTTCCAGTTTTGGTGTCTTTTGGTCCCCTTTTGCTTACCGGCAAATGAAGACGTGCGAAACTCATCTCAGGCACTGAAACTCCTTGAATATCACTCCTAGGACTCAAAGGAAGGCTTTCTTACCACCTTCTCTCCTTCTGGCAGTTTCTGGGACCTTTGGACCCAAGTTCCAGTTTTAGTCTCTTTTTGTTCCCTTTTGCTTACCGGCAAAGGAAAAAATGTGAAACTTATCTCAGGCCACTGAAGGTCCTTGAATATCACTCCTAGGACTCAAAGGAAGGCTTTCTTACCACCTTCTCTCCTTCTGGCAGTTTCTGGCACCTTCGGACCTAAGTTTTAGTTTTGGTCTCTTTTTGTCCCTTTTTGCTTTCCGGCAAAGGAACACGTGCGAAACTTGTCTCAGGCCACTGAAAGGAAGCCTGTCTCACCCCCTTCTATTCTTCTGGTACTTTCTGGTGCCTTTGGACCCAATTTCCAGTTTTGGTCTCTTTTGGTCCCCTTTTGCTTACCAAAAAGGGAGACTTCCGAAACACGTCTAGGCCACTGAAACTGCTTGAATATCACTCTTAGGAGTCGAAGGAAGCCTTTCTTACCACCTTCTCTCCTTCTGGCAGTTTCTGGCGGCTTTAGGCCTAAGTTCCAGTTTTGGTATCTTTTAGTCGTCTTTTGCTTACCGGCAAAGGAAGACGTGCGAAACTCGTCTCTGCCCACTGAAACTCCTTGAATATCACTGCATGGACTCAAAGGATGGCTTTCTCACCTCTTTCTCCCCTTATGGCACTTTCTGGCACCTTTGGACCCAAGTTCCAGTTTTGGTCTCTTTTGTTCCCCTTTTACTTACTGGCAAAGGAAGACGTGCGAAACTCGTCTAAGTCCACTGAAACTCCTTCAATATCACTCCAAGGACTTAAAGGAAGGCTTTCTTACCACCTTCTCTCCTTCTGGCAGTTTCTGGCGCCTTTGGACCCAAGTTCCAGTTTTGGTCTCTTTTGGTCCCCTTTTGCTTACCGGCAAAGGAAGACGTGCGAAACTCGTCTCAGGCCACTGAAACTCCTTGAATATCACTCTTAGGACGCGGAGGAAGGCTTTCGTACCACCTTCTCTCCTTCTGGCAGTTTTTGGCGGCTTTGGGCCCAAGTTCTAGTTTTGGTATCTTTTGGTCCTTTTTTGCTTACCGGCAAAGGAAGACGTGTGAAACTAGTCTCAGCCCACTGAAACTCCTTGAATGTCACTGCATGGACTCAAAGGATGGCTTTCTCACCACTTTCTCCCCTTCTAACACTTTCTGGCACCTTTGGACCCAAGTTCCAGTTTTGGTCTCTTTTGGTCCCCTTTAGCTTACCGGCAAAGGAAGACGTGCGAAACTCGTCTCAGCCCACTGAAACTCCTTGGATATCAGTCCTAGGACTCAAAGGAAGGTTTTCTTACCACCTTCTCTCCTTCTGGCAGTTTTTGGCGCCTTTGGACCCAAGTTCCAGTTTTGGTCTCTTTTGGTCCTCTTTTGCTTACTGGCAAAGGAAGACGTGCAAAACCCGTCTCAGGCCACTGAACCCCTTGAATATCAATCGATGGACTCTAAGGAAGCCTTACTCAACACCTTCTCCCCTTCTGGCACTTTCTGGCGCCTTTGGACCCAAGTTCCAGTTTTGGTCTCTTTTGGTCCCCTTTTGCTTACCGGCAAAGGAGGTCGTGCGAAAATTATCTCAGGCCACTAAATCACCTTGAATATGACTCCATGGACTCAAAGGAAGGCTTTCTCACCACCTTCTCCCCTTCTGGCAGTTTCTTGTGCCTTTGGACCCAAGTTCTTGTTTTGGTCTCTTTTGGTCTCTTTTGCTTTCCGGCAAAGGAAGACGTGCGAAACTCATCTCAAGCCGTTGAAACTACTTAAATATATCTCCTAGGACTCAAACGAAGGCTTTCTCACCACCTTCTCTCCTTCTGGCACATTCTGGCGCCTTTGGACCCAAGTTCTAATTTTGGTGTCTTTTGGCCCCTTTTTGCTTACCGGCAAATGAAGACAAGCGAAACTAGTCTCAGGCCACTGAAACTCCTTGAATATCACTCCATGGACTCAAAGGAAGCCTTTCTCACCATCTTCTCCCCGTCTGGCACTTTCTGGCGCCTTTGGACCTAAGTTACAGTTTTGGTCTCTTTTCCTTACCGGAAAAGGAAGACGTACAAAACTTGTCTCAGGCCACTGAAACTCCTTGAATATCACTCCAAGAAGTCAAAGGAAGGCTTGCTCACCACCTTCTCCCTTTCTGTCACTTTCTGGCGCCTTTGGACCCAAGTTACAGTTTTTGTCTCTTTTGGTCCCCTTTTGCTTACCGGTAAAGGAAGACGTGCGAAACTCGTCTAGGCCACTGAAACTCCTTGGATATCACTCCTAGGATACAAAGGAAGGCTTTCTTACCACCTTCTCTCCTTTGGCAGTTTCTGGCGCCTTTGGACCCAAGTTCCAGTTTTGGTCTCTTTTGGTTACCGGCAAAGGAGGTCGTGCGAAAATCATCTCAGGCCACTAAATCACCTTGAATATGACTCCATGGACTCAAAGGAAGGCTTTCTCACCACCTTCTCCCCTTCTGGCAGTTTCTTGTGCCTTTGGACCCAAGTTCTTGTTTTGGTCTCTTTTGGTCTCTTTTGCTTTCCGGCTAAGGAAGACGTGCGAAACTCATCTCAAGCCGTTGAAACTACTTAAATATATCTCCTAGGACTCAAACGAAGGCTTTCTCACCACCTTCTCTCCTTCTGGCACATTCCGGCGCCTTTGGACCCAAGTTCTAATTTTGGTGTCTTTTGGCCCCTTTTTGCTTACCGGCAAATGAAGACAAGCGAAACTAGTCTCAGGCCACTGAAACTCCTTGAATATCACTCCATGGACTCAAAGGAAGCCTTTCTCACCATCTTCTCCCCGTCTGGCACTTTCTGGTGCCTTTGGACCTAAGTTACAGTTTTGGTCTCTTTTCCTTACCGGAAAAGGAAGACGTACAAAACTTGTCTCAGGCCACTGAAACTCCTTGAATATCACTCCAAGAAGTCAAAGGAAGGCTTGCTCACCACCTTCTCCCTTTCTGTCACTTTCTGGCGCCTTTGGACCCAAGTTACAGTTTTTGTCTCTTTTGGTCCCCTTTTGCTTACCGGTAAAGGAAGACGTGCGAAACTCGTCTAGGCCACTGAAACTCCTTGGATATCACTCCTAGGATACAAAGGAAGGCTTTCTTACCACCTTCTCTCCTTTGGCAGTTTCTGGCGCCTTTGGACCCAAGTTCCAGTTTTGGTCTCTGTTGGTCCCCTTTTGCTTACCGGCAAAGGAAGACGTGCGAAACTCGTCTCAGGCCACTGAAACTCCTTGAATATCACTCTTAGGACTCGGAGGAAGGCTTTCGTACCACCTTCTCTCCTTCTGGCAGTTTCTGGCGGCTTTGGGCCCAAGTTCTAGTTTTGGTATCTTTTGGTCCTTTTTTGCTTACCGGCAAAGGAAGACGTGCGAAACTAGTCTCAGCCCACTGAAACTCCTTGAATGTCACTGCATGGACTCAAAGGATGGCTTTCTCACCACTTTCTCCCCTTCTAACACTTTCTGGCACCTTTGGACCCAAGTTCCAGTTTTGGTCTCTTTTGGTCCCCTTTAGCTTACCGGCAAAGGAAGACGTGCGAAACTCGTCTCAGCCCACTGAAACTCCTTGGATATCACTCCTAGGACTCAAAGGAAGGTTTTCCTACCACCTTCTCTCCTTCTGGCAGTTTTTGGCGCCTTTGGACCCAAGTTCCAGTTTTGGTCTCTTTTGGTCCTCTTTTGCTTACTGGCAAAGGAAGACGTGCAAAACCCGTCTCAGGCCACTGAACCCCTTGAATATCAATCGATGGACTCTAAGGAAGCCTTACTCAACACCTTCTCCCCTTCTGGCACTTTTTGGCGCCTTTGGACCCAAGTTCCAGTTTTGGTCTCTTTTGGTCCCCTTTTGCTTACCGGCAAAGGAGGTCGTGCGAAAATCATCTCAGGCCACTAAATCACCTTGAATATGACTCCATGGACTCAAAGGAAGGCTTTCTCACCACCTTCTCCCCTTCTGGCAGTTTCTTGTGCCTTTGGACCCAAGTTCTTGTTTTGGTCTCTTTTGGTCTCTTTTGCTTTCCGGCAAAGGAAGACGTGCGAAACTCATCTCAAGCCGTTGAAACTACTTAAATATATCTCCTAGGACTCAAACGAAGGCTTTCTCACCACCTTCTCTCCTTCTGGCACATTCTGGCGCCTTTGGACCCAAGTTCTAATTTTGGTGTCTTTTGGCCCCTTTTTGCTTACCGGCAAATGAAGACAAGCGAAACTAGTCTCAGGCCACTGAAACTCCTTGAATATCACTCCATGGACTCAAAGGAAGCCTTTCTCACCATCTTCTCCCCGTCTGGCACTTTCTGGCGCCTTTGGACCGAAGTTCCAGTTTTGGTCTCTTTTGCTTACCGGAAAAGGAAGACGTACAAAACTTGTCTCAGGCCACTGAAACTCCTTGAATATCACTCCAAGAAGTCAAAGGAAGGCTTGCTCACCACCTTCTCTCCTTCTGGCAGTTTCTGGGACCTTTGGACCCAAGTTCCTGTTTTAGTCTCTTTTTGTCCCTTTTTGCTTACCGGCAAAGGAAAACGTGGGAAACTTATCTCAGGCTACTGAAACTCCTTGAATATCACTCCTAGGACTCAAAGGAAGGCTTTCTTACCACCTTCTCTCCTTCTGGCAGTTTCTGGCACCTTTCGACCCAAGTTCCAGTTTTGGTACCTTTTGGTCACCTTTTGCTTACTGGCAAAGGAAGACGTACGAAACTCATCTAGGCCACTGAAACTCCTTGTATATCACTCCTAGGATACAAAGGAAGGCTTTCTTACCACCTTCTCTCCTTCTGGCAGTTTCTGGCCTCTGGACCCATGTTCCAGTTTTGGTCTCTTTTGGACCCCTTTCGCTTACCGCCAAAGGGAGACTTCCGAAACTCGTTTAGGTCACTAAAACTCCTTAAATATCACTCCTAGGACTCAAAGGAAGGTTTTCTTACCACCTTCTCTCCTTCTGGCAGTTTCTGGCACCTTTCGACCCAAGTTCCAGTTTTGGTCTCTTTTGGTCCCCTTTTGCTTACCGGCAAAGGAAGACGTGCGAAACTCGTCTCAGGCCACTGAAACTCCTTGAATATCACTCCTATGACTCAAAGGAAGCCCTTCTCAACACCTTCTCCCCTTCTGGCACTTTCTGGCGCCTTTGGACCCAAGTTCCACTTTTGGACTCTTTTGATCCCCTTTTGCTTACTGGCAAAGTAAGACGTGCGAAACTCGTCTCAGGCCACTAGAACTCGTTGAATATCTCTCCATGGACTCAAAGGAACGCTTTCTCACCACTTTCTCCCCTTCTGGCACGTTCTGGGACCTTTGGACCCAAGTTCTAATTTTGGTCTCTTTTTTTCCCCTTTTGCTTACCGTCAAAGGAAAACGTGTGAAACTTATCTCAGGCCACTGAAACTCCTTAAATATCACTCCTAGGACTCAAAGGAAGGCTTTCTTTCCACCTTCTCTCCTTCTGGCAGTTTCTGGGACCTTTGGACCCAAGTTCCACAGTTTTAGTCTCTTTTTGTCCCCTTTTGCTTACCGGCAAATGAAGACAAGCGAAACTAGTCTCAGGCCACTGAAACTCCTTGAATATCACTCCTATGACTCAAAGGAAGCCCTTCTCAACACCTTCTCCCCTTCTGGCACTTTCTGGCACCTTTGGACCCAAGTTCCACTTTTGGACTCTTTTGATCCCCTTTTGCTTACTGGCAAAGTAAGACGTGCGAAACTCGTCTCAGGCCACTAGAACTCGTTGAATATCTCTCCATGGACTCAAAGGAACGCTTTCTCACCACTTTCTCCCCTTCTGGCACTTTCTGGGAACTTTGGACCCAAGTTCTAATTTTAGTCTCTTTTTGTCCCCTTTTGCTTACCGTCAAAGGAAAACGTGTGAAACTTATCTCAAGCCACTGAAACTCCTTAAATATCACTCCTAGGACTCAAAGGAAGGCTTTCTTACCACCTTCTCTTCTTCTGGCAGTTGCTGGGACCTTTGGACCCAAGTTCCACAGTTTTAGTCTCTTTTTGTCCCCTTTTGCTTACCGGCAAAGGAAAACGTGTGAAACTTATCTCAGGCCACTGAAACTCCATGAATATCACTCTTAGGATTTGGAGGAAAGCTTTCGCACCACCTTCTCTCCTTGTGGCAATTTCTGGCGGCTTTGGGCCCAAGTTCTAGTTTTGGTATCTTTTGGTCCCCTTTTGCTTACTGACAAAGGGAGACTTCCGAATCATGTCTAGGCCACTGAAACTCCTTGAATATCACTGCATGGACTCAAAGGATGGCTTTCTCACCACTTTCTCCCCTTCTGACACTTTCTGGCACCTTTGGACCCAAGTTCCAGTTTTGGTCTCTTTTGGTCCCCTTTTGCCTACCGGCAAAGGAAGACGTGCGACACTCGTCTCAGCCCACTGAAACTCCTTGAATATCACTCCTAGGACTCAAAGGAAGCCTTTCTCACCACCTTCTCTCCTTCTGGCAGTTTCTGGCGCCTTTGGACCCAAGTTCCAGTTTTGGTCTCTTTTGCTCCCTTTTTGCTTACCGGCAAAGGAAGACGTGGGAAACTCGTCTCAACCCACTGAAACTCCTTGGATATCACTCCTAGGACTCAAAGGAAGGTTTTCTTACCACCTTCTCTCCTTTTGGCAGTTTTTGGCGCCTTTGGACCCAAGTTCCAGTTTTGGTCTCTTTTGGTCCTCTTTTGCTTACTGGCAAAGGAAGACGTGCAAAACTCGTCTAAGGCCACTGAACCCCTTGAATATCAATCGATGGACTCAAAGAAAGCTTTACTCAACACCTTCTCCCCTTCTGGCACTTTCTGGCGCCTTTGGACCCAAGTTCCAGTTTTGGTCTCTTTTAGCCCCTTTTGCTTACCAGCAAAGGAAGTCGTGCGAAAATCATCTCAGGCCACTAAATCACCTTGAATATGACTCCATTGACTCAAAGGAAGCCTTTCTCCCCACCTTCTCCCCTTCTAACACTTTCTGGTGCCTTTGGACCTAAGTTCCAGTTTTGGTCTCTTTTGCTTACCGGAAAAGGAAGACGTACAAAACTTGTCTCAGGCCACTTAAACTACTTGAATATCACTCCAAGAAGTCAAAGGAAGGCTTGCTCACCGCCTTCTCCCCTTCTGTCACTTTCTGGCGCCTTTGGACCCAAGTTCCAGTTTTGGTCTCTTTTGGTCCCCTTTTGCTTACAAGGAAGACGTGCGAAACTCGTCTCAGCCCACTGAAACTCCTTGAATATCACTCCTAGGACTCAAAGGAAGCCTTTCTCACCACCTTCTCTCCTTTTGGCAGTTTCTGGCGCCTTTGGACCCAAGTTCCAGTTTTGGTCTCTTTTGGTCCCCTTTTGCTTACCGGTAAAGGAATATGTGCGAAACTCGTCTCAGGCCACTGAAACTTCTTGAATATCACTCCTAGGACTCAAAGGAAAACGTGTGAAACTTATCTCAGGCCACTGAAACTCCATGAATATCACCCTTAGGATTTGGAGGAAGGCTTTCGCACCACCTTCTCTCCTTGTGGCAATTTCTGGCGGCTTTGGGCCCGAGTTCTAGTTTTGGTATCTTTTGGTCCCCTTTTGCTTACCGACAAAGGGAGACTTCCGAATCATTACTAGGCCACTGAAACTCCTTGAATATCACTCTTAGGACTCGGAGGAAGGCTTTCGTACCACCTTTTCTCCTTCTTGCAATTTCTGGCGGCTTTGGGCCCAAGTTCTAGCTTTGGTATCTTTTGGTCCCCTTTTGCTTACCGCCAGAGGAAGACGTGCGAAACTCGTCTCAGCCCACTGAAACTCCTTGAATATCACTGCATGGACTCAAAGAATGGCTTTCTCACCACTTTCTCCCCTTCTGACACTTTCTGGCACCTTTAGACCCAAGTTCCAGTTTTGGTCTCTTTTGGTCCCCTTTTGCCTACCGGCAAAGGAAGACGTGCGAAACTCGTCTCAGCCCACTGAAACTCCTTGAATATCACTCCTATGACTCAAAGGAAGCCCTTCTCAACACCTTCTCCCCTTCTGGCACTTTCTGGCGCCTTTGGACCCAAGTTCCACTTTTAGACTCTTTTGATCCCCTTTCGCTTACCGGCAAAGTAAGACGTGCGAAACTCGTCTCAGGCCACTAGAACTCGTTGAATATCTCTCCATGGACTCAAAGGAACGCTTTCTCACCACTTTCTCCTCTTCTGGCACTTTCTGGGAACTTTGGACCCAAGTTCTAATTTTAGTCTCTTTTTGTCCCCTTTTCCTTACCGTCAAAGGAAAACGTGTGAAACTTATCTCAAGCCACTGAAACTCCTTAAATATCACTCCTAGGACTCAAAGGAAGGCTTTCTTACCACCTTCTCTTCTTCTGGCAGTTTCTGGGACCTTTGGACCCAAGTTCCACAGTTTTAGTCTCTTTTTGTCCCCTTTTGCTTACCGGCAAAGGAAAACGTGTGAAACTTATCTCAGGCCACTGAAACTCCATGAATATCACTCTTTTGGTCCTCTTTTGCTTACTGGCAAAGGAAGACGTGCAAAACTCGTCTCAGGCCACTGAACCCCTTGAATATCAATCGATGGACTCAAAGAAAGCTTTACTCAACACCTTCTCCCCTTCTGGCACTTTCTGGCGCCTTTGGACCCAAGTTCCAGTTTTGGTCTCTTTTGGCCCCTTTTGCTTACCAGCAAAGGAAGTCGTGCGAAAATCATCTCAGGCCACTAAATCACCTTGAATATGACTCCATGGACTCAAAGGAAGCCTTTCTCCCCACCTTCTCCCCTTCTGACACTTTCTGGTGCCTTTGGACCTAAGTTCCAGTTTTGGTCTCTTTTGCTTACCGGAAAAGGAAGACGTACAAAACTTGTCTCAGGCCACTTAAACTACTTGAATATCACTCCAAGAAGTCAAAGGAAGGCTTGCTCACCGCCTTCTCCCCTTCTGTCACTTTCTGGCGCCTTTGGACCCAAGTTCCAGTTTTGGTCTCTTTTGGTCCCCTTTTGCTTACAAGGAAGACGTGCGAAACTCGTCTCAGCCCACTGAAACTCCTTGAATATCACTCCTAGGACTCAAAGGAAGCCTTTCTCACCACCTTCTCTCCTTTTGGCAGTTTCTGGCGCCTTTGGACCCAAGTTCCAGTTTTGGTCTCTTTTGGTCCCCTTTTGCTTACCGGTAAAGGAATATGTGCGAAACTCGTCTCAGGCCACTGAAACTTCTTGAATATCACTCCTAGGACTCAAAGGAAAACGTGTGAAACTTATCTCAGGCCACTGAAACTCCATGAATATCACCCTTAGGATTTGGAGGAAGGCTTTCGCACCACCTTCTCTCCTTGTGGCAATTTCTGGCGGCTTTGGGCCCGAGTTCTAGTTTTGGTATCTTTTGGTCCCCTTTTGCTTACCGACAAAGGGAGACTTCCGAATCATTACTAGGCCACTGAAACTCCTTGAATATCACTCTTAGGACTCGGAGGAAGGCTTTCGTACCACCTTCTCTCCTTCTTGCAATTTCTGGCGGCTTTGGGCCCAAGTTCTAGCTTTGGTATCTTTTGGTCCCCTTTTGCTTACCGCCAGAGGAAGACGTGCGAAACTCGTCTCAGCCCACTGAAACTCCTTGAATATCACTGCATGGACTCAAAGAATGGCTTTCTCACCACTTTCTCCCCTTCTGACACTTTCTGGCACCTTTAGACCCAAGTTCCGCTTTGGTCTCTTTTGGTCCCCTTTTGCCTACCTAAGCAAAGGAAGACGTGCGAAACTCGTCTCAGCCCACTGAAACTCCTTGAATATCACTCCTATGACTCAAAGGAAGCCCTTCTCAACACCTTCTCCCCTTCTGGCACTTTCTGGCGCCTTTGGACCCAAGTTCCACTTTTGGACTCTTTTGATCCCCTTTCGCTTACCGGCAAAGTAAGACGTGCGAAACTCGTCTCAGGCCACTAGAACTCGTTGAATATCTCTCCATGGACTCAAAGGAACGCTTTCTCACCACTTTCTCCTCTTCTGGCACTTTCTGGGAACTTTGGACCCAAGTTCTAATTTTAGTCTCTTTTTGTCCCCTTTTGCTTACCGTCAAAGGAAAACGTGTGAAACTTATCTCAAGCCACTGAAACTCCTTAAATATCACTCCTAGGACTCAAAGGAAGGCTTTCTTACCACCTTCTCTTCTTCTGGCAGTTTCTGGGACCTTTGGACCCAAGTTCCACAGTTTTAGTCTCTTTTTGTCCCCTTTTGCTTACCGGCAAAGGAAAACGTGTGAAACTTATCTCAGGCCACTGAAACTCCATGAATATCACTCTTAGGATTTAGAGGAAAGCTTTCGCACCACCTTCTCTCCTTGTGGCAATTTCTGGCGGCTTTGGGCCCAAGTTCTAGTTTTGGTATCTTGTGGTCCCCTTTTGCTTACTGACAAAGGGAGACTTCCGAATCATGGCTAGGCCACTGAAACTCCTTGAATATCACTCTTAGGACTCGGAGGAAGGCTTTCGTACCACTTTCTCCCCTTCTGGCACTTTCTGGTACCTTTGGACCCAAGTTCCAGTTGTGGTCTCTTTTGCTCCCTTTTTGCTTACCGGCAAAGGAAGACGTGGGAAACTCGTCTCAGCCCACTGAAACTCCTTGAATATCACTGCATGGACTCAAAGGATGGCTTTCTCACCACTTTCTCCCCTTCTGACACTTTCTGGCACCTTTAGACCCAAGTTCCAGTTTTGGTCTCTTTTGGTCCCCTTTTGCCTACCGGCAAAGGAAGACGTGCGAAACTCGTCTCAGCCCACTGAAACTCCTTGAATATCACTCCTAGGACTCAAAGGAAGCCTTTCTCATCACCTTCTCTCCTTCTGGCAGTTTCTGCGCCTTTGGACCCATGTTCCAGTTTTGGTCTCTTTTGGTCTCCTTTTGCTTACCGGCAAAGGAAGACGTGCGAAACTCGTCTCAGGCCACTGAAACTCCTTGAATATCACTCCTATGACTCAAAGGAAGCCCTTCTCAACACCTTCTCCCCTTCTGGCACTTTCTGGCGCCTTTGGACCCAAGATCCACTTTTGGTCTCTTTTGGTCTCCTTTTGCTTACCGGCAAAGGAAGACGTGGGAAACTCGTCTCAGCCCACTGAAACTCCTTGAATATCACTGCATGGACTCAAAGGATGGCTTTCTCACCACTTTCTCCCCTTCTGACACTTTCTGGCACCTTTAGACCCAAGTTCCAGTTTTGGTCTCTTTTGGTCCCCTTTTGCCTACCGGCAAAGGAAGACGTGCGAAACTCGTCTCAGCCCACTGAAACTCCTTGAATATCACTCCTAGGACTCAAAGGAAGCCTTTCTCACCACCTTCTCTCCTTTTGGCAGTTTCTGGCGCCTTTGGACCCAAGTTCCAGTTTTGGTCTCTTTTGGTCCCCTTTTGCTTACCAGTAAAGGAATATGTGCGAAACTCGTCTCAGGCCACTGAAACTTCTTGAATATCACTCCTAGGACTCAAAGGAAAACGTGTGAAACTTCTCTCAGGCCACCGAAACTCCATGAATATCACTCTTAGGATTTGGAGGAAGGCTTTCGCACCACCTTCTCTCTTTGTGGCAATTTCTGGCGGCTTTGGGCCCGAGTTCTAGTTTTGGTATCTTTTGGTCCCCTTTTGCTTACCGACAAAGGGAGACTTCCGAATCATTACTAGGCCACTGAAACTCCTTGAATATCACTCTTAGGACTCGGAGGAAGGCTTTCGTACCACCTTCTCTCCTTCTTGCAATTTCTGGCGGCTTTGGG
This sequence comes from Abrus pulchellus subsp. cantoniensis, assembly GCA_024086825.1. Classification (NCBI taxonomy): domain Eukaryota; kingdom Viridiplantae; phylum Streptophyta; class Magnoliopsida; order Fabales; family Fabaceae; genus Abrus; species Abrus pulchellus. Next base: position 20,342,286 of record CM044051.1, read on the forward strand.
CCCAAGTCCTAGCTTTGGTATCTTTTGGTCCCCTTTTGCTTACCGCCAGAGGAAGACGTGCGAAACTCGTCTCAGCCCACTGAAACTCCTTGAATATCACTGCATGGACTCAAAGAATGGCTTTCTCACCACTTTCTCCCCTTCTGACACTTTCTGGCACCTTTAGACCCAAGTTCCAGTTTTGGTCTCTTTTGGTCCCCTTTTGCTTACCGGCAAAGGAAGACGTGCGAAACTCGTCTCAGGCCACTGAAACTCCTTGAATATCACTCCTATGACTCAAAGGAAGCCCTTCTCAACACCTTCTCCCCTTCTGGCACTTTCTGGCGCCTTTGGACCCAAGTTCCACTTTTGGACTCTTTTGATCCCCTTTTGCTTACTGGCAAAGTAAGACGTGCGAAACTCGTCTCAGGCCACTAGAACTCGTTGAATATCTCTCCATGGACTCAAAGGAACGCTTTCTCACCACTTTCTCCCCTTCTGGCACGTTCTGGGACCTTTGGACCCAAGTTCTAATTTTGGTCTCTTTTTGTCCCCTTTTGCTTACCGTCAAAGGAAAACGTGTGAAACTTATCTCAGGCCACTGAAACTCCTTAAATATCACTCCTAGGACTCAAAGGAAGGCTTTCTTTCCACCTTCTCTCCTTCTGGCAGTTTCTGGGACCTTTGGACCCAAGTTCCACAGTTTTAGTCTCTTTTTGTCCCCTTTTGCTTATCGACAAGGGAAACGTGTGAAACTTATCTCAGGCCACTGAAACTCCATGAATATCACTCTTAGGATTTGGAGGAAGGCTTTCGCACCACCTTCTCTCCTTGTGGCAATTTCTGGCGGCTTTGGGCCCAAGTTCTAGTTTTGGTATCTTTTGGTCCCCTTTTGCTTACTGACAAAGGGAGACTTCCGAATCATGTCTAGGCCACTGAAACTCCTTGAATATCACTGCATGGACTCAAAGGATGGCTTTCTCACCACTTTCTCCCCTTCTGACACTTTCTGGCACCTTTGGACCCAAGTTCCAGTTTTGGTCTCTTTTGGTCCCCTTTTGCCTACCGGCAAAGGAAGACGTGCGACACTCGTCTCAGCCCACTGAAACTCCTTCAATATCACTCCTAGGACTCAAAGGAAGCCTTTCTCACCACCTTCTCTCCTTCTGGCAGTTTCTGGCGCCTTTGGACCCAAGTTCCAGTTTTGGTCTCTTTTGCTCCCTTTTTGCTTACCGGCAAAGGAAGACGTGGGAAACACGTCTCAGCCCACTGAAACTCCTTGGATATCACTCCTAGGACTCAAAGGAAGGTTTTCTTACCACCTTCTCTCCTTTTGGCAGTTTTTGGCACCTTTGGACCCAAGTTCCAGTTTTGGTCTCTTTTGGTCCTCTTTTGCTTACTGGCAAAGGAAGACGTGCAAAACTCGTCTCAGGCCACTGAACCCCTTGAATATCAATCGATGGACTCAAAGAAAGCTTTACTCAACACCTTCTCCCCTTCTGGCACTTTCTGGCGCCTTTGGACCCAAGTTCCAGTTTTGGTCTCTTTTGGTCCCCTTTTGCTTACCAGCAAAGGAAGTCGTGCGAAAATCATCTCAGGCCACTAAATCACCTTGAATATGACTCCATGGACTCAAAGGAAGCCTTTCTCACCACCTTCTCCCCTTCTGACACTTTCTGGTGCCTTTGGACCTAAGTTCCAGTTTTGGTCTCTTTTGCTTACCGGAAAAGGAAGACGCACAAAACTTGTCTCAGGCCACTGAAACTCCTTGAATATCACTCCAAGAAGTCAAAGGAAGGCTTGCTCACCGCCTTCTCCCCTTCTGTCACTTTCTGACGCCTTTGGACCCAAGTTCCAGTTTTGGTCTCTTTTGGTCCCCTTTTGCTTACAAGGAAGACGTGCGAAACTCGTCTCAGCCCACTGAAACTCCTTGAATATCACTCCTAGGACTCAAAGGAAGCCTTTCTCACCACCTTCTCTCCTTTTGGCAGTTTCTGGCGCCTTTGGACCCAAGTTCCAGTTTTGGTCTCTTTTGGTCCCCTTTTGCTTACCGGTAAAGGAATATGTGCGAAACTCGTCTCAGGCCACTGAAACTTCTTGAATATCACTCCTATGACTCAAAGGAAAACGTGTGAAACTTATCTCAGGCCACTGAAACTCCATGAATATCACTCTTAGGATTTGGAGGAAGGCTTTCGCACCACCTTCTCTCCTTGTGGCAATTTCTGGCGGCTTTGGGCCCGAGTTCTAGTTTTGGTATCTTTTGGTCCCCTTTTGCTTACCGACAAAGGGAGACTTCCGAATCATGTCTAGGCCACTGAAACTCCTTGAATATGACTCTTAGGACTCGGAGGAAGGCTTTCGTACCACCTTCTCTCCTTCTTGCAATTTCTGGCGGCTTTGGGCCCAAGTTCTAGCTTTGGTATCTTTTGGTCCCCTTTTGCTTACCGGCAAAGGAAGACGTGCGAAACTCGTCTCAGCCCACTGAAACTCCTTGAATATCACTGCATGGACTCAAAGGATGGCTTTCTCAACACTTTTTCCCCTTCTGACACTTTCTGGCACCTTTAGACCCAAGTTCCAGTTTTGGTCTCTTTTGGTTCCCTTTTGCCTACCGACAAAGGAAGACGTGCAAAACTCGTCTCAGCCCACTGAAACTCCTTGAATATCACTCCTAGGACTCAAAGGAAGCCTTTCTCATCACCTTCTCTCCTTCTGGCAGTTTCTGCGCCCTTGGACCCATGTTCCAGTTTTCGTCTCTTTTGGTCCCCTTTTGCTTACCGGTAAAGGAATATGTGCGAAACTCGTCTCAGGCCACTGAAACTTATTGAATATCACTCCTATGACTCAAATGAAAACGTGTGAAACTTATCTCAGGCCACTGAAACTCCATGAATATCACTCTTAGGATTTGGAGGAAGGCTTTCGCACCACCTTCTCTCCTTGTGGCAATTTTTGGCGGCTTTGGGCCCGAGTTCTAGTTTTGGTATCTTTTGGTCCCCTTTTGCTTACTGACAAAGGGAGACTTCCGAATCATGTCTAGGCCACTGAAACTCCTTGAATATCACTGCATGGACTCAAAGGATGGCTTTCTCACCACTTTCTCCCCTTCTGTCACTTTCTGGCACCTTTGGACCCAAGTTCCAGTTTTGGTCTCTTTTGGTCCCCTTTTGCTTACCGGTAAAGGAATATGTGCGAAACTCGTCTCAGGCCACTGAAACTTCTTGAATATCACTCCTAGGACTCAAAGGAAAACGTGTGAAACTTATCTCAGGCCACTGAAACTCCATGAATATCACTCTTAGGATTTGGAGGAAGGCTTTCGCACCACCTTCTCTCCTTGTGGCAATTTCTGGCGGCTTTGGGCCCGAGTTCTAGTTTTGGTATCTTTTGGTCCCCTTTTGCTTACTGACAAAGGGAGACTTCCGAATCATGTCTAGGCCACTGAAACTCCTTGAATATCACTGCATGGACTCAACGGATGGCTTTCTCACCACTTTCTCCCCTTCTGTCACTTTCTGGCACCTTTGGACCCAAGTTCCAGTTTTGGTCTCTTTTGGTCCCCTTTTGCTTACCGGTAAAGGAATATGTGCGAAACTCGTCTCAGGCCACTGAAACTTGTTGAATATCACTCCTAGGACTCAAAGGAAAACGTGTGAAACTTATCTCAGGCCACTGAAACTCCATGAATATCACTCTTAGGATTTGGAGGAAGGCTTTCGCACCACCTTCTCTCCTTATGGCAATTTCTGGCGGCTTTGGGCCCGAGTTCTAGTTTTGGTATATTTTGGTCCCCTTTTGCTTACTGACAAAGGGAGACTTCCGAATCATGTCTAGGCCACTGAAACTCCTTGAATATCACTGCATGGACTCAAAGGATGGCTTTCTCACCACTTTTTCCCCTTTTGTCACTTTCTGGCGCCTTTGGACCCAAGTTCCAGTTTTGGTCTCTTTTGGTACCCTTTTTCTTACCAGCAAAGGAAGTCATGCGAAAATCATCTCAGGCCACTAAATCACCTTGAATATGACTCCATGGACTCAAAGGAAGCCTTTCTCACCACCTTCTCCCCTTCTGACACTTTCTGGTGCCTTTGGACCTAAGTTCCAGTTTTGGTCTCTTTTGCTTACTGGAAAAGGAAGACGTACAAAACTTGTCTCAGGCCACTGAAACTCCTTGAATATCACTCCAAGAAGTCAAAGGAAGGCTTGCTCACCGCCTTCTCCCCTTCTGTCACTTTCTGGCGCCTTTGGACCCAAGTTCCAGTTTTGGTCTCTTTTGGTCACCTTTTGCTTACATGGAAGACGTGCGAAACTCGTCTCAGCCCACTGAAACTCCTTGAATATCACTCCTAGGACTCAAAGGAAGCCTTTCTCACCACCTTCTCTCCTTTTGGCAGTTTCTGGCGCCTTTGGACCCAAGTTCCAGTTTTGGTCTCTTTTGGTCCCCTTTTGCTTACCGGTAAAGGAATATGTGCGAAACTCATCTCAGGCCACTGAAACTTCTTGAATATCACTCCTAGGACTCAAAGGAAAACGTGTGAAACTTATCTCAGGCCACTGAAACTCCATGAATATCACTCTTAGGATTTGGAGGAAGGCTTTCGCACCACCTTCTCTCCTTGTGGCAATTTCTGGCGGCTTTGGGCCCGAGTTCTAGTTTTGGTATCTTTTGGTCCCCTTTTGCTTACAGACAAAGGGAGACATCCGAATCATGTCTAGGCCACTGAAACTCCTTGAATATCACTCTTAGGACTCGGAGGAAGGCTTTCGTACCACCTTCTCTCCTTCTTGCAATTTCTGGCGGCTTTGCGCCCAAGTTCTAGCTTTGGTATCTTTTGGTCCCCTTTTGCTTACCGGCAAAGGAAGACGTGCGAAACTCGTCTCAGCCCACTGAAACTCCTTGAATATCACTGCATGGACTCAAAGGATGGCTTTCTCAACACTTTTTCCCCTTCTGACACTTTCTGGCACCTTTAGACCCAAGTTCCAGTTTTGGTCTCTTTTGCTCCCTTTTTGCTTACCGGCAAAGGAAGACGTGGGAAACTCGTCTCAGCCCACTGAAACTCCTTGGATATCACTCCTAGGACTCAAAGGAAGGTTTTCATACCACCTTCTCTCCTTTTGGCAGTTTTTGGCGCCTTTGGACCCAAGTTCCAGTTTTGGTCTCGTTTGGTCCTCTTTTGCTTACTGGCAAAGGAAGACGTGCAAAACTCGTATCAGGCCACTGAACCCCTTGAATATCAATCGATGGACTCAAAGAAAGCCTTACTCAACACCTTCTCCCCTTCTGGCACTTTCTGGCGCCTTTGGACCCAAGTTCCAGTTTTGGTCTCTTTTGGTCCCCTTTTGCTTACCAGCAAAGGAAGTCGTGCGAAAATCATCTCAGGCCACTAAATCACCTTGAATATGACTCATGGACTCCAAGGAAGCCTTTCTCGCCACCTTCTCCCCTTCTGGCACTTTCTGGTGCCTTTGGACCTAAGTTCCAGTTTTGGTCTCTTTTGCTTACCGGAAAAGGAAGACGTACAAAACTTGTCTCAGGCCACTGAAACTCCTTGAATATCACTCCAAGAAGTCAAAGGAAGGCTTGCTCACCGCCTTCTCCCCTTCTGTCACTTTCTGGCGCCTTTGGACCCAAGTTCCAGTTTTGGTCTCTTTTGGTCCCCTTTTGCTTACAAGGAAGACGTGCGAAACTCGTCTCAGCCCACTGAAACTCCTTGAATATCACTCCTAGGACTCAAAGGAAGCCTTTCTCACCACCTTCTCTCCTTTTGGCAGTTTCTGGCGCCTTTGGACCCAAGTTCCAGTTTTGGTCTGTTTTGGTCCCCTTTTGCTTACCGGTAAAGGAATATGTGCGAAACTCGTCTCAGGCCACTGAAACTTCTTGAATATCACTCCTAGGACTCAAAGGAAAACGTGTGAAACTTATCTCAGGCCACTGAAACTCCCTGAATATCACTCTTAGGATTTGGAGGAAGGCTTTCGCACCACCTTCTCTCCTTGTGGCAATTTCTGGCGGCTTTGGGCCCGAGTTCTAGTTTTGGTATCTTTTGGTCCCCTTTTGCTTACCGACAAAGGGAGACTTCCGAATCATGTCTAGGCCACTGAAACTCCTTGAATATCACTCTTAGGACTCGGAGGAAGGCTTTCGTACCACCTTCTCTCCTTCTTGCAATTTCTGGCGGCTTTGGGCCCAAGTTCTAGCTTTGGTATCTTTTGGTCCCCTTTTGCTTACCGGCAAAGGAAGACGTGCGAAATTCGTCTCAGCCCACTGAAACTCCTTGAATATCACTGCATGGACTCAAAGGATGGCTTTCTCACCACTTTCTCCCCTTCTGACACTTTCTGGCACCTTTAGACCCAAGTTCCAGTTTTGGTCTCTTTTGGTCCCCTTTTGCCTACCAGCAAAGGAAGACGTGCGAAACTCGTCTCAGCCCACTGAAACTTCTTGAATATCACTCCTAGGACTCAAAGGAAGCCTTTCTCACCACCTTCTCTCCTTCTGGCAGTTTCTGCGCCTTTGGACCCAAGTTCCAGTTTTGGTCTCTTTTGGTCCCCTTTTGCTTACCGGCAAAGGAAGACGTGCGAAACTCGTCTCAGGCCACTGAAACTCCTTGAATATCACTCCTATGACTCAAAGGAAGCCCTTCTCAACACCTTCTCCCCTTCTGGCACTTTCTGGCGCCTTTGGACCCAAGTTCCACTTTTGGACTCTTTTGATCCCCTTTTGCTTACCGGCAAAGTAAGACGTGCGAAACTTGTCTCAGGCCACTAGAACTCGTTGAATATCTCTCCATGGACTCAAAGGAACGCTTTCTCACCACTTTCTCCCCTTCTGGCAATTTCTGGGACCTTTGGACCCAAGTTCTAATTTTGGTCTCTTTTTGTCCCTTTTTGCTTACCGTCAAAGGAAAACGTGTGAAACTTATCTCAGGCCACTGAAACTCCTTAAATATCACTCCTAGGGCTTAAAGGAAGGCTTTCTTACCACCTTCTCTCCTTCTGGCAGTTTCTGGGACCTTTGGACCCAAGTTCCACAGTTTTAGTCTCTTTTTGTCCCCTTTTGCTTACTGGCAAAGGAAGACGTGCAAAACTCGTCTCAGGCCACTGAACCCCTTGAATATCAATCGATGGACTCAAAGAAAGCCTTACTCAACACTTTCTCCCCTTCTGGCACTTTCTGGCGCCTTTGGACCTAAGTTCCAGTTTTGGTCTCTTTTGGTCCCTTTTTGCTTACCAGCAAAGGAAGTCGTGCGAAAATCATCTCAGGCTACTAAATCACCTTGAATATGACTCATGGACTCAAAGGAAGCCTTTCTCACCACCTTCTCCCCTTCTGGCACTTTCTGGTGCCTTTGGACCTAAGTTCCAGTTTTGGTCTCTTTTGCTTACCGGAAAAGGAAGATGTACAAAACTTGTCTCAGGCCACTGAAACTCCTTGAATATCACTCCAAGAAGTCAAAGGAAGGCTTGCTCACCGCCTTCTCCCCTTCTGTCACTTTCTGGCGCCTTTGGACCCAAGTTCCAGTTTTGGTCCCTTTTTGCTTACAAGGAAGACGTGCGAAACTCGTCTCAGCCCACTGAAACTCCTTGAATATCACTCCTAGGACTCAAAGGAAGCCTTTCTCACCACCTTCTCTCCTTTTGGCAGTTTCTGGCGCCTTTGGACCCAAGTTCCAGTTTTGGTCTCTTTTGGTCCCCTTTTGCTTACCGGTAAAGGAATATGTGCGAAACTCCTCTCAGGCCACTGAAACTTCTTGAATATCACTCCTAGGACTCAAAGGAAAACGTGTGAAACTTATCTCAGGCCACTGAAACTCCATGAATATCACTCGTAGGATTTGGAGGAAGGCTTTCGCACCACCTTCTCTCCTTGTGGCAATTGCTGGCGGCTTTGGACCCGAGTTCTAGTTTTGGTATCTTTTGGTCCCTTTTTGCTTACCGACAAAGGGAGACTTCCGAATCATGTCTAGGCCACTGAAACTCCTTGAATATCACTCTTAGGACTCGGAGGAAGGCTTTCGTACCACCTTCTCTCCTTCTTGCAATTTCTGGCGGCTTTGGGCCCAAGTTCTAGCTTTGGTATCTTTTGGTCCCCTTTTGCTTACCGGCAAAGGAAGACGTGCGAAACTCGTCTCAGCCCCATGAAATTCCTTGAATATCACTGCATGGACTCAAAGGATGGCTTTCTCACCATTTTCTCCCCTTCTGGCACTTTCTGGCACCTTTGGACCCAAGTTCCAGTTTTGGTCTCTTTTGCTCCCTTTTTGCTTACCGGCAAAGGAAGACGTGGGAAACTCGTCTCAGCCCACTGAAACTCCTTGGATATCACTCTTAGGACTCAAAGGAAGGTTTTCTTACCACCTTCTCTCCTTCTGGCAGTTTCTGGGCCTTTGGACCCAAGTTCCAGTTTTGGTCACTTTTGGTCCCCTTTTGCTTACTGGCAAAGGAAGACGTGCAAAACTCGTCTCAGGCCACTGAACCCCTTGAATATCAATCGATGGACTCAAAGAAAGCCTTACTCAACACCTTCTCCCCTTCTGGCACTTTCTGGCGCCTTTGGACCCAAGTTCCAGTTTTGGTCTCTTTTGGTCCCCTTTTGCTTACCAGCAAAGGAAGTCGTGCGAAAATCATCTCAGGCCACTAAATCACCTTGAATATGACTCATGGACTCAAAGGAAGCCTTTCTCACCACCTTATCCCCTTCTGGCACTTTCTGGTGCCTTTGGACCTAAGTTTCAGTTTTGGTCTCTTTTGCTTACCGGAAAAGGAAGACGTACAAAACTTGTCTCAGGCCACTGAAACTCCTTGAATATCACTCCAAGAAGTCAAAGGAAGGCTTGCCCACCGCCTTCTCCCCTTCTCTCACTTTCTGGCGCCTTTGGACCCAAGTTCCAGTTTTGGTCTCTTTTGGTCCCCTTTTGCTTACAAGGAAGACGTGCGAAACTCGTCTCAGCCCACTGAAACTCCTTGAATATCACTCCTAGGACTCAAAGGAAGCCTTTCTCACCACCTTCTCTCCTTTTGGCAGTTTCTGGCGCCTTTGGACCCAAGTTCCAGTTTTGATCTCTTTTGGTCCCCTTTTGCTTACCGGTAAAGGAATATGTGCGAAACTCGTCTCAGGCCACTGAAACTTCTTGAATATCACTCCTAGGACTCAAAGGAAAACGTGTGAAACTTATCTCAGGCCACTGAAACTCCATGAATATCACTCTTAGGATTTGGAGGAAGGCTTCGCACCACCTTCTCTCCTTGTGGCAATTGCTGGCGGCTTTGGGCCCGAGTTCTAGTTTTGGTATCTTTTGGTCCCCTTTTGCTTACCGACAAAGGGAGACTTCCGAATCATGTCTAGGCCACTGAAACTCCTTGAATATCACTCTTAGGACTCGGAGGAAGGCTTTCGTACCACCTTCTCTCCTTCTTGCAATTTCTGGTGGCTTGGGGCCCAAGTTCTAGCTTTGGTATCTTTTGGTCCCCTTTTGCTTACCGGCAAAGGAAGACGTGCGAAACTCGTCTCAGCCCACTGAAACTCCTTGAATATCACTGCATGGACTCAAAGGATGGCTTTCTCACCACTTTCTCCCCTTCTGACACTTTCTGGCACCTTTAGACCCAAGTTCCAGTTTTGGCCTCTTTTGGTCCCCTTTTGCCTACCGGCAAAGGAAGACGTGCGAAACTCGTCTCAGCCCACTGAAACTCGTTGAATATCACTCCTAGGACTCAAAGGAAGCCTTTCTCACCACCTTCTCTCCTTCTGGCAGTTTCTGGGCCTTTGGACCCAAGTTCCAGTTTTGGTCTCTTTTGGTCCCCTTTTGCTTACCGGCAAAGGAAGACGTGCGAAACTCGTCTCAGGCCACTGAAACTCCTTGAATATCACTCCTATGACTCAAAGGAAGCCCTTCTCAACACCTTCACCCCTTCTGGCACTTTCTGGCGCCTTTGGACCCAAGTTCCACTTTTGGACTCTTTTGATCCCCTTTTGCTTACCGGCAAAGTAAGACGTGCGAAACTTGTCTCAGGCCACTAGAACTCGTTGAATATCCTTCCATGGACTCAAAGGAACGCTTTCTCACCACTTTCTCCCCTTCTGGCAATTTCTGGGACCTTTGGACCCAAGTTCTAATTTTGGTCTCTTTTTGTCCCCTTTTGCTTACCGTCAAAGGAAAACGTGTGAAACTTATCTCAGGCCACTGAAACTCCTTAAATATCACTCCTAGGACTCAAAGGAAGGCTTTCTTACCACCTTCTCTCCTTCTGGCAGTTTCTGGGACCTTTGCACCCAAGTTCCACAGTTTTAGTCTCTTTTTGTCCCCTTTCGCTTACCGGCAAAGGAAAACGTGTGAAACTTATCTCAGGCCACTGAAACTCCATGAATATCACTCTTAGGATTTGGAGGAAGGCTTTCGCACCACCTTCTCTCCTTGTGGCAATTTCTGGCGGCTTTGGGCCCGAGTTCTAGTTTTGGTATCTTTTGGTCCCCTTTTGCTTACCGACAAAGGGAGACTTCCGAATCATGTCTAGGCCACTGAAACTCCTTGAATATCACTCTTTGGACTCGGAGGAAGGCTTTCGTACCACCTTCTCTCCTTCTTGCAATTTCTGGCGGCTTTGGGCCCAAGTTCTAGCTTTGGTATCTTTTGGTCCCCTTTTGCTTACCGAAGACGTGCGAAACTCGTCTCAGCCCACTGAAACTCCTTGAATATCACTGCATGGACTCAAAGGATGGCTTTCTCACCACTTTCTCCCCTTCTGACACTTTCTGGCACCTTTAGACCCAAGTTCCAGTTTTGGTCTCTTTTGGTCCCCTTTTGCTTACAAGGAAGACGTGCGAAACTCGTCTCAGCCCACTGAAACTCCTTGAATATCACTCTTAGGACTCGGAGGAAGCCTTTCGTACCACCTTCTCTCCTTCTTGCAATTTCTGGCGGCTTTGGGCCCAAGTTCTAGCTTTGGTATCTTTTGGTCCCCTTTTGCTTACCGGCAAAGGAAGACGTGCGAAACTCGTCTCAGCCCACTGAAACTCCTTGAATATCACTGCATGGACTCAAAGGATGGCTTTCTCACAACTTTCTCCCCTTCTGACACTTTCTGGCACCTTTAGACCCAAGTTCCAGTTTTGGTCTCTTTTGGTCCCCTTTTGCCTACCGGCAAAGGAAGACGTGCGAAACTCGTCTCAGCCCACTGAAACTCCTTGAATATCACTCCTAGGACTCAAAGGAAGCCTTTCTCATCACCTTCTCTCCTTCTGGCAGTTTCTGCGCCTTTGGACCCATGTTCCACTTTTGGTCTCTTTTGGTCCCCTTTTGCTTACCGGCAAAGGAAGACGTGCGAAACTCGTCTCAGGCCACTGAAACTCCTTGAATATCACTCCTATGACTCAAAGGAAGCCCTTCTCAACACCTTCTCCCCTTCTGGCACTTTCTGGCGCCTTTGGACCCAAGTTCCACTTTTGGACTCTTTTGATCCCCTTTTGCTTACCGGGAAAGTAAAACGTGCGACACTCGTCTCAGGCCACTAGAACTCGTTCAATATCTCTCCATGGACTCACAGGAACGCTTTCTCACCACTTTCTCCCCTTCTGGCACTTTCTGGGACCTTTGGACCCAAGTTCTAATTTTGGTCTCTTTTTGTCCCCTTTTGCTTACCGTCAAAGGAAAACGTGTGAAACTTATCTCAGCCCACTGAAACTCCTTAAATATCACTCCTAGGACTCAAAGGAAGGCTTTCTTACCACCTTCTCTCCTTCTGGCAGTTTCTGGGACCTTTGGACCCAAGTTCCACAGTTTTAGTCTCTTTTTGTCCCCTTTTGCTTACCGGCAAAGGAAAACGTGTGAAACTTATCTCAGGCCACTGAAACTCCATGAATATCACTCTTAGGATTTCGAGGAAGGCTTTCGCACCACCTTCTCTCCTTGTGGCAATCTCTGGCGGCTTTGGGCCCAAGTTCTAGTTTTGGTCTCTTTTGCTCCCTTTTTGCTTACCGGCAAAGGAAGACGTGGGAAACTCGTCTCAGCCCACTGAAACTCCTTGGATATCACTCCTAGGACTCAAAGGAAGGTTTTCTTACCACCTTCTCTCCTTTTGGCAGTTTTTGGCGCCTTTGGACCCAAGTTCCAGTTTTGGTCTCGTTTGGTCCTCTTTTGCTTACTAGCAAAGGAAGACGTGCAAAACTCGTCTCAGGCCATTGAACCCCTTGAATATCAATCGATTGACTCAAAGAAAGCCTTACTCAACACCTTCTCCCCTTCTGGCACTTTCTGGCGCCTTTGGACCCAAGTTCCAGTTTTGGTCTCTTTTGGTCCCCTTTTGCTTACAAGCAAAGGAAGTCGTGCGAAAATCATCTCAGGCCACTAAATCACCTTGAATATGACTCATGGACTCAAAGGAAGCCTTTCTCACCACCTTCTCCCCTTCTGGCACTTTCTGGTGCCTTTGGACCTAAGTTCCAGTTTTGGTCTCTTTTGCTTACCGGAAAAGGAAGACGTACAAAACTTGTCTCAGGCCACTGAAACTCCTTGAATATCACTCCAAGAAGTCAAAGGAAGGCTTGCTCACCGCCTTCTCCCCTTCTGTCACTCTCTGGTGCCTTTGGACCTAAGTTCCAGTTTTGGTATCTTTTGCTTACCCGAAAAGGAAGACGTACAAAACTTGTCTCAGGCCACTGAAACTCCTTGAATATCACTCCAAGAAGTCAAAGGAAGGCTTTCTCACCGCCTTCTCCCCTTCTGTCACTTTGTGGCGCCTTTGGACCCAAGTTCCAGTTTTGGTCTCTTTTGGTCCCCTTTTGCTTACAAGGAAGACGTGCGAAACTCGTCTCAGCCCACTGAAACTCCTTCAATATCACTCCTAGGACTCAAAGGAAGCCTTTCTCACCACCTTCTCTCCTTCTGGCAGTTTCTGGCGCCTTTGGACCCAAGTTCCAGTTTTGGTCTCTTTTGGTCCCCTTTTGCTTACCGGTAAAGGAATATGTGCGAAACTCGTCTCAGGCCACTGAAACTTCTTGAATATCACTCCTAGGACTCAAAGGAAAACGTGTGAAACTTATCTCAGGCCACTGAAACTCCATGAATATCACTCTTAGGATTTGGAGGAAGGCTTATGTACCACCTTCTCTCCTTGTGGCAATTTCTGGCGGCTTTGGGCCCGAGTTCTAGTTTTGGTATCTTTTGGTCCCCTTTTGCTTACCGACAAAGGGAGACTTCCGAATCATGTCTAGGCCACTGAAACTCCTTGAATATCACTCTTAGGACTCGGAGGAAGGCTTTCGTACCACCTTCTCTCCTTCTTGCAATTTCTGGCAGCTTTGGGCGCAAGTTCTAGATTTGGTATCTTTTGGTCCCCTTTTGCGTCCCGGCAAAGGAAGACGTGCGAAACTCGTCTCAGCCCACTGAAACTCCTTGAATATCACTACATTGACTCAAAGGATGGCTTTCTCACCACTTTCTCCCCTTCTGACACTTTCTGGCACCTTTAGACCCAAGTTCCAGTTTTGGTCTCTTTTGGTCCCCTTTTGCCTACCGGCAAAGGAAGACGTGCGAAACTCGTCTCAGCCCACTGAAACTCCTTGAATATCACTCCTAGGACTCAAAGGAAGCCTTTCTCATCACCTTCTCTCCTTCTGGCAGTTTCTGCGCCTTTGGACCCATGTTCCACTTTTGGTCTCTTTTGGTCCCCTTTTGCTTACCAGCAAAGGAAGTCGTGCGAAAATCATCTCAGGCCACTAAATCACCTTGAATATGACTCATGGACTCAAAGGAAGCCTTTCTCACCACCTTCTCCCCTTCTGGCACTTTCTGGTGCCTTTGGACCTAAGTTCCAGTTTTGGTCTCTTTTGCTTACCGGAAAAGGAAGACGTACAAAACTTGTCTCAGGCCACTGAAACTCCTTGAATATCACTCCAAGAAGTCAAAGGAAGGCTTGCTCACCGCCTTCTCCCCTTCTGTCACTTTCTGGCGCCTTTGGACCCAAGTTCCAGTTTTCGTCTCTTTTGGTCCCCTTTTGCTTACAAGGAAGACGTGCGAAACTCGTCTCAGCCCACTGAAACTCCTTCAATATCACTCCTAGGACTCAAAGGAAGCCTTTCTCACCACCTTCTCTCCTTTTGGCAGTTTCTGGCGCCTTTGGACCCAAGTTCCAGTTTTGGTCTCTTTTGGTCCCCTTTTGCTTACCGGTAAAGGAATATGTGCGAAACTCGTCTCAGGCCACTGAAACTTCTTGAATATCACTCCTAGGACTCAAAGGAAAACGTGTGAAACTTAACTCAGGCCACTGAAACTCCATGAATATCACTCTTAGGATTTGGAGGAAGGCTTTCGCACCACCTTCTCTCCTTGTGGCAATTTCTGGCGGCTTTGGGCCCGAGTTCTAGTTTTGGTATCTTTTGGTCCCCTTTTGCTTACCGACAAAGGGAGACTTCCGAATCATGTCTAGGCCACTGAAACTCCTTGAATATCACTCTTAGGACTCGGAGGAAGGCTTTCGTACCACCTTCTCTCCTTCTTGCAATTTCTGGCGGCTTTGGGCCCAAGTTCTAGCTTTGGTATCTTTTGGTCCCCTTTTGCTTACCGAAGACGTGCGAAACTCGTCTCAGCCCACTGAAACTCTTTGAATATCACTGCATGGACTCAAAGGATGGCTTTCTCACCACTTTCTCCCCTTCTGACACTTTCTGGCACCTTTAGACCTAAGTTCCAGTTTTGGTCTCTTTTGGTCCCCTTTTGCTTACAAGGAAGACGTGCGAAACTCGTCTCAGCCCACTGAAACTCCTTGAATATCACTCTTAGGACTCGGAGGAAGGCTTTCGTACCACCTTCTCTCCTTCTTGCAATTTCTGGCGGCTTTGGGCCCAAGTTCTAGCTTTGGTATCTTTTGGTCCCCTTTTGCTTACCGGCAAAGGAAGACGTGCGAAACTCGTCTCAGCCCACTGAAACTCCTTGGATATCACTCTTAGGACTCAAAGGAAGGTTTTCTTACCACCTTCTCTCCTTCTGGCAGTTTCTGGGCCTTTGGACCCAAGTTCCAGTTTTGGTCACTTTTGGTCCCCTTTTGCCTACCGGCAAAGGAAGACGCGCGAAACTCGTCTCAGCCCACTGAAACTCCTTGAATATCACTCCTAGGACTCAAAGGATGCCTTTCTCACCACCTTCTCTCCTTCTGGCAGTTTCTGCGCCTTTGGACCCAAGTTCCAGTTTTGGTCTCTTTTGGTCCCCTTTTGCTTACCGGCAAAGGAAGACGTGCAAAACTCGTCTCAGGCCACTGAAACTCCTTGAATATCACTCCAATGACTCAAAGGAAGCCCTTCTCAACACCTTCTCCCTTTCTGGTACTTTCTGGCGCCTGTGGACCGAAGTTCCATTTTTGGACTCTTTTGATCCCCTTTTGCTTACCGGCAAAGTAAGACGTGCGAAACTCGTCTCTGGCCACCGAAACTCCTTGAATATCACTCCATGGACTCAAAGGAAGGCTTTCTCACCACTTTCTCCCCTTCTGGCACTTTCTGGGACCTTTGGACCCAAGTTCCAATTTTGGTCTCTTGTTGTCCCCTTTTGCTTACCGTCAAAGGAAAACTTGTGAAACTTATCTCAGGGCACTGAAACTCCTTGAATATCACTCCTAGGACTCAAAGGAAGGCTTTCTTACCACCTTCTCTCCTTCTGGCAGTTTCTGGCACCTTTGGACCTAAGTTTCAGTTTTGGTCTCTTTTTGTCCCCTTTTGCTTTCCAGCAAAGGAAGACGTGCGAAACTCGTCTCAGGCCACTGGAACTCCTTGAATAACACACAATTTACTGAAAGGAAGCCTGTCTCACCCCCTTCTCCTCTTCTGGCACTTTCTGGGCGCCTTTGGACCTAAGTTCCAGTATTGGTCTCTTTTGGTCCCTTTTTGCTTACCGACAAAGGTAGACTTCCGAAACATGTTTAGGCCACTGAAACTCCTTGAATAACACTCTTAGGACTCGGAGGGAGGCTTTAGTACCACCTTCTCTCCTTCTGGCAGTTTCTGGCGGCTTTGGGCCCAAGTTCTAGTTTTGGTATCTTTTGGTCCTTTTTTGCTTACCGGCAAAGGAAGTCGTGTGAAAATCATCTCAGGACACTAAACCACCTTGAATATGACTCCATGGACTCAAAGGGAGGCTTTCTCACCACCTTCTCCCCTTCTGGCAGTTTCTTGGACCTTTGGACCGAAGTTCCAATTTTGGTCTCTTTTTGTCCCTTTTTGCTTACCGTCAAAGGAAGACGTGCGAAACTCATCTCAGGCCACTGAAACTCCTTGAATATCACACAATGGACTCAAAGGAAGCCTGTCTTACCACCTTCTCCCCTTCTGGCACTTTCTGGCGCCTTTGGACCCAAGTTCCAGTTCTGGTCTCTTTTTGTCCCCTTTTGCTTACCGACAAAGGGAGACGTCCGAAACACGTCTAGGCACTTGAAACTCCAAGAATATCACTCTTAGGACTCAGAGGAAGGCTTTCTTACCACCTTCTCTCCTTCTGGCAGTTTCTGGCACCTTTGGACCTAAGTTTCAGTTTTGGTCTCTCTTTGTCCCTTTTTGCTTTCCAGCAAAGGAAGACGTGCGAAACTCGTCTCAGGCGACTGGAAATCCTTGAATATCACACAATGGACTCAAAGGAAGCCTGTCTCACCCCCTTCTCCTCCTCGGGCACTTTCTGGGCGCCTTTGGACCTATGTTCCAGTTTTGGTCTCTTTTGGTCCCCTTTTGCTTACCGACAAAGGGAGACTTCCCAAACATGTCTAGGCCACTGAAACTCTTTGAATATCACTCTTAGGACTCGGAGGGAGGCTTTCGTACCACCTTCTCTCCTTCTGGCAGTTTCTGGCGGCTTTGGGCCCAAGTTCTAGTTTTGGTATCTTTTTTTGTCCCCTTTTGCTTACCAGCAAAGGAAGACGTGCGAAACTCGTCTCAGCCCACTGAAACTCCTTAAATATCACTGCATGGACTCAAAGGATCGCTTTCTCACCACTTTCTCCCCTTCTGGGAGTTTCTGGCACCTTTGGACCCAAGTTCCAGTTTTAGTTTCTTTTTGTCCACTTTTGCTTATCGGCAAAGGAAGACATGCGAAACTCGTCTCAGGCCACTGAAACTCGTTGAATATCACTCCAAGGACTCAAAGGAAGGCTTTCTTACCACCTTCTCTCCTTCTGGCAGTTTCTGGCGCCATTGGACCCAAGTTCCAGTTTTGGTCTCTTTTGGTCCCCTTTTGCTTACCGGCAAAGGAAGACGTGCGAAACTCATCTCAGGCAACTGAACCTCTTGACTATCAATCAATGGACTCAAAGGGAGCCTTTCTCAACACCTTCTCCCCTTCTGGCACTTTCTGGCGCCTTTGGACCCAAGTTCCACTTTTGGACTCTATTGATCCCCTTTTGCTTACCGGCAAAGTAAGACGTGCGAAACTCGTCTCAGGCCACTAGAACTCGTTGAATATCTCTCCATGGACTCAAAAGAACGCTTTCTCACCACTTTCTCCCCTTCTGGCACTTTCTGGGACCTTTGGACCCAAGTTCTAATTTTGGTCTCTTTTTGTCCCCTTTTGCTTACCGTCAAAGGAAAACGTGTGAAACTTATCTCAGCCCACTGAAACTCCTTAAATATCACTCCTAGGACTCAAAGGAAGGCTTTCTTACCACCTTCTCTCCTTCCGGCAGTTTCTGGGACCTTTGGACCCAAGTTCCACAGTTTTAGTCTCTTTTTGTCCCCTTTTGCTTACCGGCAAAGGAAAACGTGTGAAACTTATCTCAGGCCACTGAAACTCCATGAATATCACTCTTAGGATTTGGAGGAAGGCTTATGTACCACCTTCTCCCCTTGTGGCAATTTATGGCAGCTTTGGGCCCGAGTTCTAGTTTTGGTATCTTTTGGTCCCCTTTTGCTTACCGACAAAGGGAGACTTCCGAATCATGTCTAGGCCACTGAAACTCCTTGAATATCACTCTTAGGACTCGGAGGAAGGCTTTCGTACCACCTTCTCTCCTTCTTGCAATTTCTGGCGGCTTTGGGCCCAAGTTCTAGCTTTGGTATCTTTTGGTCCCCTTTTGCTTACCGGCAAAGGAAGACGTGCGAAACTCGTCTCAGCCCACTGAAACTCCTTGAATATCACTACCTTGACTCAAAGGATGGCTTTCTCACCACTTTCTCCCCTTCTGACACTTTCTGGCACCTTTAGACCCAAGTTCCAGTTTTGGTCTCTTTTGGTCCCCTTTTGCCTACCAGGAAAGGAAGACGTGCGAAACTCGTCTCAGCCCACTGAAACTCCTTGAATATCACTCCTAGGACTCAAAGGAAGCCTTTCTCATCACCTTCTCTCCTTCTGGCAGTTTCTGCGCCTTTGGACCCATGTTCCACTTTTGGTCTCTTTTGGTCCCCTTTTGCTTACCAGCAAAGGAAGTCGTGCGAAAATCATCTCAGGCCACTAAATCACCTTGAATATGACTCATGGACTCAAAGGAAGCCTTTCTCACCACCTTCTCCCCTTCTGGCACTTTCTGGTGCCTTTGGACCTAAGTTCCAGTTTTGGTCTCTTTGCTTACCGGAAAAGGAAGACGTACAAAACTTGTCTCAGGCCACTGAAACTCCTTGAATATCACTCCAAGAAGTCAAAGGAAGGCTTGCTCACCGCCTTCTCTCCTTCTGTCACTTTCTGGCGCCTTTGGACCCAAGTTCCAGTTTTCGTCTCTTTTGGTCCCCTTTTGCTTACAAGGAAGACGTGCGAAACTCGTCTCAGCCCACTGAAACTCCTTGAATATCACTCCTAGGACTCAAAGGAAGCCTTTCTCACCACCTTCTCTCCTTTTGGCAGTTTCTGGCGCCTTTGGACCCAAGTTCCAGTTTTGGTCTCTTTTGGTCCCCTTTTGCTCACCGGTAAAGGAATATGTGCGAAACTCATCTCAGGCCACTGAAACTTCTTGAATATCACTCCTAGGACTCAAAGGAAAACGTGTGAAACTTATCTCAGGCCACTGAAACTCCATGAATATCACTCTTAGGATTTGGAGGAAGGCTTTCGCACCACCTTCTCTCCTTGTGGCAATTTCTGGCGGCTTTGGGCCCGAGTTCTAGTTTTGGTATCTTTTGGTCCCCTTTTGCTTACCGACAAAGGGAGACTTCCGAATCATGTCTAGGCCACTGAAACTCCTTGAATATCACTCTTAGGACTCGGAGGAAGGCTTTCGTACCACCTTCTCTCCTTCTTGCAATTTCTGGCGGCTTTGGGCCCAAGTTCTAGCTTTGGTATCTTTTGGTCCCCTTTTGCTTACCGAAGACGTGCGAAACTCATCTCAGCCCACTGAAACTCCTTGAATATCACTGCATGGACTCAAAGGATGGCTTTCTCACCACTTTCTCCCCTTCTGACACTTTCTGGCACCTTTAGACCCAAGTTCCAGTTTTGGTCTCTTTTGGTCCCCTTTTGCTTACAAGGAAGACGTGGGAAACTCGTCTCAGCCCACTGAAACTCCTTGAATATCACTCTTAGGACTCGGAGGAAGGCTTTCATACCACCTTCTCTCCTTCTTGCAATTTCTGGCGGCTTTGGGCCCAAGTTCTAGCTTTGGTATCTTTTGGTCCCCTTTTGCTTACCGGCAAAGGAAGACGTGCGAAACTCGTCTCAGCCCACTGAAACTCCTTGAATATCACTGCATGGACTCAAAGGATGGCTTTCTCACCACTTTCTCCCCTTCTGACACTTTCTGGCACCTTTAGACCCAAGTTCCAATTTTGGTCTCTTTTGGTCCCCTTTTGCCTACCGGCAAAGGAAGACGTGCGAAACTCGTCTCAGCCCACTGAAACTCCTTGAATATCACTCCTAGGACTCAAAGGATGCCTTTCTCACCACCTTCTCTCCTTCTGGCAGTTTCTGCGCCTTTGGACCCAAGTTCCAGTTTTGGTCTCTTTTGGTCCCCTTTTGCTTACCGGCAAAGGAAGACGTGCGAAACTCGTCTCAGGCCACTGAAACTCCTTGAATATCACTCCTATGACTCAAAGGAAGCCCTTCTCAACACCTTCTCCCTTTCTGGCACTTTCTGGCCCCTTTGGACCCAAGTTCCAGTTCTGGTCTCTTTTGCTCCCTTTTTGCTTACCGGCAAAGGAAGACGTGGGAAACTCGTCTCAGCCCACTGAAACTCCTTGGATATCACTCCTAGGACTCAAAGGAAGGTTTTCTTACCACCTTCTCTCCTTCTGGCAGTTTCTGGCGCCTTTGGACCCAAGTTCCAGTTTTGGTCTCTTTTGGTCCCCTTTTGCTTACCGGCAAAGTAAGACGTGCGAAACTCATCTCAGGCCACTGAAACTCCTTGAATATCACACAATGGACTCAAAGGAAGCCTGTCTTACCACCTTCTCCCCTTCTGGCACTTTCTGGCGCCTTTGGACCCAAGTTCCAGTTCTGGTCTCTTTTGGTCCCCTTTTGCTTACCGACAAAGGGAGACTTCCGAAACACGTCTAGGCACTTGAAACTCCAAGAATATCACTCTTAGGACTCAGAGGAAGGCTTTCTTACCACCTTCTCTCCTTCTGGCAGTTTCTGGCACCTTTGGACCTAAGTTTCAGTTTTGGTCTCTCTTTGTCCCTTTTTGCTTTCCAGCAAAGGAAGACGTGCGAAACTCGTCTCAGGCGACTGGAAATCCTTGAATATCACTCCATGGACTCAAAGGAAAGCTTTCTCACCACTTTCTCCCCTTCTGGCACTTTCTGGGACCTTTGGACCCAAGTTCCAATTTTGGTCTCTTGTTGTCCCCTTTTGCTTACCGTCAAAGGAAAACTTGTGAAACTTATCTCAGGTCACTGAAACTCCTTGAATATCACTCCTAGGACTCAAAGGAAGGCTTTCTTACCACCTTCTCTCCTTCTGGCAGTTTCTGGCACCTTTGGACCTAAGTTTCAGCTTTGGTCTCTTTTTGTCCCCTTTTGCTTTCCAGCAAAGGAAGACGTGCGAAACTCGTCTCAGGCCACTGGAACTCCTTGAATAACACACAATGGACTGAAAGGAAGCCTGTCTCACCCCCTTCTCCTCTTCTGGCACTTTCTGGGCGCCTTTGGACCTAAGTTCCAGTTTTGGTCTCTTTTGGTCCCTTTTTGCTTACCGACAAAGGTAGACTTCCGAAACATGTTTAGGCCACTGAAACTCCTTGAATAACACTCTTAGGACTCGGAGGGAGGCTTTAGTACCACCTTCTCTCCTTCTGGCAGTTTCTGGCAGCTTTGGGCCCAAGTTCTAGTTTTGGTATCTTTTGGTCCTTTTTTGCTTACCGGCAAAGGAAGTCGTGTGAAAATCATCTCAGGACACTAAACCACCTTGAATATGACTCCATGGACTCAAAGGGAGGCTTTCTCACCACCTTCTCCCCTTCTGGCAGTTTCTTGGACCTTTGGACCGAAGTTCCAATTTTGGTCTCTTTTTGTCCCTTTTTGCTTACCGTCAAAGGAAGACGTGCGAAACTCATCTCAGGCCACTGAAACTCCTTGAATATCACACAATGGACTCAAAGGAAGCCTGTCTTACCACCTTCTCCCCTTCTGGCACTTTCTGGCGCCTTTGGACCCAAGTTCCAGTTCTGGTCTCTTTTGGTCCCCTTTTGCTTACCGACAAAGGGAGACTTCCGAAACACGTCTAGGCACTTGAAACTCCAAGAATATCACTCTTAGGACTCAGAGGAAGGCTTTCTTACCACCTTCTCTCCTTCTGGCAGTTTCTGGCACCTTTGGACCTAAGTTTCAGTTTTGGTCTCTCTTTGTCCCTTTTTGCTTTCCAGCAAAGGAAGACGTGCGAAACTCGTCTCAGGCGACTGGAAATCCTTGAATATCACACAATGGACTCAAAGGAAGCCTGTCTCACCCCCTTCTCCTCCTCGGGCACTTTCTGGGCGCCTTTGGACCTATGTTCCAGTTTTGGTCTCTTTTGGTCCCCTTTTGCTTACTGACAAAGGGAGACTTCCCAAACATGTCTAGGCCACTGAAACTCTTTGAATATCACTCTTAGGACTCGGAGGGAGGCTTTCGTGCCACATTCTCTCCTTCTGGCAGTTTCTGGCGGCTTTGGGCCCAAGTTCTAGTTTTGGTATCTTTTTTTGTCCCCTTTTGCTTACCAGCAAAGGAAGACGTGCGAAACTCGTCTCAGCCCACTGAAACTCCTTAAATATCACTGCATGGACTCAAAGGATCGCTTTCTCACCACTTTCTCCCCTTCTGGGAGTTTCTGGCACCTTTGGACCCAAGTTCCAGTTTTAGTTTCTTTTTGTCCACTTTTGCTTATCGGCAAAGGAAGACATGCGAAACTCGTCTCAGGCCACTGAAACTCGTTGAATATCACTCCAAGGACTCAAAGGAAGGCTTTCTTACCACCTTCTCTCCTTCTGGCAGTTTCTGGCGCCTTTGGACCCAAGTTCCAGTTTTGGTCTCTTTTAGTCCCCTTTTGCTTACCGGCAAAGGAAGACGTGCGAAACTCATCTCAGGCAACTGAACCTCTTGAATATCCATCAATGGACTCAAAGGAAGCCTTTCTCAACACCTTCTCCCCTTCTGGCACTTTCTGGCGCCTTTGGACCCAAGTTCCACTTTTGGACTCTATTGATCCCCTTTTGCTTACCGGCAAAGTAAGACGTGCGAAACTCGTCTCAGGCCACTAGAACTCGTTGAATATCTCTCCATGGACTCAAAAGAACGCTTTCTCACCACTTTCTCCCCTTCTGGCACTTTCTGGGACCTTTGGACCCAAGTTCTAATTTTGGTCTCTTTTTGTCCCCTTTTGCTTACCGTCAAAGGAAAACGTGTGAAACTTATCTCAGCCCACTGAAACTCCTTAAATATCACTCCTAGGACTCAAAGGAATGCTTTCTTACCACCTTCTCTCCTTCTGGCAGTTTCTGGGACCTTTGGACCCAAGTTCCACAGTTTTAGTCTCTTTTTGTCCCCTTTTGCTTACCGGCAAAGGAAAACGTGTGAAACTTATCTCAGGCCACTGAAACTCCATGAATATCACTCTTAGGATTTGGAGGAAGGCTTATGTACCACCTTCTCTCCTTGTGGCAATTTCTGGCGGCTTTGGGCCCGAGTTCTAGTTTTGGTATCTTTTGGTCCCCTTTTGCTTACCGACAAAGGGAGACTTCCGAATCATGTCTAGGCCACTGAAACTCCTTGAATATCACTCTTAGGACTCGGAGGAAGGCTTTCGTACCACCTTCTCTCCTTCTTGCAATTTCTGGCGGCTTTGGGCCCAAGTTCTAGCTTTGGTATCTTTTGGTCCCCTTTTGCTTACCGGCAAAGGAAGACGTGCGAAACTCGTCTCAGCCCACTGAAACTCCTTGAATATCACTACATTGACTCAAAGGATGGCTTTCTCACCACTTTCTCCCCTTCTGACACTTTCTGGCACCTTTAGACCCAAGTTCCAGTTTTGGTCTCTTTTGGTCCCCTTTTGCCTACCGGCAAAGGAAGACGTGCGAAACTCGTCTCAGCCCACTGAAACTCCTTGAATATCACTCCTAGGACTCAAAGGAAGCCTTTCTCATCACCTTCTCTCCTTCTGGCAGTTTCTGCGCCTTTGGACCCATGTTCCACTTTTGGTCTCTTTTGGTCCCCTTTTGCTTACCAGCAAAGGAAGTCGTGCGAAAATCATCTCAGGCCACTAAATCACCTTGAATATGACTCATGGACTCAAAGGAAGCCTTTCTCACCACCTTCTCCCCTTCTGGCACTTTCTGGTGCCTTTGGACCTAAGTTCCAGTTTTGGTCTCTTTTGCTTACCGGAAAAGGAAGACGTACAAAACTTGTCTCAAGCCACTGAAACTCCTTGAATATCACTCCAAGAAGTCAAAGGAAGGCTTGCTCACCGCCTTCTCCCCTTCTCTCACTTTCTGGCGCTTTTGGACGCAAGTTCCAGTTTTCGTCTCTTTTGGTTCCCTTTTGCTTACAAGGAAGACGTGCGAAACTCGTCTCAGCCCACTGAAACTCCTTGAATATCACTCCTAGGACTCAAAGGAAGCCTTTCTCACCACCTTCTCTCCTTTTGGCAGTTTCTGGCGCCTTTGGACCCAAGTTCCAGTTTTGGTCTCTTTTGGTCCCCTTTTGCTTATCGGTAAAGGAATATGTGCGAAACTCGTCTCAGGCCACTGAAACTTCTTGAATATCACTCCTAGGACTCAAAGGAAAACGTGTGAAACTTAACTCAGGCCACTGAAACTCCATGAATATCACTCTTAGGATTTGGAGGAAGGCTTTCGTACAACCTTCTCTCCTTTTGGCAGTTTCTGGCGCCTTTGGACCCAAGTTCCAGTTTTGGTCTCTTTTGGTCCCCTTTTGCTTACTGGCAAAGTAAGACGTGCGAAACTCATCTCAGGCCACTGAAACTCCTTGAATATCACTCTTAGGACTCGGAGGAAGGCTTTCGTACAACCTTCTCTCCTTCTGGCAGTTTCTGGCGCCTTTGGACCCAAGTTCCAGTTTTGGTCTCTTTTGGTCCCCTTTTGCTTACTGGCAAAGTAAGACGTGCGAAACTCATCTCAGGCCACTGAAACTTCTTGAATATCACTCCTAGGACTCAAAGGAAAACGTGTGAAACTTATCTCAGGCCACTGAAACTCCTTGAATATCACTCCTAGGACTCAAAGGAAGCCTTTCTCACCACCTTCTCTCCTTTTGGCAGTTTCTGGCGCCTTTGGACCCAAGTTCCAGTTTTGGTCTCTTTTGGTCCCCTTTTGCTTACCGGTAAAGGAATATGTGCGAAACTCGTCTCAGGCCACTGAAACTTCTTGAATATCACTCCTAGGACTCAAAGGAAAACGTGTGAAACTTATCTCAGGCCACTGAAACTCCATGAATATCACTCTTAGGATTTGGAGGAAGGCTTTCGTACCACCTTCTCTCCTTCTTGCAATTTCTGGCGGCTTTGGGCCCAAGTTCTAGCTTTGGTATCTTTTGGTCCCCTTTTGCTTACCGGCAAAGGAAGACGTGCGAAACTCGTCTCAGCCCACTGAAATTCCTTGAATATCACTGCATGGACTCAAAGGATGGCTTTCTCACCACTTTCTCCCCTTCTGGCACTTTCTGGCACCTTTGGACCCAAGTTCCAGTTTTGGTCTCTTTTGCTCCCTTTTTGCTTACCGGCAAAGGAAGACGTGGGAAACTCGTCTCAGCCCACTGAAACTCCTTGGATATCACTCCTAGGACTCGAAGGAAGGTTTTCTTACCACCTTCTCTCCTTCTGGCAGTTTCTGGCGCCTTTGGACCCAAGTTCCAGTTTTGGTCTCTTTTGGTCCCCTTTTGCTTACTGGCAAAGTAAGACGTGCGAAACTCATCTCAGGCCACTGAAACTCCTTGAATATCACACAATGGACTCAAAGGAAGCCTGTCTTACCACCTTCTCCCCTTCTGGCACTTTCTGGCGCCTTTGGACCCAAGTTCCAGTTCTGGTCTCTTCTGGTCCCCTTTTGCTTACCGACAAAGGGAGACTTCCGAAACACGTCTAGGCACTTGAAACTCCAAGAATATCACTCTTAGGACTCAGAGGAAGGCTTTCTTACCACCTTCTCTCCTTACGCGCTTCGGCACCTTTGGACCTAAGTTTCAGTTTTGGTCTCTCTTTGTCCCTTTTTGCTTTCCAGCAAAGGAAGACGTGCGAAACTCGTCTCAGGCGACTGGAAATCCTTGAATATCACACAATGGACTCAAAGGAAGCCTGTCTCACCCCCTTCTCCTCCTCGGGCACTTTCTGGGCGCCTTTGGACCTATGTTCCAATTTTGGTCTCTTTTGGTCCCCTTTTGCTTACCGACAAAGGGAGACTTCCCAAACATGTCTAGGCCACTGAAACTCTTTGAATATCACTCTTAGGACTCGGAGGGAGGCTTTCGTACCACCTTCTCTCCTTCTGGCAGTTTCTGGCGGCTTTGGGCCCCAAGTTCTAGTTTTGGTATCTTTTTTTGTCCCCTTTTGCTTACCAGCAAAGGAAGACGTGCGAAACTCGTCTCAGCCCACTGAAACTCCTTAAATATCACTGCATGGACTCAAAGGATCGCTTTCTCACCACTTTCTCCCCTTCTGGGAGTTTCTAGCACCTTTGGACCCAAGTTCCAGTTTTAGTTTCTTTTTGTCCACTTTTGCTTATCGGCAAAGGAAGACATGCGAAACTCGTCTCAGGCCACTGAAACTTGTTGAATATCACTCCAAGGACTCAAAGGAAGGCTTTCTTACCACCTTCTCTCCTTCTGGCAGTTTCTGGCGCCTTTGGACCCAAGTTCCAGTTTTGGTCTCTTTTGGTCCCCTTTTGCTTACCGGCAAAGGAAGACGTGCGAAACTTATGTCAGGCAACTGAACCTCTTGAATATCAATCAATGGACTCAAAGGAAGCCTTTCTCAACACCTTCTCCCCTTCTGGCACTTTCTGGCGCCTTTGGACCCAAGTTCCACTTTTGGACTCTATTGATCCCCTTCTGCTTACCGGCAAAGTAAGACGTGTCTCAGGCCACTAGAACTCGTTGAATATCTCTCCATGGACTCAAAGGAACGCTTTCTCACCACTTTCTCCCCTTCTGGCACTTTCTGGGACCTTTGGACCCAAGTTCTAATTTTGGTCTCTTTTTGTCCCCTTTTGCTTACCGTCAAAGGAAAACGTGTGAAACTTATCTCAGGCCACTGAAACTCCTTAAATATCACTCCTAGGACTCAAAGGAAGGCTTTCTTACCACCTTCTCTCCTTCTGGCAGTTTCTGGGACCTTTGGACCCAAGTTCCACAGTTTTAGTCTCTTTTTGCCCCCTTTTGCTTACCGGCAAAGGAAAACGTGTGAAACTTATCTCAGGCCACTGAAACTCCATGAATATCACTCTTAGGATTTGGAGGAAGGCTTTCGCACCACCTTCTCTCCTTGTGGCAATTTCTGGCGGCTTTGGGCCCAAGTTCTAGTTTTGGTATCTTTTTTGTCCCCTTTTGCTTACTGACAAAGGGAGACTTCCGAATCATGTCTAGGCCACTGAAACTCCTTGAATATCACTCTTAGGACTCGGAGGAAGGCTTTCGTAAAACCTTCCCTCCTTCTTGCAATTTCTGGCGGCTTTGGGCCCAAGTTCTAGCTTTGGTATCTTTTGGTCCCCTTTTGCTTACCGGCAAAGGAAGACGTGCGAAACTCGTCTCAGCCCACTGAAATTCCTTGAATATCACTGCATGGACTCAAAGGATGGCTTTCTCACCACTTTCTCCCCTTCTGGCACTTTCTGGCACCTTTGGACCCAAGTTCCAGTTTTGGTCTCTTTTGCTCCCTTTTTGCTTACCGGCAAAGGTAGACGTGGGAAACTCGTCTCAGCCCACTGAAACTCCTTGGATATCACTCTTAGGACTCAAGGGAAGGTTTTCTTACCACCTTCTCTCCTTACGCGCTTTCGGCGCCTTTGGACCCAAGTTCCGCTTTGGTCTCTTTTGGTCCCCTTTTGCTTACCGGCAAAGGAAGACGTGCGAAACTCATCTCAGGCAACTGAACCTCTTGAATATCAATCAATGGACTCAAAGGAAGCCTTTCTCAACACCTTCTCCCCTTCTGGCACTTTCTGGCGCCTTTGGACCCAAGTTCCACTTTTGGACTCTATTGATCCCCTTTTGCTTACCGGCAAAGTAAGACGTGCGAAACTCGTCTCAGGCCACTAGAACTCGTTGAATATCTCTCCATGGACTCAAAGGAACGCTTTCTCACCACTTTCTCCCCTTCTGGCACTTTCTGGGACCTTTGGACCCAAGTTCTAATTTTGGTCTCTTTTTGTCCCCTTTTGCTTACCGTCAAAGGAAAACGTGTGAAACTTATCTCAGGCCACTGAAACTCCTTAAATATCACTCCTAGGACTCAAAGGAAGGCTTTCTTACCACCTTCTCTCCTTCTGGCAGTTTCTGGGACCTTTGGACCCAAGTTCCACAGTTTTAGTCTCTTTTTGCCCCCTTTTGCTTACCGGCAAAGGAAAACGTGTGAAACTTATCTCAGGCCACTGAAACTCCATGAATATCACTCTTAGGATTTGGAGGAAGGCTTTCGCACCACCTTCTCTCCTTGTGGCAATTTCTGGCGGCTTTAGGCCCAAGTTCTAGTTTTGGTATCTTTTGGTCCCCTTTTGCTTACTGACAAAGGGAGACTTCCGAATCATGTCTAGGCCACTGAAACTCCTTGAATATCACTCTTAGGACTCGGAGGAAGGCTTTCGTACCACCTTCTCTCCTTCTTGCAATTCGGCGGCTCACGGGCCCAAGTTCTAGCTTTGGTATCTTTTGGTCCCCTTTTGCTTACCGGCAAAGGAAGACGTGCGAAACTCGTCTCAGCCCACTGAAATTCCTTGAATATCACTGCATGGACTCAAAGGATGGCTTTCTCACCACTTTCTCCCCTTCTGGCACTTTCTGGCACCTTTGGACCCAAGTTCCAGTTTTGGTCTCTTTTGCTCCCTTTTGCTTACCGGCAAAGGAAGACGTGGGAAACTCGTCTCAGCCCACTGAAACTCCTTGGATATCACTCCTAGGACTCAAAGGAAGGTTTTCTTACCACCTTCTCTCCTTCTGGCAGTTTCTGGCGCCTTTGGACCCAAGTTCCAGTTTTGGTCTCTTTTGGTCCCCTTTTGCTTACCGGCAAAGTAAGACGTGCGAAACTCATCTCAGGCCACTGAAACTCCTTGAATATCACACAATGGACTCAAAGGAAGCCTGTGTTACCACCTTCTCCCCTTCTGGCACTTTCTGGCGCCTTTGGACCCAAGTTCCAGTTCTGGTCTCTTTTGGTCCCCTTTTGCTTACAAGGAAGACGTGCGAAACTCGTCTCAGCCCACTGAAACTCCTTGAATATCACTCCTAGGACTCAAAGGAAGCCTTTCTCACCACCTTCTCTCCTTTTGGCAGTTTCTGGCGCCTTTGGACCCAAGTTCCAGTTTTGGTCTCTTTTGGTCCCCTTTTGCTTACCGGTAAAGGAATATGTGCGAAACTCGTCTCAGGCCACTGAAACTTCTTGAATATCACTCCTAGGACTCAAAGGAAAACGTGTGAAACTTATCTCAGGCCACTGAAACTCCATGAATATCACTCTTAGGATTTGGAGGAAGGCTTTCGCACCACCTTCTCTCCTTGTGGTAATTTCTGGCGGCTTTGGGCCCGAGTTCTAGTTTTGGTATCTTTTGGTCCCCTTTTGCTTACCGACAAAGGGAGACTTCCGAATCATGTCTAGGCCACTGAAACTCCTTGAATATCACTCTTAGGACTCGGAGGAAGGCTTTCGTACCACCTTCTCTCCTTCTTGCAATTTCTGGCGGCTTTGGGCCCAAGTTCTAGCTTTGGTATCTTTTGGTCCCCTTTTACTTACCGGCAAAGGAAGACGTGCGAAACTCGTCTCAGCCCACTGAAATTCCTTGAATATCACTGCATGGACTCAAAGGATGGCTTTCTCACCACTTTCTCCCCTTCTGGCACTTTCTGGCACCTTTGGACCCAAGTTCCAGTTTTGGTCTCTTTTGCTCCCTTTTTGCTTACCGGCAAAGGAAGACGTGGGAAACTCGTCTCAGCCCACTGAAACTCCTTGGATATCACTCCTAGGACTCAAAGGAAGGTTTTCTTACCACCTTCTCTCCTTCTGGCAGTTTCTGGCGCCTTTGGACCCAAGTTCCAGTTTTGGTCTCTTTTGGTCCCCTTTTGCTTACCGGCAAAGTAAGACGTGCGAAACTCATCTCAGGCCACTGAAACTCCTTGAATATCACACAATGGACTCAAAGGAAGCCTGTCTTACCACCTTATCCCCTTCTGGCACTTTCTGGCGCCTTTGGACCCAAGTTCCAGTTCTGGTCTCTTTTGGTCCCCTTTTGCTTACCGACAAAGGGAGACTTCCGAAACATGTCTAGGCACTTGAAACTCCAAGAATATCACTCTTAGGACTCAGAGGAAGGCTTTCTTACCACCTTCTCTCCTTCTGGCAGTTTCTGGCACCTTTGGACCTAAGTTTCAGTTTTGGTCTCTCTTTGTCCCTTTTTGCTTTCCAGCAAAGGAAGACGTGCAAAACTCGTCTCAGGCGACTGGAAATCCTTGAATATCACACAATGGACTCAAAGGAAGCCTGTCTCACCCCCTTCTCCACCTCGGGCACTTTCTGGGCGCCTTTGGACCTATGTTCCAGTTTTGGTCTCTTTTGGTCCCCTTTTGCTTACCGACAAAGGGAGACTTCCCAAACATGTCTAGGCCACTGAAACTCTTTGAATATCACTCTTAGGACTCGGAGGGAGGCTTTCGTACCACCTTCTCTCCTTCTCGCGCTTTACGCGGCTTTGGGCCCAAGTTCTAGTTTTGGTATCTTTTTTTGTCCCCTTTTGCTTACCAGCAAAGGAAGACGTGCGAAACTCGTCTCAGCCCACTGAAACTCCTTAAATATCACTGCATGGACTCAAAGGATCGCTTTCTCACCACTTTCTCCCCTTCTGGGAGTTTCTGGCACATTTGGACCCAAGTTCCAGTTTTAGTTTCTTTTTGTCCACTTTTGCTTATCGGCAAAGGAAGACATGCGAAACTCGTCTCAGGCCACTGAAACTCGTTGAATATCACTCCAAGGACTCAAAGGAAGGCTTTCTTACCACCTTCTCTCCTTCTGGCAGTTTCTGGTGCCTTTGGACCCAAGTTCCAGTTTTGGTCTCTTTTGGTCCCCTTTTGCTTACCGGCAAAGGAAGACGTGCGAAACTCATCTCAGGCAACTAAACCTCTTGAATATCAATCAATGGACTCAAAGGAAGCCTTTCTCAACACCTTCTCCCCTTCTGGCACTTTCTGGCGCCTTTGGACCCAAGTTCCACTTTTGGACTCTATTGATCCCCTTTTGCTTACCGGCAAAGTAAGACGTGCGAAACTCGTCTCAGGCCACTAGAACTCGTTGAATATCTCTCCATGGACTCAAAGGAACGCTTTCTCACCACTTTCTCCCCTTCTGGCACTTTCTGGGACCTTTGGACCCAAGTTCTAATTTTGGTCTCTTTTTGTCCCCTTTAGCTTACCGTCAAAGGAAAACGTGTGAAACTTATCTCAGGCCACTGAAACTCCTTAAATATCACTCCTAGGACTCAAAGGAAGGCTTTCTTACCACCTTCTCTCCTTCTGGCAGTTTCTGGGACCTTTGGACCCAAGTTCCACAGTTTTAGTCTCTTTTTGTCCCCTTTTGCTTACCGGCAAAGGAAAACGTGTGAAACTTATCTCAGGCCACTGAAACTCCATGAATATCACTCTTAGGATTTGGAGGAAGGCTTTCGCACCACCTTCTCTCCTTGTGGCAATTTCTGGCGGCTTTAGGCCCAAGTTCTAGTTTTGGTATCTTTTGGTCCCCTTTTGCTTACTGACAAAAGGAGACTTCCGAATCATGTCTAGGCCACTGAAACTCCTTGAATATCACTCTTAGGACTCGGAGGAAGGCTTTCGTACCACCTTCTCTCCTTCTTGCAATTTCTGGCGGCTCTGGGCCCAAGTTCTAGCTTTGGTATCTTTTGGTCCCCTTTTGCTTACCGGCAAAGGAAGACGTGCGAAACTCGTCTCAGCCCACTGAAATTCCTTGAATATCACTGCATGGACTCAAAGGATGGCTTTCTCACCACTTTCTCCCCTTCTGGCACTTTCTGGCACCTTTGGACCCAAGTTCCAGTTTTGGTCTCTTTTGCTCCCTTTTGCTTACCGGCAAAGGAAGACGTGGGAAACTCGTCTCAGCCCACTGAAACTCCTTGGATATCACTCCTAGGACTCAAAGGAAGGTTTTCTTACCACCTTCTCTCCTTACGCGCTTTCTGGCGCCTTTGGACCCAAGTTCCAGTTTTGGTCTCTTTTGGTCCCCTTTTGCTTACCGGCAAAGTAAGACGTGCGAAACTCATCTCAGGCCACTGAAACTCCTTGAATATCACACAATGGACTCAAAGGAAGCCTGTCTTACCACCTTCTCCCCTTCTGGCACTTTCTGGCGCCTTTGGACCCAAGTTCCAGTTCTGGTCTCTTTTGGTCCCCTTTTGCTTACCGACAAAGGGAGACTTCCGAAACACGTCTAGGCACTTGAAACTCCAAGAATATCACTCTTAGGACTCAGAGGAAGGCTTTCTTACCACCTTCTCTCCTTCTGGCAGTTTCTGGCACCTTTGGACCTAAGTTTCAGTTTCGGTCTCTCTTTGTCCCTTTTTGCTTTCCAGCAAAGGAAGACGTGCGAAACTCGTCTCAGGCGACTGGAAATCCTTGAATATCACACAATGGACTCAAAGGAAGCCTGTCTCACCCCCTTCTCCTCCTCGGGCACTTTCTGGGCGCCTTTGGACCTATGTTCCAGTTTTGGTCTCTTTTGGTCCCCTTTTGCTTACAGACAAAGGGAGACTTCCCAAACATGTCTAGGCCACTGAAACTCTTTGAATATCACTCTTAGGACTCGGAGGGAGGCTTTCGTACCACCTTCTCTCCTTGTGGCAATTTCTGGCGGCTTTAGGCCCAAGTTCTAGTTTTGGTATCTTTTTTTGTCCCCTTTTGCTTACCAGCAAAGGAAGACGTGCGAAACTCGTCTCAGCCCACTGAAACTCCTTAAATATCACTGCATGGACTCAAAGGATCGCTTTCTCACCACTTTCTCCCCTTCTGGGAGTTTCTGGCACCTTTGGACCCAAGTTCCAGTTTTAGTTTCTTTTTGTCCACTTTTGCTTATCGGCAAAGGAAGACATGCGAAACTCGTCTCAGGCCACTGAAACTCGTTGAATATCACTCCAAGGACTCAAAGGAAGGCTTTCTTACCACCTTCTCTCCTTCTGGTAGTTTCTGGCGCCTTTGGACCCAAGTTCCAGTTTTGGTCTCTTTTGGTCCCCTTTTGCTTACCGGCAAAGGAAGACGTGCGAAACTCATCTCAGGCAACTGAACCTCTTGAATATCAATCAATGGACTCAAAGGAAGCCTTTCTCAACACCTTCTCCCCTTCTGGCACTTTCTGGCGCCTTTGGACCCAAGTTCCACTTTTGGACTCTATTGATCCCCTTTTGCTTACCGGCAAAGTAAGACGTGCGAAACTCGTCTCAGGCCACTAGAACTCGTTGAATATCTCTCTATGGACTCAAAGGAACGCTTTCTCACCACTTTCTCCCCTTCTGGCACTTTTTGGGGCCTTTGGACCCAAGTTCTAATTTTGGTCTCTTTTTTCCCCCTTTTGCTTACCGTCAAAGGAAAACGTGTGAAACTTATCTCAGGCCACTGAAACTCCTTAAATATCACTCCTAGGACTCAAAGGAAGGCTTTCTTACCACCTTCTCTCCTTCTGGCAGTTTCTGGGACCTTTGGACCCAAGTTCCACAGTTTTAGTCTCTTTTTGTCCCCTTTTGCTTACCGGCAAAGGAAAACGTGTGAAACTTATCTCAGGCCATTAAAACTCCATGAATATCACTCTTAGGATTTGGAGGAAGGCTTTCGCACCACCTTCTCTCCTTGTGGCAATTTCTGGCGGCTTTGGGCCCAAGTTCTAGTTTTGGTATCTTTTGGTCCCTTTTTGCTTACTGAGAAAGGGAGACTTCCGAATCATGTCTAGGCCACTGAAACTCCTTGAATATCACTCTTAGGACCCGGAGGAAGGCTTTCGTACCACCTTCTCTCCTTCTTGCAATTTCTGGCGGCTTTGGGCCCAAGTTCTAGCTTTGGTATCTTTTGGTCCCCTTTTGCTTACCGGCAAAGGAAGACGTGGGAAACTCGTCTCAGCCCACTGAAACTCCTTGGATATCACTCCTAGGACTCAAAGGAAGGTTTTCTTACCACCTTCTCTCCTTCTGGCAGTTTCTGGCGCCTTTGGACCCAAGTTCCAGTTTTGGTCTCTTTTGGTCCCCTTTTGCTTACCGGCAAAGGAAGACGTGCGAAACTCATCTCAGGCAACTGAACCTCTTGAATATCAATCAATGGACTCAAAGGAAGCCTTTCTTAACACCTTCTCCCCTTCTGGCACTTTCTGGCACCTTTGGACCCAAGTTCCAGTTTTAGTTTCTTTTTGTCCACTTTTGCTTATCGGCAAAGGAAGACGTGCGAAACTCGTCTCAGGCCACTGAAACTCGTTGAATATCTCTCCATGGACTCAAACGAACGCTTTCTCACCACTTTCTCCCCTTCTGGCACTTTCTGGGACCTTTGGACCCAAGTTCCAGTTTTGGTCTGTTTTGGTCCCCTTTTGCTTACCGGCAAAGGAAGTCGTGCGAAAATCATCTCAAGACACTAAATCACCTTGAATATGACTCCATGGACTCAAAGGAAGGCTTTCTCACCACCTTCTCCCCTTCTGGCAGTTTCTTGTGCCTTTGTACCCAAGTTCTTGTTTTGGTCTCTTTTGGTCTCTTTTGCTTTCTGGCAGAGGAAGTCGTGCGAAACTCATCTCAAGCCATTGAAACTACTTGAATATCACTCCTAGGACTCTAACGAAGGTTTTCTCACCACCTTCTCTCCTTCTGGCACATTCCGGCGCCTTTGGACCCAAGTTTTAATTTTGGTCTCTTTAACCCCCTTTTGCTTACCGGGAAAGGAAGACGTGCGAAACTACTCTTAGGCCACTGAAACTCCTTGAATATCTCTCCATGGACTCAAAGGAAGCCTTTCTCACCAACTTCTCACCTTCTGGCACTTTCTGGCGCCTTTGCACCCAAGTTCCAGTTTTGGTCTTTTTTGGTCCCCTTTTGCTTACCGGTAAAAGAAGACGTACAAAACTCGTCTAGGCCACTGAAATTCCTTGGATATCACTCCTAGGATACAAAGGAAGGCTTTCTTACCACCTTCTCTCCTTCTAGCACTTTTTGGGGCCTTTGGACCCAAGTTCCAGTTGTGGTCTCTTTTGGTCCCCTTTTGCTTACCAGCAAAGGAAGACGTGCGAAACTCGTCTCAGGCCACTGAAACTCCTTGAATATCACTCCATGGACTCAAAGGAAGGCTTGCTCACCGCCTTCTCCACTTCTGTCACATTCTGGCGCCTTTGGACCCAAGTTCCAGTTTTGGTCTCTTTTGGTACCCTTTTGCTTACCGACAAAGGGAGGCTTCCGAAACTTGTCTAGGCCACTGAAACTCCTTAAATATCACTCCTAGGACTCAAAGGAAAGCTTTCTTACCACCTTCTCTCCTTTTGGCACTTTTTGGGGCCTTTGGACCCAAGTTCCAGTTGTGGTCTCTTTTGGTCCCCTTTTGCTTACCAGCAAAGGAAGACGTGCGAAACTTGTCTCAGGCCACTGAAACTCCTTGAATATCACTCCATCGACTCAAAGGAAGGCTTTCGCACCACTTTCTCCCCTTCTGGCACTTTCTGGGACCCTTGGACCCAAGTTCCAATTTTGGTCTCTTTTTGTCCCCTTTTGCTTACCGTCAAAGGAAGACGTGCGAAACTCATCTCCGGCCACTGAAACTCCTTGAATATCACACAATGGACTCAAAGGAAGCCTGTCTTACCACCTTCTCCCCTTCTGGCACTTTCTGGCGCCTTTGGACCCAAGTTCCAGTTTTGGTCTCTTTTGGTCGGTCCCCTTTTGCTTACCGACAAAGGGAGACTTCCGAAACACGTCTAGGCACTTGAAACTCCAAGAATATCACTCTTAGGACTCGGAGGAAGGCTTTCTTACCACCTTCTCTCCTTCTGGCAGTTTCTGGCACCTTTGGACCTAAGTTTTAGTTTTGGTCTCTCTTTGTCCCCTTTTGCTTTCCAGTAAAGGAAGACGTGCGAAACTCGTCTCAGGCCACTGGAAATCCTTGAATATCACACAATGGACTCAAAGGAAGCCTGTCTCACCCCCTTCTCCTCTTCGGGCACTTTCTGGGCGCCTTTGGACCTATGTTCCAGTTTTGGTCTCTTTTGGTCCCCTTTTGCTTACCGACAAAGGGAGACTTCCGAAACATGTCTAGGCCACTGAAACTCCTTGAATATCACTCTTAGGACTCGGAGGGAGGCTTTCGTTCCACCTTCTCTCCTTCTGGCAGTTTCTAGCGGCTTTGGCCCAAGTTCTAGTTTTGGTATCTTTTGGTCCCCTTTTGCTTACCAGCAAAGGAACACGTGCGAAACTCGTCTCAGCCCACCGAAACTCCTTGAATATCACTGCATGGACTCAAAGGATGATTTTCTCCCCTTCTGGCACTTTCTGGCACCTTTGGACCCAAGTTTCAGTTTTGGTCTCTTTTGTTCCCCTTTTGCTTACCGGTAAAGGAAGACGTGTGAAACTCGTCTCAGCCCTCTGAACCCCTTGAATATCAATCGATGGACTCAAAGGAAGCCTTTCTCAACACCTTCTCCCCTTCTGGCACTTTCTGGCACCTTTGGACCCAAGTTCCAGTTTTAGTTTCTTTTTGTCCACTTTTGCTTACCGGCAAAGGAAGACGTGCGAAACTCGTCTCAGGCCACTGAAACTCGTTGAATATCTCTCCATGGACTCAGAGGAACGCTTTCTCACCACTTTCTCCCCTTCTGGCACTTTCTGGGACCTTTGGACCCAAGTTCCAGTTTTGGTCTCTTTTGGTCCCCTTTTGCTTACCGGCAAAGGAAGTCGTGCGAAAATCATCTCAGGACACTAAATCACCTTGAATATGACTCCATGGACTCAAAGGAAGGCTTTCTCACCACCTTCTCCCCTTCTGGCAGAGTCTTGTCCTTTGAACCCAAGTTCTTGTTTTGGTCTCTTTTGGTCTCTTTTGCTTTCTGGCAAAGGAAGACGTGCGAAACTCATCTCAAGCCATTGAAACTACTTGAATATCACTCCTAGGACTCAAAGGAAGGGTTTCTTACCACCTTCTCTCCTTCTGGCACTTTCTGGGGCCTTTGGACCCAAGTTCCAGTTGTGGTCTCTTTTGGTCCCCTTTTGCTTACCGACAAAGGAAGACGTGTGAAACTCGTCTCAGCCCACTAAAACTCCTTAAATATCACTCCTAGGACTCAAAGGAAGGCTTTCTTACCACCTTCTCTCCTTCTGGCACTTTCTGGGACCTTTGGGCCCAAGTTCTAGTTGTGGTCTCTTTTGGTCCCCTTTTGCTTACCGGCAAAGAAAGACGTGCGAAACTCGTCTCAGGCCATTGAAACTCCTTGAATATCACTCCATGGACTAAAAGGAAGGCTTTCTCACCATTTTCTCCCCTTCTGGCACTTTCTGGGACCTTTGGACCGAAGTTCCAATTTTGGTCTCTTTTTGTCCCCTTTTGCTTACCGTCAAAGGAAGACGTGTGAAACTCATCTCAGGCCACTGAAACTCCTTGAATATCACACAATGGACCATCTCATGGTCACTATGAGATGGTCACTATGAATGACAAATTCCTTGGGATAAAGGTAGTGTTGCCATGTTTTCAAAGCTCTCACTAAGGCATACAACTCTTTATCATAAGTTGAATAGTTAAGGGTAGGACCACTTAGCTTTTCACTAAAATAAGCAATTGGATGGCCTTCTTGCAACAAGACAGCCCCAATCCCAACATTTGAAGCATCACACTCAATTTCAAAAGATTTTTGAAAGTTTGGCAAAGCAAGTATGGGGGCATTAGTTAGCTTTTGCTTAAGAGCATTGAAAGCTTCTTCTTGTTTCTCTCCCCATTTGAAACCAACATTTTTCTTAAGCACTTCATTGAGAGGTGCTGCCAATGTGCTAAAATCCTTCACAAATCTCCTATAGAAACTTGCTAAACCATGGAAACTTCTCACTTCGGTCACGGACTTAGGTGTAGGCCATTCTTGAATAGCCCTAACCTTTTCCTCATCCACTTGTACTCCTTTTGAACTTACAACAAAACCAAGAAAAACAACATGGTTAGTACAAAAGATGCATTTTTCAAGATTGGCATACAATTGTTCTTCTCTAAGCACACACAAGACAGATTTTAAATGATCAACATGGAATTCAAGTGAAGTGCTATAGATAAGAATATCATCAAAGTACACCACAACAAATTTTCCTATGAATTTTCTCAAAACATGGTTCATTAATCTCATGAAAGTGCTAGGAGCATTAGTTAAGCCAAAAGGCATAACCAACCATTCATACAAACCATATTTTGTTTTGAAAGCAGTTTTCCATTCATCCCCTTCTCTAACCCTAATTTGATTGTATCCACTTTTTAAATCAATTTTAGAGAAGTAACATGCACCATGCAATTCATCAAGCAAATCATCAAGCCTAGGTATAGGATGCCTATATTTAATGGTGATGTTATTAAGGGCTCTACAATCAGAACACATGCGCCATGTCCCATCCTTTTTAGGAACCAAAATTACCGGGACAGCACAAGGACTCATGCTATCTCTTACCCATCCCTTACCAATGAGTTCATCCACTTGTCTTTGGATCTCCTTGGTCTCTTGTGGGTTGCTTCTATAGGCTGGCCTATTAGGCAAAGAAGCTCCTGGAATGAGATCAATTTGATGCTCAATACCTCTTAATGGTGGCAACCCACTTGGTACACTTGTTGGAAACACATCTCCAAATTCCTGCAAAAGAGACTTCACTCTAGAAGGCAAATCAAGGTTATCAAAAGTGTTAGTGGTCAAAACATAGTTTTTGCAAATTAACAAAAATAGGGGCTGTTTAGATAGAAACAACCTCTTGACCTCACTTTTTGTAGCTAAAAAGCTCTCCTTCACCTTAAGAGTTTCACTCTTCTTTTTCCTCTCATGTGTTTCTCTCTTTTTGTCCTCACTTTTTGAGCTCTCAAGTGTTTGGCTTTCTTTTTCTTTCTTTTCTTGGACAATCTTTTCTCTCATTTTACTTTGATCCTCACACACCTCTTGCCGACTCAAAGGTTTGAGCACTATCTTCTTGTCCTGGTGCATGAATGAGATTTTGTTGGTGAAACCATCATGATTGGCTCTTTTATCAAATTGCCATGGTCTCCCCAAGAGTAAGTGGCTGGCCTCCATAGGAACAACATCACAAAGCACCTTATCATTGTATCTTCCAATGGAAATATCCAACTCTACTTGCTTCCTTACTTGCACCTCTCCATCCTCACTAAGCCATTGAAGCCTATATGGCCTAGGATGTGGCTTTGTAACTAAATTCAATTTAGACACAAGTCTTGCACTCGCCACATTGGTGCAACTCCCTCCATCAATGATCACCATGCAAAGTTTACCATTGATCAAACATCTAGTATGGAAGATGTTTTCTCTTTGGCTCTCCTCCAAAGGCTTCAATTGGTTACCAAGTAACCGCCTTATCATCAACAAGTCTCCCTCTGGTGTTTTCTCCAGCTCCTCCTCCACGTCCTCATTCTCCTCTCCCTCTTCAATTTCGGACTCACTTATATACTCTCCATCTCTAAGAATCATGGTTTTTTTGTTAGGGCACTCATATGCATAGTGTCCTAAGCCTTGGCACTTAAAGCACTTCACATCTTGACTCCTTTTAGAGGGTTGCTCTTGAGTTTTTAGAGGAGTTTTTGTTGGTGTAGGCGCTGCACTAGAAGTGGCAGCCCCTTTTCCCTTATCCTTCCAACTAGAAAAACCAAAATTAGTGGAGCTCATTTTGGCCACACCTTTCCTTTTCAATTGTTGCTCCACTTGGATTGCTTTGTGAAGCAAGTCCTCCATTTCAACAAATTCCTGCAGTTCAACAATATCACGAATATCATTATTCAAACCACTAAGAAATCTAGCCATAGTTACCTCCTCATCCTCTTCTATCTTGGCTTGAATCATGAGCACCTCCATTTCCTTGTAGTACTCCTCAACGCCTTTGCTACCTTGGGACAATTTTTGAAGTTTGAATTTTAAGTCCCTAGAATAGCTTGCCGGCACATATCTCTTCCTCATGATCCTTTTCATTTCAACCCATGTATCCACTAATGGCTCCTCATTCCTAGCTCTCTCTTTTTGCAATTTGTTCCACCACACAAGAGCATAATCGGAAAACTCCATAGCTACAAGCTTTACCTTTTGGGCCTCTTCATTGGTATTACAAGTGAAAATATGCTCTATTTTGATCTCCCACTCCAAATAAGCTTCCGGGTCACTTCTTCCTTTGAATGGAGGAATAGAAATTTTGACTCCATCAATTCGGTTTTGTCTAGGAGCACCGTCATTACCTCTTCTCCTCCTTTCTTCTTCATCATGACCTCTATTCTCTAATTGGTCCAATCTTTCATGGAGCTCATCATTTTGTTCCCTCATCAATCTCTCCAAACGTTGTGTCAAGGCTTGCATTTGGAAAGGAGAAAGTCCTCCTCCTTGATTAGGATTTCCTTCAGCCATCACAAACAAACAAATTCGTAACAAGCAAATAGAAAGTAGAATTTGAAACCTCACCACACTCAAGTGTATCACACAATTATGGCTTTTTCTCTAATGAAAACACTCTTGCCTTTTACCACTCAAATTCTCCTTGGGTTCTTAGGCAATTCAAGATATTATGGCCACAACAAAGAACAATCCACCAATATGTGCTAGGTAAAGGCTAGGTAGACAAAGAAAAGGCTAACAAATCACAAAAACAAAGGGGTAAAGGAAAATTGGTAAACAAGAGAATTAGCAACAGTCCTTTAAGAACACCAATATATTACCTGATAACAAATTGTTGAAAAGCATGAATCATTCAGCCCAAAATTTTCTTCTTCTTTTTTTTTTGTTTTTTTATACGATTTTTTTTTGAATTTTCACAAGGGCCTAACTTTTGCAATGATTCAGTACAATCAAAGATAATATGAACAATAAGGTAATCAATTGGCAAAAAGAGAATGAAGGAAGGATGTTACCAATTTGACGTTCAAACCCTTAAACCGGAGCTCTGATAACCAAATGATATGAACCCCATTTGCACAAGGGCTGACTTAGGATCTTTAGGGTTAGAACCTTGTAGAAAAATTTGAAAATTTAGTGATGAATTTCTGGGCAAATTAGGTGTTGGTCCATGGTGTTAAAATGAGTGAAAAAGGAAGCAAAAACGCTGATTTGGTGGTGGCTGAACAGAATTTTAGAAATGACGGTATCTCAAGTTATAGAACTCCAATTGAGGTGATTCCAAAACGAGGTGAAAGTTTGCGTTCTGAAATTCAATTTAGGCTCAAGAATCACTCAATTTGGCTGAGTAGAATGAGAGTTATGATAACGAGATAATTCTGGGCAGATTTGAGTTTTTTTGGAATTTTGGTGAAGAATTGAATGGGGGAAGGAAAGAATCACTCTTTCAAAGGAAGGCAACACACAAAGGGATGTGAAAGCCCTTTGATACAGCCAAGTTGTTCTTGAATCACTCAAGAACTTAGGAGAATCACTCTCACTAAGATAAAAGAGATAAACTCTAATATTTCTGAATCAAACTTAACTTGTCTTATTGATAAGAATGGTTCAGCTTATATAGAAGCTTTACCATCAGAATTACAAAGGTTCCGTAACGGAAAATTTATTCCACTTAGATAATGATCCACTAAGCTAGGAAATAAAGCTACTTGATGGCTGATTGTAACTGAAATTGTGGCAACCAAAAAGTCACCCAATAGCCACTAGCTATGCGCCTCTTGGTCTCCCAAAGGCTGATGCCTAAGTTGCCAATTGGGCCCTTATTACAACTTGAAATAAAACCAAACCAAAGCCCATTAGTTGATTAACCGCAAAACATAATTTGGTTAGCCAACTTTACAAAGGATTGGGCCATTATTTAAAACAAATTAAAAACTTAAAAACTGAAGCAAAGTGGCGCCTTAGTTCTCCTCTATTTGGGCCATGTTGCAATTCACAACCTTGGTCTTTTCTCCTTGAAACTTGGGCTTGTATTCAATTAATATAGACAACACTTGTTGAAGAGCTTCCTTTGCTCTCCTTGCTCTAGCCCTTGTCATAGGTCCTCCAAGTCCTTCAAGAGGATCCTTGCCTTTGCTCATGGACATGTCCTCATCAACGTGCAAAACTCGTCTCAGCTCACTGAAACTCCTTGAATATCACACAATGGACTCAAAGGAAGCCTGTCTTACCACCTTCTCCCCTTCTGGCACATTCTGGCGCCTATGGACCCAAGTTCCAGTTTTGGTCTCTTTTGGTCCCCTTTTGCTTACCGACAAAGGGAGACTTCCGAAACACGTCTAGGCACTTGAAACTCCAAGAATATCACTCTTAGTACTCGGAGGAAGGCTTTCCTACGACCTTCTCTCCTTCTGGCAGTTTCTGGCGGCTTTGGGCCTAAGTTCCAGTTTTGGTATCTTTTGGTCCCCAGTTGCTTACCGGCAAAGGAAGACGTGTGAAACACGTCTCAGCCCACTGAAACTCCTTGAATATCACTGCATGGACTCAAAGGATGGCTTTCTCACCACTTTCTCCCCTTCTGACACTTTCTGGAACCTTTGGACCCAAGTTCCAGTTTTGGTCTCTTTTGGTCCCCTTTTGCTTACCGGCAAAGGAAGACATGCGAAACTCGTCTCAGGCCACTGAAACTCCTTGAATATCACTCCTAGGACTCAAAGGAAGGTTTTCTTACCACCTTCTCCCCTTCTGGCAGTTTCTGGCGCCTTTGGACCCAAGTTCCAGTTTTGGTCTCTTTTGGTCCCCTTTTGCTTACGGGCAAAGGAAGATGTCCGAAAGTCGTCTCAGGCTACTGAACCCCTTGAATATCAATCGATGGACTCAAAGGAAGCTTTACTCAACACCTTCTCCCCTTCTGGCACTTTCTGGCGCCTTTGGACCCAAGTTCCAGTTTTGGTCTCTTTTGGTCCCCTTTTGCTTACCGGCAAAGGAAG
The DNA here is from genome assembly GCA_024086825.1 of Abrus pulchellus subsp. cantoniensis. Lineage (NCBI taxonomy): Eukaryota > Viridiplantae > Streptophyta > Magnoliopsida > Fabales > Fabaceae > Abrus > Abrus pulchellus. The sequence continues at coordinate 20,384,935 of CM044051.1, forward strand.
TCGTGCGAAAATCATCTCAGGCCACTAAATCACCTTGAATATGACTCCATGGACTCAAAGGAAGGCTTTCTCACCACCTTCTCCCCTTCTGGCAGTTTCTTGTGCCTTTGGACCCAAGTTCTTCTTTTGGTCTCTTTTCGTCTCTTTTGCTTTCTGGCAAAGGAAGACGTGCGAAACTCATCTCAAGCCATTCAAACTACTTGAATATCACTCCTAGGACTCAAACGAAGTCTTTCTCACCACCTTCTCTCCTTCTGGCATATTCCGGCGCCTTTGGACCCAAGTTCTAATTTTGGTCTCTTTTGGGCCCCTTTTGCTTACCGGGAAAGGAAGACGTGCGAAACTAGTCTCAGGCCACTGAAACTCCTTGAATATCACTCCATGGACTCAAAGGAAGCCTTTCTCACCACCTTCTCCCCTTCTGGCACTTTCTGGCGCCTTTGGACCTAGGTTCCAGTTTTGTTCTCTTTTCCTTATCGGCAAAGGAAGACGTGCAAAACTTGTCTTAGGCCACTGAAACTCGAATATCACTCCAAGAAGTCAAAGGAAGGCTTGCTCACCGCCTTCTCCCCTTCTGCCACTTTCTGACGCCTCTGGACCCAAGTTCCAGTTTTGGTCTCTTTTGGTCCCCTTTTGCTTACCGGCAAAGGAAGACGTGCGAAACTCGTCTAGGCCACTAAAACTCCTTGGATATCACTCCTAGGATACAAAGGAAGGCTTTCTTACCACCTTCTCTCCTTCTGGCAGTTTTTGGCAGCTTTGGGCCTAAGTTCCAATTTTGGTATCTTTTGGTCCCCTTTTGCTTATCGACAAAGGAAGACGTGCGAAACTCGTCTCAGCCCACTGAAACTCCTTGAATATCACTGCATGGACTCAAAGGATGGCTTTCTCACCACTTTCTCCCCTTCTGACGCTTTCTGGCACCTTTGGACTCAAGTTCCAGTTTTGGTTTCTTTTGGTCCCCTTTTGCTTACCGGCAAAGGAAGACATGCGAAACTCGTCTCAGCCCACTGAAACTCCTTGAATATCACTCCTAGGACTCAAAGGAAGCCTTTCTCACCACCTTCTCTCCTTCTGGCAGTTTCTGGCGCCTTTGGACCCAAGTTCCAGTTTTGGTCTCTTTTGGTCCCCTTTTGCTTACCTGCAAAGGAAGACATGCGAAACTCGTCTCAGGCCACTGAAACTCCTTGAATATTACTCCTAGGACTCAAAGGAAGGTTTTCTCACCACTTTCTCCCCTTCTGGCACTTTCTGGGACCTTTGGACCCAAGTTCCAGTTTTAGTCTCTTTTTGGTCCCCTTTTGCTTACCGGCAAAGGAAGTCCTGCGAAAATCATCTCAGGCCACTAAATCACCTTGAATATGACTGCATGGACTCAAAGGAAGCCTTTCTTACCACCTTCTCTCCTTCTGGCAATTTCTGAGACCTTTGGACCCAAGTTCCAGTTTTAGTCTCTTTTTGGTCCCCTTTTGCTTACCGGCAAAGGAAGTCCTGCGAAAATCATCTCAGGCCACTAAATCACCTTGAATATGACTGCATGGACTCAAAGGAAGCCTTTCTCACCACCTTCTCCCCTTCTGGCAGTTTCTTGTGTATTTGGACCCAAGTTCTTCTTTTGGTCTCTTTTCGTCTCTTTTGCTTTCTGGCAAAGGAAGACGTGCGAAACTCATCTCAAGCCATTCAAACTACTTGAATATCACTCCTAGGACTCAAACGAAGTCTTTCTCACCACGTTCTCTCCTTCTGGCATATTCTGGCGCCTTTGGACCCAAGTTCTAATTTTGGTCTCTTTTGGGCCCCTTTTACTTACCGAGAAAGGAAGACGTGCGAAACTAGTCTCAGGCCACTGAAACTCCTTGAATATCAGTCCATGGACTCAAAGGAAGCCTTTCTCACCACCTTCTCCCCTTCTGGCACTTTCTGGCGCCTTTGGACCTAGGTTCCAGTTTTGGTCTCTTTTGCTTACCGGCAAAGGAAGACATGCAAAACTTGTCTCAGGCCACTGAAACTCGAATATCACTCCAAGAAGTCAAAGGAAGGATTGCTCACCGCCTTCTCCCCTTGTGTCACTTTCTGACGCCTTTGGACCCAAGTTCCAGTTTTGGTCTTTTTTGGTCCCCTTTTGCTTACCGGCAAAGGAAGACGTGCGAAACTCGTCTAGGCCACTAAAACCCCTTAAATATCACTCCTAGGACTCAAAAGAAGGCTTTCTTACCACCTTCTCTCCTTCTGGCACTTTCTGGCGGCTTTGGGCCTAAGTTCCAGTTTTGGTATCTTTTGGTCCCCAGTTGCTTACCGGCAAAGGAAGACGTGTGAAACACGTCTCAGCCCACTGAAACTCCTTGGATATCACTCCTAGGATACAAAGGAAGGCTTTCTTACCACCTTCTCTCTTTCTGGCAGTTTCTGGCGCCTTTGGACCCATGTTCCATTTTTGGTCTCTTTTGGTCCCCTTTTACTTACCGACAAAGGGAGACTTCCGAAACTCGTCTAGGCCACTAAAACCCCTTAAATATCACTCCTAGGACTCAAAAGAAGGCTTTCTTACCACCTTCTCTCCTTCTGGCACTTTCTGGGGCCTTTGGACCCAAGTTCCAGTTGTGGTCTCTGTTGGTCCCCTTTTGCTTACCGGCAAAGGAAGACGTGCAAAACTCGTCTCAGCCCACTGAAACACCTTGAATATCACACAATGGACTCAAAGGAAGCCTGTCCTACCACCTTCTCCCCTTCTGGCACATTCTGGCGCCTTTGGACCCAAGTTCCAGTTTTGGTCTCTTTTGGTCCCCTTTTGCTTACCGACAAAGGAAGACTTCTGAAACACGTCTAGGCACTTGAAACTCCAAGAATATCACTCTTAGGACTCGGAGGAAGGCTTTCTTACCACCTTCTCTCCTTCTGGCAGTTTCTGGCGGCTTTGGGCCCAAGTTCCAGTTTTGGTATCTTTTGGTCCCCTTTTGCTTATCGACAAAGGAAGATGTGCGAAACTCGTCTTAGCCCACTGAAACTCCTTGAATATCACTGCATGGACTCAAAGGATGGCTTTCTCACCACTTTCTCCCCTTCTGACACTTTCTGGCACCTTTGGACTCAAGTTCTAGTTTTAGTCTCTTTTGGTCCTCTTTTGCTTACCGGCAAAGGAAGACATGCGAAACTCATCTCAGCCCACTGAAACTCCTTGAATATCACTCCTAGGACTCAAAGGAAGCCTTACTCACCACCTTCTCTCCTTCTGGCAGTTTCTGGCGCCTTTGGACCCAAGTTCCAGTTTTGGTCTCTTTTGGTCCCCTTTTGCTTACCGGCAAAGGAAGACATGCGACAGTCGTCTCAGCCCACTGAAACTCCTTGAATATCACTCCTAGGACTCAAAGGAAGCCTTTCTCACCACCTTCTTCCCTTCTGACACTTTCTGGCACCTTTGGACCCAAGTTCCAGTTTTAGTCTCTTTTTGTCCCCTTTTGCTTCCGGCAAAGGAAGACGTTGAAACTCGTTTCAGGTCACTGAAACTCGTTGAATATCTCTCCATGGACTCAAAGGAACGCTTTCTCACCACTTTCTCCCTTTCTGGCACTTTCTGGGACCTTTGGAGCAAGTTCTAATTTTGGTCTCTTTTTGTCCCCTTTTGCTTACCGTCAAAGGAAAATGTGTGAAACTTATCTCAGGCCACTGAAACTCCTTGAATATCACTCCTAGGACTCAAAGGAAGGCTTTCTTACCACCTTCTCTCCTTCTGGCAGTTTCTGGCACCTTTGGACCTAAGTTTCAGTTTTGGTCTCTTTTTGTCCCCTTTTGCTTTTCGGCAAAGGAAGACGTGCGAAACTCGTCTCAGGCCACTGGAACTCCTTGAATATCACACAATGGACTCAAAGGAAGCCTGTCTCAATCCCTTCTCCTCTTCTGGCACTTTCTGGGCGCCTTTGGACCTAAGTTCCAGTTTTGGTCTCTTTTGGTCCCCTTTTGCTTACCGACAAAGGGAGACTTCCGAAACATGTCTAGGCCACTGAAACTCCTTGAATATCACTCTTAGGACTTGGAGGAAGGCTTTCAAATACTTCAAAGATTCATGGTCACTATGAATGACAAATTCTTTAGGCAGAAGATAATGTTGCCAAGTTTGCAAAGCCCGAATTAATGCATACAGTTCCTTATCATATGTAGGGTAATTAAGGGCAGCCCCACTCAATTTCTCACTAAAATATCCAATTGGGTGTCCTTCTTGCATTAGAACAGCTCCTATCCCTACTCCAGAGGCATCACATTCAAGTTCAAAGGATTTGGCAAAATTAGGCAATGAAAGTATTGGTGCATGCGTTAATTTTTCTTTTAGGACAGCAAATGCTTTCTCTTGTTTCTCTCCCCATTTAAATTCTACATGCTTCTTAACTAGTTCATTTAGAGGGGCAGCAATGGTATTATAATCCTTTACAAACCTCCTATAAAAACTAGCAAGCCCATGGAAACTTCTTACCTTTCTCACACTCTTAGGAGTTGGCCATTCTTGAATTGCTTTTATTTTCTCTTTATCTACATGCACTCCACTAGAATTAACCACAAATCCTAAGAAAACAACATGGTCCTTACAAAATGTGCACTTTTCCAAATTAGCATACAATTTTTCTTTTCTAAGTACATGCAAAACAGATTTCAAATGATGCAAATGCCCATCCAAATTTTTGCTATATACAAGAATATCATCAAAGTAGACAACCACAAATTTTCCTAGAAACTCTCTCAAAACATGGTTCATCAATCTCATGAAAGTACTAGGGGCATTTGTCAAACCAAATGGCATCACTTTCCACTCATACAAGCCATATTTGGTTTTAAAGGCTGTTTTCCACTCATCACCTTCTCTAATCCTAATCTGATTATATCCACTTTTCAAATCAATTTTAGAGAAATAACAAGATCCATACAACTCATCAAGAAGATCATCTAACCTGGGAATGGGATGTCTATACTTGATAGTGATGTTGTTAATTGCTCTACAGTCAGAACACATCCTCCAACTTCCATCCTTTTTGGGCACTAAAATAACAGGAATAGCACAAGGGCTCAAACTCTCCACAACCCAACCTTTGTTCATCAAGTCAGAAACTTGCTTTTGAATTTCTTGGGTGTCTTGGGGATTACTCCTATATGCTGGTCTGTTAGGTAACACAGCTCCTGGAATCAAATCAATCTGGTGCTCAATACCTCTCAAAGGTGGTAGTCCTGATAGTATTTCTCCTGGAAAAAAATCTTGAAACTCCTGCAAAATAGATTTAACTCCACTAGGAAGTTCAAGATCAGAATCAAATGTAGCAATCTCTTTATTATAAAGTATATACATAGACTTTCTTCCTATTAGAGCTCTTCTCACCTCACCACTCTTTACAAACAAAATATTTTTCCTTTCTTTCTCTTTATTTTTAAGCTCTTGACCTCTCTCTTTATTTTTGCTCTCTTTTTCTATTTCTTTCTTTTCTTTTCTCTCTTGCTCTCTTTTTTCTTTCATGATATTTTGATCATCACAAACCTCTTTTGGAGACAGTGGAACAAGAGTAACCTTGCGGTTATCATGGTGGAAAGTGTATTTATTTGTGTGACCATCATGGTGAGCTTTTCTATCAAATTGCCATGGTCTTCCAAGAAGCAAATGACTAGCTTCCATTGGAACAACATCACATAGAACTTGATCCTTATATTTCCCAACAGAAAATTCAATCTCCACTTGCTTATCCACCTTCAATTCTCCTTCTGCACTTAACCATTGCAACTTGTATGGCCTAGGATGGGGTTTGGTATCCAAATTCATTTTTGTGACCAACCTAGTGCTAACAACATTGGTGCAACTCACGCCATCTATGATCAATGAGCACAACTTCCCTTGGATAAGGCACCTAGTATGGAATATGTTTTCTCTTTGGCTTCCTTCATCTTCCTTGGCTATCCCTCCTAACATCCTTCTCACAATGAATAAGTATCCTTCAGGAATCTCTTCTATTTCTTCACTTTCTTCTCCACTAGATGGTTCTGATTCGGAACTCTCACTAATAATCTCTCCATTATCTTTTAACACCATAACCTTCTTAGTTGGACACTCAAAAGCTATGTGTCCTCTACCCAAACACTTAAAACACTGCATGGACTCAAAGGATGGCTTTCTCACCACTTTCTCCCCTTCTGACACTTTCTGGCACCTTTGGACCCAAGTTTCAGCTTTGGTCTCTTTTGGTCTCCTTTTGCTTACCGGCAAAGGAAGACGTGCGAAACTCGTCTCAGCGCACTGAAACTCCTTGAATATCACTGCATGGACTCAAAGGATGACTTTCTCACCACCTTCTCCCCTTCTGGCACTTTCTGGCACCTTTGGACCCAAGTTCCAGTTTTGGTCTCTTTTGGTCCCTTTTTGCTTACCGGCAAAGAAAGACGTGTGAAACTCATCTCAGCCCACTGAAACTCCTTGAATATCACTCCTAGGACTCAAAGGAAGGCTTTCTTACCACCTTCTCTCCTTCTGGCAGTTTCTGAAGCCTTTGGACCCAAGTTCCAGTTTTGGTCTCTTTTGGTCCCCTTTTGCTTACCGGCAAAGGAAAACGTGCGAAACTCGTCTCAGGCCACTGAAACTCCTTGAATATCACTCCTAGGACTCAAAGGAAGGCTTTCTTACCACCTTCTCTCCTTCTGGCAGTTTCTAGCACCTTTGGACCTAAGTTTCAGTTTTGCTCTCTTTTTGTCCCTTTTTGCTTTCCGGCAAAGGAAGACGTGCAAAACTCGTCTCAGGCCACTAGAACTCCTTGAATATCACACAATGGACTCAAAGGAAGCCAGTCTCAACCCCTTCTCCTCTTCTGGCACTTTCTGGGCGCCTTTGGACCTAAGTTCCGGTTTTGGTCTCTTTTGGTCCCCTTTTGCTTACCGACAAAGGGAGACTTCCGAAACATGTCTAGGCCACTGAAACTCCTTGAATATCACTGCATGGACTCAAAGGATGACTTTCTCACCACCTTCTCCCCTTCTGGCACTTTCTGGCACCTTTGGACCCAAGTTCCAGTTTTGGTCTCTTTTGGTCTCCTTTTGCTTACCGGCAAAGGAAGTCGTGCGAAAATCATCTCAGGCCACTAAATCACCTTGAATATGACTCGATGGACTCAAAGGAAGGCTTTCTCACCACCTTCTCCCCTTCTGGAAGTTTCTTGTGCCTTTGGACCCAAGTTCTTGTTTTGGTCTCTTTTCGTCTCTTTTGCTTTCTAGCAAAGGAAGACGTGCGAAACTCATCTCAAGCCATTTAAACTACTTGAATATCACTCCTAAGACTCAAACGAAGGCTTTCTCACCACCTTCTCTCCTTTTGGGACATTCCGGCGCCTTTGGACCCAAGTTCCAGTTTTGGTATCTTTTGGTCCCCTTTTGCTTACCGGCAAAGGAAGACGTGCCAAACTCGTCTCAGCCCATTGAAACTCCTTGAATATCACTGCATGGACTCAAAGGATAGATTTCTCACCACTTTCTCCCCTTCTGACACTTTCTAGCACCTTTGGACCCAAGTTCCAGTTTTGGTCTCTTTTTGTCCCCTTTTGCTTACCGGCAAAGGAAGACGTGCGAGACTCGTCTCAGCCTACTGAAACTACTTGATTATCACTGCATGGACTCAAAGGAAGGCTTTCTAACCACCTTCTCGCCTTCGACACTTTCGCCACCTTTGGACCCAAGTTCCAGTTTTGGTCTCTTTTGGTCCCCTTTTGCTTACCGGCAAAGGAAGACGTGCGAAACTCGTCTCAGGCCACTGAAACTCCTTGAATATCACTCCTACGACTCAAAGGAAGGTTTTCTTACCACCTTCTCTCCTTACGCGCTTTACGGCGCCTTTGGACCTAAGTTCCAGTTTTGGTCTCTTTTGGTCCCCTTTTGCTTACGCAAAGGAAGACGTGCGAAACTCGTCCCATGCCACCGAAACTCCTTGAATATCACATGGACTCAAAGGATAGCCTTTCTCACCACCTTCTCCTCTTCTCGGCACTTTCTCGGGCGCCTTTGGACCCAAGTTCCAGTTTTGATCTCCTTTGGTCCCCTTTTGCTTACCGGCAAAGGAAGACGTGCGAAACTCGTCTCAGGCCCCTAGTATCAATCGATGGACTCAAAGGAAGCCTTTCTCAACACCTTCTCCCCTTCTGGCACTTTCTGGCGCCTTTGGACCCAAGTTCCACTTTTGGACTCTTTTGATCCCCTTTTGCTAACCGACAAAGGGAGACTTCTGAAACTCATCTAGGATACTGAAACTCCTTGAATATCCCTCCTAGGACTCAAAGGAAGGCTTTCTTACCACCTTATCTCCTTCTGGTAGTTTCTGGTACCTTTGGACCCAAGTTCCAGTTTTGGTCTCTTTTGGTCCCCTTTTGCTTACCGGCAAAGGAAGACGTGCGAAACTCGTCTCGGCCTTGAAACTCCTTGAATATCACCGCATGGACTCAAAGGATGGCTTTCTCACCACTTTCTCCCCTTCGGCACTTTCTCGCCACCTTTGGACCCAAGTTCTAATTTTGGTCTCTTTTTGTCCCCTTTTGCTTACCGTCAAAGGAAGACGTGTGAAACTCATCTCAGCCAACTGAAACTCCTTGAATATCACTCCAAGGACTCAAAGGAAGGCTTTCGTACCACCTTCTCTTCTTCTGGCAGTTTCTGGCACCTCTGGACCTAAGTTCCAGTTTTGGTCTCTTTTGTCCCCTTTTGCTTACCGGCAAAGGAAGACGTGCGAGACTCGTCTCAGCCTACTGAAACTCCTTGAATATCACTCCTAGGACTCAAAGGAAGGCTTTCTTACCACCTTCTCTCCTTACGCGCTTCGGCACCTTTGGACCTAAGTTTCAGTTTTGGTCTCTTTTTGTCCCCTTTTGCTTTCCGGCAAAGGAAGACGTGCGAAACTCGTCTCAGGCCGCTGAAACTCCTTGAATATCACACAATGGACTCAAAGGAAGCCTGTCTCACCCCCTTCTCCTCTTCTGGCACTTTCTGGGCGCTATTGGACCTAAGTTCCAGTTTTGGTCTCTTTTGGTCCCCTTTTGCTTACCGGCAAAGAAAGACGTGTGAAACTCGTCTCAGGCCACTGAAACTCGTTGAATATCACTCCTAGGACTCAAAGGAAGGCTTTCTTACCACCTTCTCTTCTTACGCGCTTTCGGCCTTTGGACCCAAGTTCTAGTTTTGGTCTCTTTTGGTCCCTTTTTGCTTACCGGCAAAGGAAGACGTGCGAAACTCGTCTCGGCCGCTGAAACTCCTTGAATATCTCTCCATGGACTCAAAGGATGGCTTTCTCACCACTTTCTCCCCTTCGACACTTTACGCCACCTTTGGACCCAAGTTCTAATTTTGGTCTCTTTTGTCCCCTTTTGCTTACCGGCAAAGGAAGACGTGCGAAACTCGTCTCAGCCACTGAAACTCCTTGAATATCACTCCTAGGACTCAAAGGAAGGCTTTCTTACCACCTTCTCTCCTTCTGGCAGTTTCTGGCACCTTTGGACCTAAGTTTCAGTTTTGGTCTCTTTTTGTTCCCTTTTGCTTTCCGGCAAAGGAAGACGTGCGAAACTCGTCTCAAGCCACTGGAACTCCTTGAATATCACAAAATGGACTCAAAGGAAGCCTGTCTCACCCCCTTCTCCTCTTCTGGCACTTTCTGGGCGCCTTTGGACCTCAGTTCCAGTTTTGGTTTCTTTTGGTCCCCTTTTGCTTACCGACAAAGAAAGACGTGTGAAACTCATCTCAGCCAACTGAAACTCCTTGAATATCACTCCAAGGACTCAAAGGAAGGATTTCATACCACCTTCTCTTCTTCTGCCAGTTTCTGGCGGCTTTGGGCCCAAGTTCTAGTTTTGGTATCTTTTAGTCCCTTTTTGCTTACCGGCAAAGGAAGACATGCGAAACTCGTCTCAACCCACTGAAACTCCTTGAATATCACTGCATGGACTCAAAGGATGGCTTTCTCACCACTTTCTCCCCTTCGGCACTTTCTCGCCACCTTTGGACCCAAGTTCCGGTTTTGGTCTCTTTTGTCCCCTTTTGCTTACCGGCAAAGGAAGACGTGCGAAACTCGTCTCGTGCCACCGAAACTCCTTGAATATCACTCCTAGGACTCAAAGGAAGGCTTTCTTACCACCTTCTCTCCTTCGGCACTTTACGGCGCCTTTGGACCTAAGTTCCGGTTTTGGTCTCTTTTTGTCCCCATTTGCTTACCGGCAAAGGAAGACGTGTGAAACTTATCTCGGCCACCGAAACTCCTTGAATATCACTCCTAGGACTCAAAGGAAGGCTTTCTTACCACCTTCTCTCCTTACGCGGTTTCGGCACCTTTGGACCTAAGTTTCAGTTTTGGTCTCTTTTTGTTCCCTTTTGCTTTCGGCAAAGGAAGACGTGCGAAACTCGTCCCATGCCACCGGAACTCCTTGAATATCACACAGTGGACTCAAAGGAAGCTGTCTCACCCCCTTCTCTTCTTCGGCACTTTACGGCGCCTCTGGACCTAAGTTCCAGTTTTGGTTTCTTTTGGTCCCCTTTTGCTTACCGACAAAGAAAGACGTGTGAAACTCATCTCAGCCAACTGAAACTCCTTGAATATCACTCCAAGGACTCAAAGGAAGGCTTTCTTACCACCTTCTCTTCTTACGCCGTTTACGCGGCTTTGGGCCCAAGTTCTAGTTTTGGTATCTTTTGGTCCCTTTTTGCTTACCGGCAAAGGAAGACATGCGAAACTCGTCTCAACCCACTGAAACTCCTTGAATATCACTGCATGGACTCAAAGGATGGCTTTCTCACCACTTTCTCCCCTTCTGGCACTTTCTGGCACCTTTGGACCCAAGTTCCAGTTTTGGTCTCTTTTTGTCCCCTTTTGCTTACCGTAAAAGGAAGACGTGCGAGACTCGTCTCAGCCACGAAACTCCTTGAATATCACTCCTAGGACTCAAAGGAAGGCTTTCTTACCACCTTCTCTCCTTCGGCGGTTTACGGCGCCTTTGGACCTAAGTTCTAGTTTTGGTCTCTTTTTGTTCCCATTTACTTTAGGCAAAGGAAGACGTGCGAAACTCGTCCCATGCCACTTGGAACTCCTTGAATATCACTGCATGGACTCAAAGGATGGATTTCTCACCACTTTCTCCCCTTCTGGCACTTTCTGGGCGCCTTTGGACCTAAGTTCCAGTTTTGGTTTCTTTTGGTCCCCTTTTGCTTACCGACAAAGAAAGACGTGTAAAAATCATCTCAGCCAACAGAAACTCCTTGAATATCACTCCAAGGACTCAAAGGAAGGCTTTCGTACCACCTTTTCTTCTTCTGCCAGTTTCTGGCGGCTTTGGGCCCAAGTTCTAGTTTTGGTATCTTTTGGTCCCTTTTTGCTTACCGGCAAAGGAAGACGTGCGAAACTCGTCTTTGCCCTTGAAACTCCTTGAATATCACCGCATGGACTCAAAGGATGGATTTCTCACCACTTTCTCCCCTTCGACACTTTCGCCACCTTTGGACCCAAGTTCCAGTTTTGGTCTCTTTTGTCCCCTTTTGCTTACCGGCAAAGGAAGACGTGCGAGACTCGTCTCGGCCCTACCGAAACTCCTTGAATATCACTTCTTGGACTCAAAGGAAGGCTTTCTTACCACCTTCTCTCCTTACGCGGTTTACGGCGCCTGCGGACCTAAGTTCCGGTTTTGGTCTCTTTTTGTTCCCATTTACTTTCCGGCAAAGGAAGACGTGCGAAACTCGTCCCATGCCACCGGAACTCCTTGAATATCACACGGTGGACTCAAAGGAAGCGTCTCACCCCTTTCTCCTCTTCGGCACTTTACGGCGCCTTTGGACCTAAGTTCCAGTTTTGGTTTCTTTTGGTCCCCTTTTGCTTACCGACAAAGAAAGACGTGTGAAACTCATCTCAGCCAACTGAAACTCCTTGAATATCACTCCAAGGACTCAAAGGAAGGCTTTCGTACCACCTTCTCTTCTTCTGCCAGTTTCTGGCCGCTTTGGGCCCAAGTTCTAGTTTTGGTATCTTTTGGTCCCTTTTTGCTTACCGGCAAAGGAAGACGTGCGAAACTCGTCTCAGCCCGCTGAAACTCCTTGAATATCACTGCATGGACTCAAAGGATGGATTTCTCACCACTTTCTCCCCTTCTGACACTTTCTGCCACCTTTGGACCCAAGTTCCAGTTTTGGTCTCTTTTGTCCCCTTTTGCTTACCGGCAAAGGAAGACGTGCGAGACTCGTCTCAGCCTACTGAAACTCCTTGAATATCACTCCTAGGACTCAAAGGAAGGCTTTCTTACCACCTTCTCTCCTTCTGGCAGTTTCTGGCGCCTCTGGACCTAAGTTCCAGTTTTGGTCTCTTTTTGTTCCCATTTACTTTCCGGCAAAGGAAGACGTGCGAAACTCGTCTCAGCCCGCTGAAACTCCTTGAATATCACTGCATGGACTCAAAGGAAGGCTTTCTTACCACCTTCTCTCCTTCTGGCAGTTTCTGGCGCCTCTGGACCTAAGTTCCAGTTTTGGTCTCTTTTTGTTCCCATTTACTTTCCGGCAAAGGAAGACGTGCGAAACTCGTCCCATGCCACTGGAACTCCTTGAATATCACACAGTGGACTCAAAGGAAGCCTGTCTCACCCCCTTCTCCTCTTCTGGCACTTTACGGCGCCTTTGGACCTAAGTTCCAGTTTTGGTTTCTTTTGGTCCCCTTTTGCTTACTGACAAAGAAAGACGTGTGAAACTCATCTCAGCCAACTGAAACTCCTTGAATATCACTCCAAGGACTCAAAGGAAGGCTTTCGTACCACCTTCTCTTCTTCTGCCAGTTTCTGGCGGCTTTGGGCCCAAGTTCTAGTTTTGGTATCTTTTGGTCCCTTTTTGCTTACCGGCAAAGGAAGACGTGCGAAACTCGTCTCAGCCCACTGAAACTCCTTGAATATCACTGCATGGACTCAAAGGATGGATTTCTCACCACTTTCTCCCCTTCGACACTTTACGCCACCTTTGGACCCAAGTTCAGTTTTGGTCTCTTTTGTCCCCTTTTGCTTACCGGCAAAGGAAGACGTGCGAAACTCGTCTCGGCCCTCGAAACTCCTTGAATATCACTCCTAGGACTCAAAGGAAGGCTTTCTTACCACCTTCTCTCCTTCTGGCAGTTTCTGGCGCCTCTGGACCTAAGTTCCAGTTTTGGTCTCTTTTTGTTCCCATTTACTTTCCGGCAAAGGAAGATGTGCGAAACTCGTCCCATGCCACTGGAACTCCTTGAATATCACACAGTGGACTCAAAGGAAGCCTGTCTCACCCCCTTCTCCTCTTCTGGCACTTTCTGGGCGCCTTTGGACCTAAGTTCCAGTTTTGGTTTCTTTTGGTCCCCTTTTGCTTACTGACAAAGAAAGACGTGTGAAACTCATCTCAGCCAACTGAAACTCCTTGAATATCACTCCAAGGACTCAAAGGAAGGCTTTCGTACCTCCTTCTCTTCTTCTGCCAGTTTCTGGCGGCTTTGGGCCCAAGTTCTAGTTTTGGTATCTTTTGGTCCCTTTTTGCTTACCGGCAAAGGAAGACGTGCGAAACTCGTCTCAGCCGCCGAAACTCCTTGAATATCACCGCATGGACTCAAAGGATGGATTTCTCACCACTTTCTCCCCTTCGACACTTTACGCCACCTTTGGACCCAAGTTCAATTTTGGTCTCTTTTGTCCCCTTTTGCTTACCGGCAAAGGAAGACGTGCGAGACTCGTCTCAGCCTACTGAAACTCCTTGAATATCACTCCTAGGACTCAAAGGAAGGCTTTCTTACCACCTTCTCTCCTTCTGGCAGTTTCTGGCGCCTCTGGACCTAAGTTCCAGTTTTGGTCTCTTTTTGTTCCCATTTACTTTCCGGCAAAGGAAGATGTGCGAAACTCGTCTCGGCCACGAAACTCCTTGAATATCACTCCTAGGACTCAAAGGAAGGCTTTCTTACCACCTTCTCTCCTTACGCAGTTTACGGCGCCTTTGGACCTAAGTTTCGGTTTTGGTCTCTTTTTGTCCCATTTTGCTTTTGGCAAAGGAAGACGTGCGAAACTCGTCCCATGCCACTTTGGAACTCCTTGAATATCACACGGTGGACTCAAAGGAAGCCTGTCTCATCCCCTTCTCCTCTTCTGGCACTTTCTGGGCGCCTTTGGACCTAAGTTCCAGTTTTGGTTTCTTTTGGTCCCCTTTTGCTTACTGACAAAGAAAGACGTGTGAAACTCATCTCAGCCAACTGAAACTCCTTGAATATCACTCCAAGGACTCAAAGGAAGGCTTTCGTACCTCCTTCTCTTCTTCTGCCAGTTTCTGGCGGCTTTGGGCCCAAGTTCTAGTTTTGGTATCTTTTGGTCCCTTTTTGCTTACCGGCAAAGGAAGACGTGCGAAACTCGTCTCAGCCCGCTGAAACTCCTTGAATATCACTGCATGGACTCAAAGGATGGATTTCTCACCACTTTCTCCCCTTCTGACACTTTCTGCCACCTTTGGACCCAAGTTCCAGTTTTGGTCTCTTTTGTCCCCTTTTGCTTACCGGCAAAGGAAGACGTGCGAGACTCGTCTCAGCCTACTGAAACTCCTTGAATATCACTCCTAGGACTCAAAGGAAGGCTTTCTTACCACCTTCTCTCCTTCTGGCAGTTTCTGGCGCCTCTGGACCTAAGTTCCAGTTTTGGTCTCTTTTTGTTCCCATTTACTTTCCGGCAAAGGAAGACGTGCGAAACTCGTCCCATGCCACTGGAACTCCTTGAATATCACACAGTGGACTCAAAGGAAGCCTGTCTCACCCCCTTCTCCTCTTCTGGCACTTTCTGGGCGCCTTTGGACCTAAGTTCCAGTTTTGGTTTCTTTTGGTCCCCTTTTGCTTACTGACAAAGAAAGACGTGTGAAACTCATCTCAGCCAACTGAAACTCCTTGAATATCACTCCAAGGACTCAAAGGAAGGCTTTCGTACCTCCTTCTCTTCTTCTGCCAGTTTCTGGCGGCTTTGGGCCCAAGTTCTAGTTTTGGTATCTTTTGGTCCCTTTTTGCTTACCGGCAAAGGAAGACGTGCGAAACTCGTCTCAGCCCGCTGAAACTCCTTGAATATCACTGCATGGACTCAAAGGATGGATTTCTCACCACTTTCTCCCCTTCTGGCACTTTCTGGGCGCCTTTGGACCTAAGTTCCAGTTTTGGTTTCTTTTGGTCCCCTTTTGCTTACCGACAAAGAAAGACGTGCGAAACTCGTCTCGGCCTCGAAACTCCTTGAATATCACTCCTAGGACTCAAAGGAAGGCTTTCTTACCACCTTCTCTCCTTACGCGGTTCGGCGCCTTTGGACCTAAGTTCCGGTTTTGGTCTCTTTTGTTCCCATTTACTTTCCGGCAAAGGAAGACGTGCGAAACTCGTCCCATGCCACCGGAACTCCTTGAATATCACACGGTGGACTCAAAGGAAGCCTGTCTCACCCCCTTCTCCTCTTCTGGCACTTTCTGGGCGCCTTTGGACCTAAGTTCCAGTTTTGGTTTCTTTTGGTCCCCTTTTGCTTACCGACAAAGAAAGACGTGTGAAACTCATCTCAGCCAACTGAAACTCCTTGAATATCACTCCAAGGACTCAAAGGAAGGCTTTCGTACCACCTTCTCTTCTTCTGCCAGTTTCTGGCGGCTTTGGGCCCAAGTTCTAGTTTTGGTATCTTTTGGTCCCTTTTTGCTTACCGGCAAAGGAAGACGTGCGAAACTCGTCTCAGCCCGCTGAAACTCCTTGAATATCACTGCATGGACTCAAAGGATGGATTTCTCACCACTTTCTCCCCTTCTGACACTTTCTGCCACCTTTGGACCCAAGTTCCAGTTTTGGTCTCTTTTGTCCCCTTTTGGTTACCGGCAAAGGAAGACGTGCGAGCCTCGTCTCAGCCTACTGAAACTCCTTGAATATCACTCCTAGGACTCAAAGGAAGGCTTTCTTACCACCTTCTCTCCTTCTGGCAGTTTCTGGCGCCTCTGGACCTAAGTTCCAGTTGTGGTCTCTTTTTGTTCCCATTTACTTTCTCGCACAGGAAGATGTGCGAAACTCGTCCCATGCCACTGGAACTCCTTGAATATCACACAGTGGACTCAAAGGAAGCCTGTCTCATCCCCTTCTCCTCTTCTGGCACTTTCTGGGCGCCTTTGGACCTAAGTTCCAGTTTTGGTTTCTTTTGGTCCCCTTTTGCTTACTGACAAAGAAAGACGTGTGAAACTCATCTCAGCCAACTGAAACTCCTTGAATATCACTCCAAGGACTCAAAGGAAGGCTTTCGTACCTCCTTCTCTTCTTCTGCCAGTTTCTGGCGACTTTGGGCCCAAGTTCTAGTTTTGGTATCTTTTGGTCCCTTTTTGCTTACCGGAAAAGGAATACGTGAGAAACACGACTCAGACATCTGAAACTCCTTGAATATCACATAATGGACTCAAAGGATGGATTTCTCACCACTTTCTCCCCTTCTGACACTTTCTGCCACCTTTGGACCCAAGTTCTAGTTTTGGTCTCTTTTGTCCCCTTTTGCTTACCGGCAAAGGAAGACGTGCGAGACTCGTCTCAGCCTACTGAAACTCCTTGAATATCACTCCTAGGACTCAAAGGAAGGCTTTCTTACCACCTTCTCTCCTTCTGGCAGTTTCTGGCGCCTCTGGACCTAAGTTCCAGTTGTGGTCTCTTTTTGTTCCCATTTACTTTCCGGCAAAGGAAGACGTGCGAGACTCGTCTCAGCCTACTGAAACTCCTTGAATATCACTCCTAGGACTCAAAGGAAGGCTTTCTTACCACCTTCTCTCCTTCTGGCAGTTTCTGGCGCCTCTGGACCTAAGTTCCAGTTTTGGTCTCTTTTTGTTCCCATTTACTTTCCGGCAAAGGAAGACGTGCGAAACTCGTCCCATGCCACTGGAACTCCTTGAATATCACACAGTGGACTCAAAGGAAGCCTGTCTCACCCCCTTCTCCTCTTCTGGCACTTTCTGGGCGCCTTTGGACCTAAGTTCCAGTTTTGGTTTCTTTTGGTCCCCTTTTGCTTACCGACAAAGAAAGACGTGTGAAACTCATCTCAGCCAACTGAAACTCCTTGAATATCACTCCAAGGACTCAAAGGAAGGCTTTCGTACCACCTTCTCTTCTTCTGCCAGTTTCTGGCGGCTTTGGGCCCAAGTTCTAGTTTTGGTATCTTTTGGTCCCTTTTTGCTTACCGGCAAAGGAAGACGTGCGAAACTCGTCTCGGCCGTGAAACTCCTTGAATATCACCGCATGGACTCAAAGGATGGATTTCTCACCACTTTCTCCCCTTCGACACTTTACGCCACCTTTGGACCCAAGTTCCAGTTTTGGTCTCTTTTGTCCCCTTTTGCTTACCGGCAAAGGAAGACGTGCGAGACTCGTCTCAGCCTACTGAAACTCCTTGAATATCACTCCTAGGACTCAAAGGAAGGCTTTCTTACCACCTTCTCTCCTTCTGGCAGTTTCTGGCGCCTCTGGACCTAAGTTCCAGTTTTGGTCTCTTTTTGTTCCCATTTACTTTCTGGCAAAGGAAGATGTGCGAAACTCGTCCCATGCCACTGGAACTCCTTGAATATCACACAGTGGACTCAAAGGAAGCCTGTCTCATCCCCTTCTCCTCTTCTGGCACTTTCTGGGCGCCTTTGGACCTAAGTTCCAGTTTTGGTTTCTTTTGGTCCCCTTTTGCTTACTGACAAAGAAAGACGTGTGAAACTCATCTCAGCCAACTGAAACTCCTTGAATATCACTCCAAGGACTCAAAGGAAGGCTTTCGTACCTCCTTCTCTTCTTCTGCCAGTTTCTGGCAGCTTTGGGCCCAAGTTCTAGTTTTGGTATCTTTTGGTCCCTTTTTGCTTACCGGCAAAGGAAGACGTGCGAAACTCGTCTCAGCCAGATCAAACTCCTTGAATATCACTGCATGGACTCAAAGGATGGATTTCTCACCACTTTCTCCCCTTCTGACACTTTCTGCCACCTTTGGACCCAAGTTCCAGTTTTGGTCTCTTTTGTCCCCTTTTGGTTACCGGCAAAGGAAGACGTGCGAGACTCGTCTCAGCCTACTGAAACTCCTTGAATATCACTCCTAGGACTCAAAGGAAGGCTTTCTTACCACCTTCTCTCCTTCTGGCAGTTTCTGGCGCCTCTGGACCTAAGTTCCAGTTTTGGTCTCTTTTTGTTCCCATTTACTTTCCGGCAAAGGAAGACGTGCGAAACTCGTCCCATGCCACTGGAACTCCTTGAATATCACACAGTGGACTCAAAGGAAGCCTGTCTCACCCCCTTCTCCTCTTCTGGCACTTTCTGGGCGCCTTTGGACCTAAGTTCCAGTTTTGGTTTCTTTTGGTCCCCTTTTGCTTACTGACAAAGAAAGACGTGTGAAACTCATCTCAGCCAACTGAAACTCCTTGAATATCACTCCAAGGACTCAAAGGAAGGCTTTCGTACCTCCTTCTCTTCTTCTGCCAGTTTCTGGCGGCTTTGGGCCCAAGTTCTAGTTTTGGTATCTTTTGGTCCCTTTTTGCTTACCGGCAAAGGAAGACGTGCGAAACTCGTCTCAGCCCGCTGAAACTCCTTGAATATCACTGCATGGACTCAAAGGATGGATTTCTCACCACTTTCTCCCCTTCTGACACTTTCTGCCACCTTTGGACCCAAGTTCCAGTTTTGGTCTCTTTTGTCCCCTTTTGCTTACCGGCAAAGGAAGACGTGCGAGACTCGTCTCAGCCTACTGAAACTCCTTGAATATCACTCCTAGGACTCAAAGGAAGGCTTTCTTACCACCTTCTCTCCTTACGCGGTTTACGGCGCCTCTGGACCTAAGTTCCAGTTTTGGTCTCTTTTTGTTCCCATTTACTTTCTGGCAAAGGAAGATGTGCGAAACTCGTCCCATGCCACTGGAACTCCTTGAATATCACACAGTGGACTCAAAGGAAGCCTGTCTCATCCCCTTCTCCTCTTCTGGCACTTTCTGGGCGCCTTTGGACCTAAGTTCCAGTTTTGGTTTCTTTTGGTCCCCTTTTGCTTACTGACAAAGAAAGACGTGTGAAACTCATCTCAGCCCCTGAAACTCCTTGAATATCACTCCAAGGACTCAAAGGAAGGCTTTCGTACCTCCTTCTCTTCTTCTGCCAGTTTCTGGCGGCTTTGGGCCCAAGTTCTAGTTTTGGTATCTTTTGGTCCCTTTTTGCTTACCGGCAAAGGAAGACGTGCGAAACTCGTCTCAGCCCGCTGAAACTCCTTGAAAATCACTGCATGGACTCAAAGGATGGATTTCTCACCACTTTCTCCCCTTCTGCACTTTCTGCCACCTTTGGACCCAAGTTCCAGTTTTGGTCTCTTTTGTCCCCTTTTGGTTACCGGCAAAGGAAGACGTGCGAGCCTCGTCTCAGCCTACTGAAACTCCTTGAATATCACTCCTAGGACTCAAAGGAAGGCTTTCTTACCACCTTCTCTCCTTCTGGCAGTTTCTGATGCCTCTGGACCTAAGTTCCAGTTTTGGTCTCTTTTTGTTCCCATTTACTTTCCGGCAAAGGAAGATGTGCGAAACTCGTCCCATGCCACTGGAACTCCTTGAATATCACACAGTGGACTCAAAGGAAGCCTGTCTCACCCCCTTCTCCTCTTCTGGCACTTTCTGGGCGCCTTTGGACCTAAGTTCCAGTTTTGGTTTCTTTTGGTCCCCTTTTGCTTACTGACAAAGAAAGACGTGTGAAACTCATCTCAGCCAACTGAAACTCCTTGAATATCACTCCAAGGACTCAAAGGAAGGCTTTCGTACCTCCTTCTCTTCTTACGCAGTTTACGGCGCTTTGGGCCCAAGTTCTAGTTTTGGTATCTTTTGGTCCCTTTTTGCTTACCGGCAAAGGAAGACGTGCGAAACTCGTCTCAGCCCGCTGAAACTCCTTGAATATCACTGCATGGACTCAAAGGATGGATTTCTCACCACTTTCTCCCCTTCTGACACTTTCTGCCACCTTTGGACCCAAGTTCCAGTTTTGGTCTCTTTTGTCCCCTTTTGCTTACCGGCAAAGGAAGACGTGCGAGACTCGTCTCAGCCTACTGAAACTCCTTGAATATCACTCCTAGGACTCAAAGGAAGGCTTTCTTACCACCTTCTCTCCTTCTGGCAGTTTCTGGCGCCTCTGGACCTAAGTTCCAGTTTTGGTCTCTTTTTGTTCCCATTTACTTTCCGGCAAAGGAAGACGTGCGAAACTCGTCCCATGCCACTGGAACTCCTTGAATATCACACAGTGGACTCAAAGGAAGCCTGTCTCACCCCCTTCTCCTCTTCTGGCACTTTCTGGGCGCCTTTGGACCTAAGTTCCAGTTTTGGTTTCTTTTGGTCCCCTTTTGCTTACTGACAAAGAAAGACGTGTGAAACTCATCTCAGCCAACTGAAACTCCTTGAATATCACTCCAAGGACTCAAAGGAAGGCTTTCGTACCTCCTTCTCTTCTTCTGCCAGTTTCTGGCGGCTTTGGGCCCAAGTTCTAGTTTTGGTATCTTTTGGTCCCTTTTTGCTTACCGGCAAAGGAAGACGTGCGAAACTCGTCTCAGCCCGCTGAAACTCCTTGAATATCACTGCATGGACTCAAAGGATGGATTTCTCACCACTTTCTCCCCTTCTGACACTTTCTGCCACCTTTGGACCCAAGTTCCAGTTTTGGTCTCTTTTGTCCCCTTTTGGTTACCGGCAAAGGAAGACGTGCGAGACTCGTCTCGGCCCTGCGAAACTCCTTGAATATCACTCCTAGGACTCAAAGGAAGGCTTTCTTACCACCTTCTCTCCTTCTGGCAGTTTCTGGCGCCTCTGGACCTAAGTTCCAGTTGTGGTCTCTTTTTGTTCCCATTTACTTTCCGACAAAGGAAGACGTGCGAAACTCGTCCCATGCCACTGGAACTCCTTGAATATCACACAGTGGACTCAAAGGAAGCCTGTCTCACCCCCTTCTCCTCTTCTGGCACTTTCTGGGCGCCTTTGGACCTAAGTTCCAGTTTAGGTTTCTTTTGGTCCCCTTTTGCTTACTGACAAAGAAAGACGTGTGAAACTCATCTCAGCCAACTGAAACTCCTTGAATATCACTCCAAGGACTCAAAGGAAGGCTTTCGTACCTCCTTCTCTTCTTCTGCCAGTTTCTGGCGGCTTTGGGCCAAAGTTCTAGTTTTGGTATCTTTTGGTCCCTTTTTGCTTACCGGCAAAGGAAGACGTGCGAAACTCGTCTCAGCCCGCTGAAACTCCTTGAATATCACTGCATGGACTCAAAGGATGGATTTCTCACCACTTTCTCCCCTTCTGACACTTTCTGCCACCTTTGGACCCAAGTTCCAGTTTTGGTCTCTTTTGTCCCCTTTTGGTTACCGGCAAAGGAAGACGTGCGAGACTCGTCTCGGCCCTCTTGAAACTCCTTGAATATCACTCCTAGGACTCAAAGGAAGGCTTTCTTACCACCTTCTCTCCTTCTGGCAGTTTCTGGCGCCTCTGGACCTAAGTTCCAGTTGTGGTCTCTTTTTGTTCCCATTTACTTTCCGGCAAAGGAAGACGTGCGAGACTCGTCTCAGCCTACTGAAACTCCTTGAATATCACTCCTAGGACTCAAAGGAAGGCTTTCTTACCACCTTCTCTCCTTCTGGCAGTTTCTGGCGCCTCTGGACCTAAGTTCCAGTTTTGGTCTCTTTTTGTTCCCATTTACTTTCTGGCAAAGGAAGATGTGCGAAACTCGTCCCATGCCACTGGAACTCCTTGAATATCACACAGTGGACTCAAAGGAAGCCTGTCTCATCCCCTTCTCCTCTTCTGGCACTTTCTGGGCGCCTTTGGACCTAAGTTCCAGTTTTGGTTTCTTTTGGTCCCCTTTTGCTTACTGACAAAGAAAGACGTGTGAAACTCATCTCAGCCAACTGAAACTCCTTGAATATCACTCCAAGGACTCAAAGGAAGGCTTTCGTACCTCCTTCTCTTCTTCTGCCAGTTTCTGGCGGCTTTGGGCCCAAGTTCTAGTTTTGGTATCTTTTGGTCCCTTTTTGCTTACCGGCAAAGGAAGACGTGCGAAACTCGTCTCAGCCCGCTGAAACTCCTTGAATATCACTGCATGGACTCAAAGGATGGATTTCTCACCACTTTCTCCCCTTCTGACACTTTCTGCCACCTTTGGACCCAAGTTCCAGTTTTGGTCTCTTTTGTCCCCTTTTGGTTACCGGCAAAGGAAGACGTGCGAGACTCGTCTCAGCCTACTGAAACTCCTTGAATATCACTCCTAGGACTCAAAGGAAGGCTTTCTTACCACCTTCTCTCCTTCTGGCAGTTTCTGGCGCCTCTGGACCTAAGTTCCAGTTGTGGTCTCTTTTTGTTCCCATTTACTTTCCGGCAAAGGAAGACGTGCGAGACTCGTCTCAGCCTACTGAAACTCCTTGAATATCACTCCTAGGACTCAAAGGAAGGCTTTCTTACCACCTTCTCTCCTTCTGGCAGTTTCTGGCGCCTCTGGACCTAAGTTCCAGTTTTGGTCTCTTTTTGTTCCCATTTACTTTCTGGCAAAGGAAGATGTGCGAAACTCGTCCCATGCCACTGGAACTCCTTGAATATCACACAGTGGACTCAAAGGAAGCCTGTCTCATCCCCTTCTCCTCTTCTGGCACTTTCTGGGCGCCTTTGGACCTAAGTTCCAGTTTTGGTTTCTTTTGGTCCCCTTTTGCTTACTGACAAAGAAAGACGTGTGAAACTCATCTCAGCCAACTGAAACTCCTTGAATATCACTCCAAGGACTCAAAGGAAGGCTTTCGTACCTCCTTCTCTTCTTCTGCCAGTTTCTGGCGGCTTTGGGCCCAAGTTCTAGTTTTGGTATCTTTTGGTCCCTTTTTGCTTACCGGCAAAGGAAGACGTGCGAAACTCGTCTCAGCCCACTGAAACTCCTTGAATATCACTGCATGGACTCAAAGGATGGATTTCTCACCACTTTCTCCCCTTCTGACACTTTCTGCCACCTTTGGACCCAAGTTCCAGTTTTGGTCTCTTTTGTCCCCTTTTGGTTACCGGCAAAGGAAGACGTGCGAGACTCGTCTCAGCCTACTGAAACTCCTTGAATATCACTCCTAGGACTCAAAGGAAGGCTTTCTTACCACCTTCTCTCCTTACGCGGTTTACGGCGCCTCTGGACCTAAGTTCCAGTTGTGGTCTCTTTTTGTTCCCATTTACTTTCCGGCAAAGGAAGACGTGCGAAACTCGTCCCATGCCACTGGAACTCCTTGAATATCACACAGTGGACTCAAAGGAAGCCTGTCTCACCCCCTTCTCCTCTTCTGGCACTTTCTGGGCGCCTTTGGACCTAAGTTCCAGTTTTGGTTTGACGTGTGAAACTCATCTCAGCCAACTGAAACTCCTTGAATATCACTCCAAGGACTCAAAGGAAGGCTTTTGTACCTCCTTCTCTTCTTCTGCCAGTTTCTGGCGGCTTTGGGCCCAAGTTCTAGTTTTGGTATCTTTTGGTCCTTTTTTGCTTACCGGCAAAGGAAGACGTGCGAAACTCGTCTCAGCCCGCTGAAACTCCTTGAATATCACTGCATGGACTCAAAGGATGGATTTCTCACCACTTTCTCCCCCTCTGACACTTTCTGCCACCTTTGGACCCAAGTTCTAGTTTTGGTCTATTTTTGTCCCCTTTTGCTTACCGTTAAAGGAAAACGTGTGAAACTTATCTCAGGCCACTGAAACTCCTTGAATATCACTCCTAGGACTCAAAGGAAGGCTTTCTTACCACCTTCTCTCCTTCTGGCAGTTTCTGGCACCTTTGGACCTAAGTTTCAGTTTTAGTCTCTTTTTGTCCCCTTTTGCTTACCGGCAAAGGAAGACGTGCGAAAATCATCTCAGGCCACTGAAACTCGTTGAATATCTCTCCATGGACTCAAAGGAACGCTTTCTCACCACTTTCTCCCCTTCTGGCACTTTCTGGGACCTTTGGACCCAAGTTCTAATTTTGGTCTCTTTTTGTCCCCTTTTGCTTACCGTTAAAGGAAAACGTGTGAAACTTATCTCAGGCCACTGAAACTCCTTGAATATCACTCCTAGGACTCAAAGGAAGGCTTTCTTACCACCTTCTCTCCTTCTGGCAGTTTCTGGCACCTTTGGACCTAAGTTTCAGTTTTGGTCTCTTTTTGTCCCCTTTTGCTTTCCGGCAAAGGAAGACGTGCGCAACTCGTCCCATGCCACTGGAACTCCTTGAATATCACACAGTGGACTCAAAGGAAGCCTGTCTCACCCCCTTCTCCTCTTCTGGCACTTTCTGGGCGCCTTTGGACCTAAGTTCCAGTTTTGGTTTCTTTTGGTCCCCTTTTGCTTACCGACAAAGAAAGACGTGTGAAACTCATCTCAGCCAACTGAAACTCCTTGAATATCACTCCAAGGACTCAAAGGAAGGCTTTCGTACCACCTTCTCTTCTTCTGCCAGTTTCTGGCGGCTTTGGGCCCAAGTTCTAGTTTTGGTATCTTTTGGTCCCTTTTTGCTTACCGGCAAAGGAAGACGTGCGAAACTCGTCTCAACCCACTGAAACTCCTTGAATATCACTGCATGGACTCAAAGGAAGGTTTTCTTACCACCTTCTCTCCTTCTGACACTTTCTGCCACCTTTGGACCCAAGTTCCAGTTTTGGTCTCTTTTGTCCCCTTTTGCTTACCGGCAAAGGAAGACGTGCGAGACTCGTCTCAGCCTACTGAAACTCCTTGAATATCACTCCTAGGACTCAAAGGAAGGCTTTCTTACCACCTTCTCTCCTTCTGGCAGTTTCTGGCGCCTCTGGACCTAAGTTCCAGTTTTGGTCTCTTTTGGTCCCCTTTTGCTTACCGACAAAGGAAGACGTGCGAAACTCGTCTCAGGCCACTGAAACTCCTTGAATATCTCTCCATGGACTCAAAGGAACGTTTTCTCACCACTTTCTCCCCTTCTGGCACTTTCTGGGACCTTTGGAACCAAGCTCTAATTTTGGTCTCTTTTTGTCCCCTTTTGCTTACCGTCAAAGGAAAACGTGTGAAACTTATCTCAGGCCACTGAAACTCCTTGAATATTACTCTTAGTACTCAAAGGAAGGTTTTCTTACCACCTTCTCTCCTTCTGGCAGTTTCTGGGACCTTTGGACCTAAGTTCCAGTTTTAGTCTCTTTTTGTCCCCTTTTGCTTACCGGCAAAGGAAGACGTGCGAAAATCGTCTCAGGCCACTGAAACTCCTTGAATATCACTCCAAGGACTCAAAGGAAGGCTTTCCTACCACCTTCTCTTCTTCTGCCAGTTTCTGGCCGCTTTGGGCCCAAGTTCTAGTTTTGGTATCTTTTTGCTTACCGGCAAAGGAAGACGTGCGAAACTCGTCTCAGCCCGCTGAAACTCCTTGAATATCACTGCATGGACTCAAAGGATGGATTTCTCACCACTTTCTCCCCTTCTGACACTTTCTGCCACCTTTGGACCCAAGTTCCAGTTTTGGTCTGTTTTGTCCCCTTTTGCTTACCGGCAAAGGAAGACGTGCGAGACTCGTCTTAGCCTACTGAAACTCCTTGAATATCACTCCTAGGACTCAAAGGAAGGCGTTCTTACCACCTTCTCTCCTTCTGGCAGTTTCTGGAGCCTCTGGACATAAGTTCCAGTTTTGGTCTCTTTTTGTTCCCATTTACTTTCTGGCAAAGGAAGACGTGCGAAACTCGTCTCAGCCCGCTGAAACTCCTTGAATATCACTGCTTGGACTCAAAGGATGGCTTTCTCACCACTTTCTCCCCTTCTGGCACTTTCTGGCACCTTTGGACCCAAGTTCCAATTTTGGTCTTTTTTGTTCCCCTTTTGCTTACCGGCAAACAAAGACGTGTGAAACTCATCTCAGCCCAATGAAACTCCTTGAATATCACTCCAAGGACTCAAAGGAAGGCTTTCCTACCACCTTCTCTTCTTCTGCCAGTTTCTGGCCGCTTTGGGCCCAAGTTCTAGTTTTGGTATCTTTTTGCTTACCGGCAAAGGAAGACGTGCGAAACTCGTCTCAGCCCGCTGAAACTCCTTGAATATCACTGCATGGACTCAAAGGATGGATTTCTCACCACTTTCTCCCCTTCTGACACTTTCTGCCACCTTTGGACCCAAGTTCCAGTTTTGGTCTCTTTTGTCCCCTTTTGCTTACCGGCAAAGGAAGACGTGCGAGACTCGTCTCAGCCTACTGAAACTCCTTGAATATCACTTCTAGGACTCAAAGGAAGGCTTTCTTACCACCTTCTCTCCTTCTGGCAGTTTCTGGCGCCTCTGGACCTAAGTTCCAGTTTTGGTCTCTTTTTGTTCCCATTTACTTTCCGGCAAAGGAAGACGTGCGAAACTCGTCCCATGCCACTGGAACTCCTTGAATATCACACAGTGGACTCAAAGGAAGCCTGTCTCACCCCCTTCTCCTCTTCTGGCACTTTCTGGGCGCCTTTGGACCTAAGTTCCAGTTTTGGTTTCTTTTGGTCCCCTTTTGCTTACTGACAAAGAAAGACGTGTGAAACTCATCTCAGCCAACTGAAACTCCTTGAATATCACTCCAAGGACTCAAAGGAAGGCTTTCGTACCTCCTTCTCTTCTTCTGCCAGTTTCTGGCGGCTTTGGGCCCAAGTTCTAGTTTTGGTATCTTTTGGTCCCTTTTTGCTTACCGGCAAAGGAAGACGTGCGAAACTCGTCTCAGCCCGCTGAAACTCCTTGAATATCACTGCATGGACTCAAAGGATGGATTTCTCACCACTTTCTCCCCTTCTGACACCTTCTGCCACCTTTGGACCCAAGTTCCAGTTTTGGTCTCTTTTGTCCCCTTTTGGTTACCGGCAAAGGAAGACGTGCGAGACTCGTCTCAGCCTACTGAAACTCTTTGAATATCACTCCTAGGACTCAAAGGAAGGCTTTCTTACCACCTTCCCTCCTTCTGGCAGTTTCTGGCGCCTCTGGACCTAAGTTCCAGTTGTGGTCTCTTTTTGTTCCCATTTACTTTCCGGCAAAGGAAGACGTGCGAAACTCGTCCCATGCCACTGGAACTCCTTGAATATCACACAGTGGACTCAAAGGATGGCTTTCTCACCACTTTCTCCCCTTCTGGCACTTTCTCGCACCTTTGGACCCAAGTTCCAATTTTGGTCTCTTTTGTTCCCCTTTTGCTTACCGACAAAGAAAGACGTGTGAAACTCATCTCAGCCAACTGAAACTCCTTGAATATCACTCCAAGGACTCAAAGGAAGGCTTTCGTACCACCTTCTCTTCTTCTGCCAGTTTCTGGCGGCTTTGGGCCCAAGTTCTAGTTTTGGTATCTTTTGGTCCCTTTTTGCTTACCGGCAAAGGAAGACGTGCGAAACTCGTCTCAGCCCGCTGAAACTCCTTGAATATCACTGCATGGACTCAAAGGATGGATTTCTCACCACTTTCTCCCCTTCTGAAGCTTTCTGCCACCTTTGGACCCAAGTTCCAGTTTTGGTCTCTTTTGTCCCCTTTTGCTTACCGGCAAAGGAAGACGTGCGAGACTCGTCTCAGCCTACTGAAACTCCTTGAATATCACTCCTAGGACTCAAAGGAAGGCTTTCTTACCACCTTCTCTCCTTCTGGCAGTTTCTGGCGCCTCTGGACCTAAGTTCCAGTTTTGGTCTCTTTTGGTCCCCTTTTGCTTACCGACAAAGGAAGACGTGCGAAACTCGTCTCAGGCCACTGAAACTCCTTGAATATCTCTCCATGGACTCAAAGGAACGTTTTCTCACCACTTTCTCCCCTTCTGGCACTTTCTGGGACCTTTGGAACCAAGCTCTAATTTTGGTCTCTTTTTGTCCCCTTTTGCTTACCGTCAAAGGAAAACGTGTGAAACTTATCTCAGGCCACTGAAACTCCTTGAATATCACTCCTAGGACTCAAAGGAAGGTTTTCTTACCACCTTCTCTCCTTCTGGCAGTTTCTGGGACCTTTGGACCTAAGTTCCAGTTTTAGTCTCTTTTTGTCCCCTTTTGCTTACCGGCAAAGGAAGACGTGCGAAAATCATCTCAGGCCACTGAAACTCGTTGAATATCTCTCCATGGACTCAAAGGAACGCTTTCTCACCACTTTCTCCCCTTCTGGCACTTTCTGGGACCTTTGGACCCAAGTTCTAATTTTGGTCTCTTTTTGTCCCCTTTTGCTTACCGTTAAAGGAAAACGTGTGAAACTTATCTCAGGCCACTGAAACTCCTTGAATATCACTCCTAGGACTCAAAGGAAGGCTTTCTTACCACCTTCTCTCCTTCTGGCAGTTTCTGGCACCTTTGGACCTAAGTTTCAGTTTTGGTCTCTTTTTGTCCCCTTTTGCTTACCGGCAAAGGAAGACGTGCGAAACTCGTCTCAGGCCACTGAAACTCCTTGAATATCTCTCCATGGACTCAAAGGAACGTTTTCTCACCACTTTCTCCCCTTCTGGCACTTTCTGGGACCTTTGGAACCAAGCTCTAATTTTGGTCTCTTTTTGTCCCCTTTTGCTTACCGTCAAAGGAAAACGTGTGAAACTTATCTCAGGCCACTGAAACTCCTTGAATATCACTCCTAGGACTCAAAGGAAGGTTTTCTTACCACCTTCTCTCCTTCTGGCAGTTTCTGGGACCTTTGGACCTAAGTTCCAGTTTTAGTCTCTTTTTGTCCCCTTTTGCTTACCGGCAAAGGAAGACGTGCGAAAATCATCTCAGGCCACTGAAACTCGTTGAATATCTCTCCATGGACTCAAAGGAACGCTTTCTCACCACTTTCTCCCCTTCTGGCACTTTCTGGGACCTTTGGACCCAAGTTCTAATTTTGGTCTCTTTTTGTCCCCTTTTGCTTACCGTTAAAGGAAAACGTGTGAAACTTATCTCAGGCCACTGAAACTCCTTGAATATCACTCCTAGGACTCAAAGGAAGGTTTTCTTACCACCTTCTCTCCTTCTGGCAGTTTCTGGGACCTTTGGACCTAAGTTCCAGTTTTAGTCTCTTTTTGTCCCCTTTTGCTTACCGGCAAAGGAAGACGTGCGAAAATCATCTCAGGCCACTGAAACTCGTTGAATATCTCTCCATGGACTCAAAGGAACGCTTTCTCACCACTTTCTCCCCTTCTGGCACTTTCTGCCACCTTTGGACCCAAGTTCCAGTTTTGGTCTCTTTTGTCCCCTTTTGCTTACCGGCAAAGGAAGACGTGCGAGACTCGTCTCAGCCTACTGAAACTCCTTGAATATCACTCCTAGGACTCAAAGGAAGGCTTTCTTACCACCTTCTCTCCTTCTGGCAGTTTCTGGCACCTTTGGACCTAAGTTTCAGTTTTGGTCTCTTTTTGTCCCCTTTTGCTTTCCGGCAAAGGAAGACGTGCGCAACTCGTCCCATGCCACTGGAACTCCTTGAATATCACACAGTGGACTCAAAGGAAGCCTGTCTCACCCCCTTCTCCTCTTCTGGCACTTTCTGGGCGCCTTTGGACCTAAGTTCCAGTTTTGGTTTCTTTTGGTCCCCTTTTGCTTACCGACAAAGAAAGACGTGTGAAACTCATCTCAGCCAACTGAAACTCCTTGAATATCACTCCAAGGACTCAAAGGAAGGCTTTCGTACCACCTTCTCTTCTTCTCGCGTTCGCGGCTTTGGGCCAAAGTTCTAGTTTTGGTATCTTTTGGTCCCTTTTTGCTTACCGGCAAAGGAAGACGTGCGAAACTCGTCTCAACCCACTGAAACTCCTTGAATATCACTGCATGGACTCAAAGGATGGCTTTCTCACCACTTTCTCCCTTTCTGGCACTTTCTGGCACCTTTGGACCCAAGTTCCAATTTTGGTCTCTTTTGTTCCCCTTTTGCTTACCGGCAAAGAAAGACGTGTGAAACTCATCTCAGCCCAATGAAACTCCTTCAATATCACTCCAAGGACTCAAAGGAAGGCTTTCGTACCACCTTCTCTTCTTCTGCCAGTTTCTGGCCGCTTTGGGCCCAAGTTCTAGTTTTAGTATCTTTTGGTCCCTTTTTGCATACCGGCAAAGGAAGACGTGCGAAACTCGTCTCAGCCCACTGAAACTCCTTGAATATCACTGCATGGACTCAAAGGATGGATTTTTCACCACTTTCTCCCCTTCTGACACTTTCTGCCACCTTTGGACCCAAGTTCCAGTTTTGGTCTCTTTTGTCCCCTTTTGCTTACCGGCAAAGGAAGACGTGCGAGACTCGTCTCAGCCTACTGAAACTCCTTGAATATCACTCCTAGGACTCAAAGGAAGGCTTTCTTACCACCTTCTCTCCTTACGCGCTTTACGGCACCTTTGGTCCCAAGTTTCAGTTTTGGTCTCTTTTTGTCCCCTTTTGCTTTCCGGCAAAGGAAGACGTGCGCAACTCGTCCCATGCCACTGGAACTCCTTGAATATCACACAGTGGACTCAAAGGAAGCCTGTCTCACCCCCTTCTCCTCTTCTGGCACTTTCTGGGCGCCTTTGGATCTAAGTTCCAGTTTTGGTTTCTTTTGGTCCCCTTTTGCTTACCGACAAAGAAAGACGTGTGAAACTCATCTCAGCCAACTGAAACTCCTTGAATATCACTCCAAGGACTCAAAGGAAGGCTTTCGTACCACCTTCTCTTCTTCTGCCAGTTTCTGGCGGCTTTGGGCCCAAGTTCTAGTTTTGGTATCTTTTGGTCCCTTTTTGCTTACCGGCAAAGGAAGACGTGCGAAACTCGTTTCAACCCACTGAAACTCCTTGAATATCACTGCATGGACTCAAAGGATGGCTTTTTCACCACTTTCTCCCCTTCTGGCACTTTCTGGCACCTTTGGACCCAAGTTCCAATTTTGGTCTCTTTTGTTCCCCTTTTGCTTACCGGCAAAGAAAGACGTGTGAAACTCATCTCAGCCCAGTGAAACTCCTTCAATATCACTCCAAGGACTCAAAGGAAGGCTTTCGTACCACCTTCTCTTCTTCTGCCAGTTTCTGGCCGCTTTGGGCCCAAGTTCTAGTTTTAGTATCTTTTGGTCCCTTTTTGCATACCGGCAAAGGAAGACGTGCGAAACTCGTCTCAGCCCACTGAAACTCCTTGAATATCACTGCATGGACTCAAAGGATGGATTTCTCACCACTTTCTCCCCTTCTGACACTTTCTGCCACCTTTGGACCCAAGTTCCAGTTTTGGTCTCTTTTGTCCCCTTTTGCTTACCGGCAAAGGAAGACGTGCGAAACTCGTCTCAGGCCACGGAAACTCCTTGAATATCACTCCTAGGACTCAAAGGAAGGCTTTCTTACCACCTTCTCTCCTTCTGGCAGTTTCTGGCACCTTTGGACCTAAGTTTCAGTTTTGGTCTCTTTTTGTCCCCTTTTGCTTTCCGGCAAAGGAAGACGTGCGCAACTCGTCCCATGCCACTGGAACTCCTTGAATATCACACAGTGGACTCAAAGGAAGCCTGTCTCACCCCCTTCTCCTCTTCTGGCACTTTCTGGGCGCCTTTGGACCTAAGTTCCAGTTTTGGTTTCTTTTGGTCCCCTTTTGCTTACCGACAAAGAAAGACGTGTGAAACTCATCTCAGCCAACTGAAACTCCTTGAATATCACTCCAAGGACTCAAAGGAAGGCTTTCGTACCACCTTCTCTTCTTCTGCCAGTTTCTGGCGGCTTTGGGCCCAAGTTCTAGTTTTGGTATCTTTTGGTCCCTTTTTGCTTACCGGCAAAGGAAGACGTGCGAAACTCGTTTCAACCCACTGAAACTCCTTGAATATCACTGCATGGACTCAAAGGATGGCTTTTTCACCACTTTCTCCCCTTCTGGCACTTTCTGGCACCTTTGGACCCAAGTTCCAATTTTGGTCTCTTTTGTTCCCCTTTTGCTTACCGGCAAAGAAAGACGTGTGAAACTCATCTCAGCCCACTGAAACTCCTTGAATATCACTCCAAGGACTCAAAGGAAGGCTTTCGTACCACCTTCTCTTCTTCTGCCAGTTTCTGGCCGCTTTGGGCCCAAGTTCTAGTTTTGGTATCTTTTGGTCCCTTTTTGCTTTCCGGCAAAGGAAGACGTGCGAAACTCGTCTCAGCCCGCTGAAACTCCTTGAATATCACTGCATGGACTCAAAGGATGGATTTCTCACCACTTTCTCCCCTTCTGGCACTTTCTGGCACCTTTGGACCCAAGTTCCAATTTTGGTCTCTTTTGTTCCCCTTTTGCTTACCGGCAAAGAAAGACGTGTGAAACTCATCTCAGCCCAATGAAACTCCTTGAATATCACTCCAAGGACTCAAAGGAAGGCTTTCGTACCACCTTCTCTTCTTCTGCCAGTTTCTTGCCGCTTTGGGCCCAAGTTCTAGTTTTGGTATCTTTTGGTCCCTTTTTTCTTTCCGGCAAAGGAAGACGTGTGAAACTCGTCTCATCCCGCTGAAACTCCTTGAATATCACTGCATGGACTCAAAGGATGGATTTCTCACCACTTTCTCCCCTTCTGACACTTTCTGCCACCTTTTGACCCAAGTTCCAGTTTTGGTCTCTTTTGTCCCCTTTTGCTTACCGGCAAAGAAAGACGTGTGAAACTCATCTCAGCCCACTGAAACTCCTTGAATATCACTCCAAGGACTCAAAGGAAGGCTTTTGTACCACCTTCTCTTCTTCTGCCAGTTTCTGGCCGCTTTGGGCCCAAGTTCTAGTTTTGGTATCTTTTGGTCCCTTTTTGCTTACGGGCAAAGGAAGACGTGCGAAACTCGTCTCAGCCCGCTGAAACTCCTTGAATATCACTGCATGGACTCAAAGGATGGATTTCTCACCACTTTCTCCCCTTCTGACACTTTCTGCCACCTTTGGACCCAAGTTCCAGTTTTGGTCTCTTTTGTCCCCTTTTGCTTACCGGCAAAGGAAGACGTGCGAGACTCGTCTCAGCCTACTGAAACTCCTTGAATATCACTCCTAGGACTCAAAGGAAGGCTTTCTTACCACCTTCTCTCCTTCTGGCAGTTTCTGGCACCTTTGGACCTAAGTTTCAGTTTTGGTCTCTTTTTGTCCCCTTTTGCTTTCCGGCAAAGAAAGACGTGCGCAACTCGTCCCATGCCACTGGAACTCCTTGAATATCACACAGTGGACTCAAAGGAAGCCTGTCTCACCCCCTTCTCCTCTTCTGGCACTTTCTGGGCGCCTTTGGACCTAAGTTCCAGTTTTGGTTTCTTTTGGTCCCCTTTTGCTTACCGACAAAGAAAGACGTGTGAAACTCATCTCAGCCAACTGAAACTCCTTGAATATCACTCCAAGGACTCAAAGGAAGGCTTTCGTACCACCTTCTCTTCTTCTGCCAGTTTCTGGCGGCTTTGGGCCCAAGTTCTAGTTTTGGTATCTTTTGGTCCCTTTTTGCTTACCGGCAAAGGAAGACGTGCGAAACTCGTCTCAACCCACTGAAACTCCTTGAATATCACTGCATGGACTCAAAGGATGGCTTTCTCACCACTTTCTCCCCTTCTGGCACTTTCTGGCACCTTTGGACCCAAGTTCCAATTTTGGTCTCTTTTGTTCCCCTTTTGCTTACCGGCAAAGAAAGACGTGTGAAACTCATCTCAGCCCACTGAAACTCCTTGAATATCACTCCTAGGACTCAAAGGAAGGCTTTCTTACCACCTTCTCTTCTTCTGCCAGTTTCTGGCCGCTTTGGGCCCAAGTTCTAGTTTTGGTATCTTTTGGTCCCTTTTTGCTTACCGCAAAGGAAGACGTGCGAAACTCGTCTCAACCCACCGAAACTTCTTGAATATCACTGCATGGACTCAAAGGATGGCTTTCTCACCACTTTCTCCCCTTCTGGCACTTTCTGGCACCTTTGGACCCAAGTTCCAATTTTGGTCTCTTTTGTTCCCCTTTTGCTTACCGGCAAAGAAAGACGTGTGAAACTCATCTCAGCCCACTGAAACTCCTTGAATATCACTCCAAGGACTCAAAGGAAGGCTTTCGTACCACCTTCTCTTCTTCTGCCAGTTTCTGGCCGCTTTGGGCCCAAGTTCTAGTTTTGGTATCTTTTGGTCCCTTTTTGCTTACCGGCAAAGGAAGACGTGCGAAACTCGTCTCAGCCCGCTGAAACTCCTTGAATATCACTGCATGGACTCAAAGGATGGATTTCTCACCACTTTCTCCCCTTCTGACACTTTCTGCCACCTTTGGACCCAAGTTCCAGTTTTGGTCTCTTTTGTCCCCTTTTGCTTACCGGCAAAGGAAGACGTGCGAGACTCGTCTCAGCCTACTGAAACTCCTTGAATATCACTCCTAGGACTCAAAGGAAGGCTTTCTTACCACCTTCTCTCCTTTTGGCAGTTTCTGGCACCTTTGGACCTAAGTTTCAGTTTTGGTCTCTATTTGTCCCTTTTTGCTTTCCGGCAAAGGAAGACGTGCGCAACTAGTCCCATGCCACTGGAACTCCTTGAATATCACACAGTGGACTCAAAGGAAGCCTGTCTCACCCCCTTCTCCTCTTCTGGCACTTTCTGGCACCTTTGGACCCAAGTTCCAATTTTGGTCTCTTTTGTTCCCCTTTTGCTTACCGGCAAAGAAAGACGTGTGAAACTCATCTCAGCCCACTGAAACTCCTTGAATATCACTCCTAGGACTCAAAGGAAGGCTTTCTTACCA
Organism: Abrus pulchellus subsp. cantoniensis; assembly: GCA_024086825.1. Lineage (NCBI taxonomy): Eukaryota > Viridiplantae > Streptophyta > Magnoliopsida > Fabales > Fabaceae > Abrus > Abrus pulchellus. Next base: position 20,419,509 of record CM044051.1, read on the forward strand.
CCTTCTCTTCTTCTGCCAGTTTCTGGCCGCTTTGGGCCCAAGTTCTAGTTTTGGTATCTTTTGGTCCCTTTTTGCTTACCGGCAAAGGAAGACGTGCGAAACTCGTCTCAACCCACTAAAACTCCTTGAATATCACTGCATGGACTCAAAGGATGGCTTTCTCACCACTTTCTCCCCTTCTGGCACTTTCTGGCACTTTTGGACCCAAGTTCCAATTTTGGTCTCTTTTGTTCCCCTTTTGCTTACCGGCAAAGAAAGACGTGTGAAACTCATCTCAGCCCACTGAAACTCCTTGAATATCACTGCATGGACTCAAAGGATGGCTTTCTAACCACTTTCTCCCCTTCTGGCACTTTCTGGCACCTTTGGACCCAAGTTCCAATTTTGGTCTCTTTTGTTCCCCTTTTGCTTACCGGCAAAGAAAGACGTGTGAAACTCATCTCAGCCCACTGAAACTCCTTGAATATCACTCCAAGGACTCAAAGGAAGGCTTTCGTACCACCTTCTCTTCTTCTGCCAGTTTCTGGCCGCTTTGGGCCCAAGTTCTAGTTTTGGTATCTTTTGGTCCCTTTTTGCTTACCGGCAAAGGAAGACGTGCGAAACTCGTCTCACCACCGAAACTCCTTGAATATCACCGCATGGACTCAAAGGATGGATTTCTCACCACTTTCTCCCCTTCTGACACTTTCTGCCACCTTTGGACCCAAGTTCCAGTTTTGGTCTCTTTTGTCCCCTTTTGCTTACCGGCAAAGGAAGACGTGCGAGACTCGTCTCAGCCTACTGAAACTCCTTGAATATCACTCCTAGGACTCAAAGGAAGGCTTTCTTACCACCTTCTCTCCTTCTGGCAGTTTCTGGCACCTTTGGACCTAAGTTTCAGTTTTGGTCTCTTTTTGTCCCCTTTTTCTTTCCGGCAAAGGAAGACGTGCGCAACTCGTCCCATGCCACTGGAACTCCTTGAATATCACACAGTGGACTCAAAGGAAGCCTGTCTCACCCCCTTCTCCTCTTCTGGCACTTTCTGGCACCTTTGGACCCAAGTTCCAATTTTGGTCTCTTTTGTTCCCCTTTTGCTTACCGGCAAAGAAAGACGTGTGAAACTCATCTCAGCCCACTGAAACTCCTTGAATATCACTCCTAGGACTCAAAGGAAGGCTTTCGTACCACCTTCTCTTCTTCTGCCAGTTTCTGGCCGCTTTGGGCCCAAGTTCTAGTTTTGGTATCTTTTGGTCCCTTTTTGCTTACCGGCAAAGGAAGACGTGCGAAACTCGTCTCAACCCACTGAAACTCCTTGAATATCACTGCATGGACTCAAAGGATGGCTTTCTCACCACTTTCTCCCCTTCTGGCACTTTCTGGTACCTTTGGACCCAAGTTCCAATTTTGGTCTCTTTTGTTCCCCTTTTGCTTACCCGCAAAGAAAGACGTGTGAAACTCATCTCACCACCGAAACTCCTTGAATATCACTCCAAGGACTCAAAGGAAGGCTTTCGTACCACCTTCTCTTCTTCTGCCAGTTTCTGGCCGCTTTGGGCCCAAGTTCTAGTTTTGGTATCTTTTGGTCCCTTTTTGCTTACCGGCAAAGGAAGACGTGCGAAACTCGTCTCAGGCCACTGGAACTCCTTGAATATCACATAATGGACTCAAAGGATGGATTTCTCACCACTTTCTCCCCTTCTGACACTTTCTCGCCACCTTTGGACCCAAGTTCCGCTTTTGGTCTCTTTTGTCCCCTTTTGCTTAGGCAAAAGGAAGACGTGCGAGACTCGTCTCGGCCCTCGAAACTCCTTGAATATCACTCCTAGGACTCAAAGGAAGGCTTTCTTACCACCTTCTCTCCTTACGCAGTTTACGGCACCTTTGGACCTAAGTTTCGCTTTTGGTCTCTTTTTGTCCCCTTTTGCTTTCCGGCAAAGGAAGACGTGCGCAACTCGTCCCATGCCACCGGAACTCCTTGAATATCACACGGTGGACTCAAAGGAAGCCTGTCTCACCACTTTCTCCTCTTCTCGGCACTTTCGGGCGCCTTTGGACCTAAGTTCCAGTTTTGGTTTCTTTTGGTCCCCTTTTGCTTACCGGCAAAGAAAGACGTGTGAAACTCATCTCAGCCAACTGAAACTCCTTGAATATCACTCCAAGGACTCAAAGGAAGGCTTTCGTACCACCTTCTCTCCTTCTGGCAGTTTCTGGCACCTTTGGACCTAAGTTTCAGTTTTGGTCTCTTTTTGTCCCCTTTTGCTTTCCGGCAAAGGAAGACGTGCGCAACTCGTCCCATGCCACTGGAACTCCTTGAATATCACACAGTGGACTCAAAGGAAGCCTGTCTCACCCCCTTCTCCTCTTCTGGCACTTTCTGGGCGCCTTTGGACCTAAGTTCCAGTTTTGGTTTCTTTTGGTCCCCTTTTGCTTACCGACAAAGAAAGACGTGTGAAACTCATCTCAGCCAACTGAAACTCCTTGAATATCACTCCAAGGACTCAAAGGAAGGCTTTCGTACCACCTTCTCTTCTTCTGCCAGTTTCTGGCGGCTTTGGGCCCAAGTTCTAGTTTTGGTATCTTTTGGTCCCTTTTTGCTTACCGGCAAAGGAAGACGTGCGAAACTCGTCTCAACCCACTGAAACTCCTTGAATATCACTGCATGGACTCAAAGGATGGCTTTCTCACCACTTTCTCCCCTTCTGGCACTTTCTGGCACCTTTGGACCCAAGTTCCAATTTTGGTCTCTTTTGTTCCCCTTTTGCTTACCTAAGAAGAAAGACGTGTGAAACTCATCTCAGCCCACTGAAACTCCTTGAATATCACTCCTAGGACTCAAAGGAAGGCTTTCTTACCACCTTCTCTTCTTCTGCCAGTTTCTGGCCGCTTTGGGCCCAAGTTCTAGTTTTGGTATCTTTTGGTCCCTTTTTGCTTACCGGCAAAGGAAGACGTGCGAAACTCGTCTCAACCCACTGAAACTCCTTGAATATCACTGCATGGACTCAAAGGATGGCTTTCTAACCACTTTCTCCCCTTCTGGCACTTTCTGGCACCTTTGGACCCAAGTTCCAATTTTGGTCTCTTTTGTTCCCCTTTTGCTTACCGGCAAAGAAAGACGTGTGAAACTCATCTCAGCCCACTGAAACTTCTTGAATATCACTCCAAGGACTCAAAGGAAGGCTTTCGTACCACCTTCTCTTCTTCTGCCAGTTTCTGGCCGCTTTGGGCCCAAGTTCTAGTTTTGGTATCTTTTGGTCCCTTTTTGCTTACCGGCAAAGGAAGACGTGCGAAACTCGTCTCAGCCCGCTGAAACTCCTTGAATATCACTGCATGGACTCAAAGGATGGATTTCTCACCACTTTCTCCCCTTCTGACACTTTCTGCCACCTTTGGACCCAAGTTCCAGTTTTGGTCTCTTTTGTCCCCTTTTGCTTACCGGCAAAGGAAGACGTGCGAGACTCGTCTCAGCCTACTGAAACTCCTTGAATATCACTCCTAGGACTCAAAGGAAGGCTTTCTTACCACCTTCTCTCCTTCTGGCAGTTTCTGGCACCGTTGGACCTAAGTTTCAGTTTTGGTCTCTTTTTGTCCCCTTTTTCTTTCCGGCAAAGGAAGACGTGCGCAACTCGTCCCATGCCACTGGAACTCCTTGAATATCACACAGTGGACTCAAAGGAAGCCTGTCTCACCCCCTTCTCCTCTTCTGGCACTTTCTGGCACCTTTGGACCCAAGTTCCAATTTTGGTCTCTTTTGTTCCCCTTTTGCTTACCGGCAAAGAAAGACGTGTGAAACTCATCTCAGCCCACTGAAACTCCTTGAATATCACTCCTAGGACTCAAAGGAAGGCTTTCGTACCACCTTCTCTTCTTCTGCCAGTTTCTGGCCGCTTTGGGCCCAAGTTCTAGTTTTGGTATCTTTTGGTCCCTTTTTGCTTACCGGCAAAGGAAGACGTGCGAAACTCGTCTCAACCCACTGAAACTCCTTGAATATCACTGCATGGACTCAAAGGATGGCTTTCTCACCACTTTCTCCCCTTCTGGCACTTTCTGGTACCTTTGGACCCAAGTTCCAATTTTGGTCTCTTTTGTTCCCCTTTTGCTTACCGGCAAAGAAAGACGTGTGAAACTCATCTCAGCCCACTGAAACTCCTTGAATATCACTCCAAGGACTCAATGGAAGGCTTTCGTACCACCTTCTCTTCTTCTGCCAGTTTCTGGCCGCTTTGGGCCCAAGTTATAGTTTTGGTATCTTTTGGTCCCTTTTTGCTTACCGGCAAAGGAAGACGTGCGAAACTCGTCTCAGCCCGCTGAAACTCCTTGAATATCACTGCATGGACTCAAAGGATGGATTTCTCACCACTTTCTCCCCTTCTGACACTTTCTGCCACCTTTGGACCCAAGTTCCAGTTTTGGTCTCTTTTGTCCCCTTTTGCTTACCGGCAAAGGAAGACGTGCGAGACTCGTCTCAGCCTACTGAAACTCCTTGAATATCACTCCTAGGACTCAAAGGAAGGCTTTCTTACCACCTTCTCTCCTTCTGGCAGTTTCTGGCACCTTTGGACCTAAGTTTCAGTTTTGGTCTCTTTTTGTCCCCTTTTGCTTTCCGGCAAAGGAAGACGTGCGCAACTCGTCCCATGCCACTGGAACTCCTTGAATATCACACAGTGGACTCAAAGGAAGCCTGTCTCACCCCCTTCTCCTCTTCTGGCACTTTCTGGGCGCCTTTGGACCTAAGTTCCAGTTTTGGTTTCTTTTGGTCCCCTTTTGCTTACCGACAAAGAAAGACGTGTGAAACTCATCTCAGCCAACTGAAACTCCTTGAATATCACTCTAAGGACTCAAAGGAAGGCTTTCCTACCACCTTTTCTTCTTCTGCCAGATTCTGGCGCCTTTGGGCCCAAGTTCTAGTTTTGGTATCTTTTGGTCCCTTTTTGCTTACCGGCAAAGGAAGACGTGCGAAACTCGTCTCAACCCACTGAAACTCCTTGAATATCACTGCATGGACTCAAAGGATGGCTTTCTCACCACTTTCTCCCCTTCTGGCACTTTCTGGCACCTTTGGACCCAAGTTCCAATTTTGGTCTCTTTTGTTCCCCTTTTGCTTACCGGCAAAGAAAGACGTGTGAAACTCATCTCAGCCCACTGAAACTCCTTGAATATCACTCCTAGGACTCAAAGGAAGGCTTTCTTACCACCTTCTCTTCTTCTGCCAGTTTCTGGCCGCTTTGGGCCCAAGTTCTAGTTTTGGTATCTTTTGGTCCCTTTTTGCTTACCGGCAAAGGAAGACGTGCGAAACTCGTCTCAACCCACTGAAACTCCTTGAATATCACTGCATGGACTCAAAGGATGGCTTTCTCACCACTTTCTCCCCTTCTGGCACTTTCTGGCACCTTTGGACCCAAGTTCCAATTTTGGTCTCTTTTGTTCCCCTTTTGCTTACCGGCAAAGAAAGACGTGTGAAACTCATCTCAGCCCACTGAAACTCCTTGAATATCACTCCAAGGACTCAAAGGAAGGCTTTCGTACCACCTTCTCTTCTTCTGCCAGTTTCTGGCCGCTTTGGGCCCAAGTTCTAGTTTTGGTATCTTTTGGTCCCTTTTTGCTTACCGGCAAAGGAAGACGTGCGAAACTCGTCTCAGCCCGCTGAAACTCCTTGAATATCACTGCATGGACCCAAAGGATGGATTTCTCACGACTTTCTCCCCTTCTGACACTTTCTGCCACCTTTGGACCCAAGTTCTAGTTTTGGTCTCTTTTGTCCCCTTTTGCTTACCGGCAAAGGAAGACGTGCGAGACTCGTCTCAGCCTACTGAAACTCCTTGAATATCCTCCTAGGACTCAAAGGAAGGCTTTCTTACCACCTTCTCTCCTTCTGGCAGTTTCTGGCACCTTTGGACCTAAGTTTCAGTTTTGGTCTCTTTTTGTCCCCTTTTGCTTTCCGGCAAAGGAAGACGTGCGCAACTCGTCCCATGCCACTGGAACTCCTTGAATATCACACAGTGGACTCAAAGGAAGCCTGTCTCACCCCCTTCTCCTCTTCTGGCACTTTCTGGGCGCCTTTGGACCTAAGTTCCAATTTTGGTTTCTTTTGGTCCCCTTTTGCTTACCGACAAAGAAAGACGTGTGAAACTCATCTCAGCCAACTGAAACTCCTTGAATATCACTCCAAGGACTCAAAGGAAAGCTTTCGTACCACCTTCTCTTCTTCTGCCAGTTTCTGGCGGCTTTGGGCCCAAGTTCTAGTTTTGGTATCTTTTGGTCCCTTTTTGCTTATCGGCAAAGGAAGACGTGCGAAACTCGTCTCAACCCACTGAAACTCCTTGAATATCACTGCATGGACTCAAAGGATGGCTTTCTCACCACTTTCTCCCCTTCTGGCACTATCTGGCACCTTTGGACCCAAGTTCCAATTTTGGTCTCTTTTGTTCCCCTTTTGCTTACCGGCAAAGAAAGACGTGTGAAACTCATCTCAGCCCACTGAAACTCCTTGAATATCACTCCAAGGACTCAAAGGAAGGCTTTCGTACCACCTTCTCTTCTTCTGCCAGTTTCTGGCCGCTTTGGGCCCAAGTTCTAGTTTTGGTATCTTTTGGTCTCTTTTTGCATACTGGCAAAGGAAGACGTGCGAAACTCGTCTCAGCCCGCTGAAACTCCTTGAATATCACTGCATGGACTCAAAGGATGGATTTCTCACCACTTTCTCCCCTTCTGACACTTTCTGCCACCTTTGGACCCAAGTTCCAGTTTTGGTCTCTTTTGTCCCCTTTTGCTTACCGACAAAGGAAGACGTGCGAGACTCGTCTCAGCCTACTGAAACTCCTTGAATATCACTCCTAGGACTCAAAGGAAGGCTTTCTTACCACCTTCTCTCCTTCTGGCAGTTTCTGGCGCCTCTGGACCTAAGTTCCAGTTGTGGTCTCTTTTTCTTCCCATTTACTTTCCGGCAAAGGAAGACGTGCGAGACTCGTCTCAGCCTACTGAAACTCCTTGAATATCACTCCTAGGACTCAAAGGAAGGCTTTCTTACCACCTTCTCTCCTTCTGGCAGTTTCTGGCACCTTTGGACCTAAGTTTCAGTTTTGGTCTCTTTTTGTCCCCTTTTGCTTTCCGGCAAAGGAAGACGTGCGCAACTCGTCCCATGCCACTGGAACTCCTTGAATATCACACAGTGGACTCAAAGGAAGCCTGTCTCACCCCCTTCTCCTCTTCTGGCACTTTCTGGCACCTTTGGACCCAAGTTCCAATTTTGGTCTCTTTTGTTCCCCTTTTGCTTACCGGCAAAGAAAGACGTGTGAAACTCATCTCAGCCCAGTGAAACTCCTTGAATATCACTCCAAGGACTCAAAGGAAGGCTTTCGTACCACCTTCTCTTCTTCTGCCAGTTTCTGGCCGCTTTGGGCCCAAGTTCTAGTTTTGGTATCTTTTGGTCCCTTTTTGCTTACCGGCAAAGGAAGACGTGCGAAACTCGTCTCAGCCCGTTGAAACTCTTTGAATATCACTGCATGGACTCAAAGGATGGATTTCTCACCACTTTCTCCCCTTCTGACACTTTCTGCCACCTTTGGACCCAAGTTCCAGTTTTGGTCTCTTTTGTCCCCTTTTGCTTACCGGCAAAGGAAGACGTGCGAAACTCGTCTCAGCCCACTGAAACTCCTTGAATATCACTGCATGGACTCAAAGGATGGATTTCTCACCACTTTCTCCCCTTCTGACACTTTCTGCCACCTTTGGACCCAAGTTCCAGTTGTGGTCTCTTTTGTCCCCTTTTGCTTACCGGCAAAGGAAGACGTGCGAGACTCGTCTCAGCCTACTGAAACTCCTTGAATATCACTCCTAGGACTCAAAGGAAGGCTTTCTTACCACCTTCTCTCCTTCTCGCGCTTCGGCGCCTGCGGACCTAAGTTCCAGTTTTGGTCTCTTTTTGTTCCCATTTGCTTTCCGGCAAAGGAAGACGTGCGAAACTCGTCCCATGCCACTGGAACTCCTTGAATATCACACAGTGGACTGAAAGGAAGCCTGTCTCACCCCTTCTCCTCTTCGGCACTTTCTCGGGCGCCTTTGGACCTAAGTTCCGCTTTGGTTTCTTTTGGTCCCCTTTTGCTTACCGACAAAGAAAGACGTGTGAAACTCATCTCACCCTGAAACTCCTTGAATATCACTCCAAGGACTCAAAGGAAGGCTTTCGTACCTCCTTCTCTTCTTCTCGCGCTTACGCGCTTTGGGCCCAAGTTCTAGTTTTGGTATCTTTTGGTCCCTTTTTGCTTACCGACAAAGGAAGACGTGCTAAACTCGTCTCAGCCCGCTGAAACTCCTTGAATATCACTGCATGGACTCAAAGGATGGATTTCTCACCACTTTCTCCCCTTCTGACACTTTCTGCCACCTTTGGACCCAAGTTCCAGTTTTGGTCTCTTTTGTCCCCTTTTGCTTACCGGCAAAGGAAGACGTGCGAGACTCGTCTCAGCCTACTGAAACTCCATGAATATCACTCCTAGGACTCAAAGGAAGGCTTTCTTACCACCTTCTCTCCTTCTGGCAGTTTCTGGCGCCTCTGGACCTAAGTTCCAGTTTTGGTCTCTTTTGGTCCCCTTTTGCTTACCGACAAAGGAAGACGTGCGAAACTCATCTCGGGCCACTGAAACTCCTTGAATATCTCTCCATGGACACAAAGGAACGTTTTCTCACCACTTTCTCCCCTTCTAGAACTTTCTGGGACCTTTGGACCCAAGTTCTAATTTTGGTCTCTTTTTGTCCCTTTTTGCTTACCGTTAAAGGAAAACGTGTGAAACTTATCTCAGGCCACTGAAACTCCTTGAATATCACTCCTAGGACTCAAAGGAAGGCTTTCTTACCACCTTCTCTCCTTCTGGCAGTTTCTGGGACCTTTGGACCTAAGTTTCAGTTTTAGTCTCTTTTTGTCCCCTTTTGCTTACCGGCAAAGGAAGACGTGCGAAAATCATCTCAGCCCACTGAAACTCGTTGAATATCTCTCCATGGACTCAAAGGAACGCTTTCTCACCACTTTCTCCCCTTATGGCATTTTCTGGGACCTTTGGACCCAAGTTCTAATTTTGGTCTCTTTTTGTCCCCTTTTGCTTACCGTTAAAGGAAAACGTGTGAAACTTATCTCAGGCCACTGAAACTCCTTGAATATCACTCCTAGGACTCAAAGGAAGGCTTTCTTACCACCTTCTCTCCTTCTGGCAGTTTCTGGCACCTTTGGACCTAAGTTTCAGTTTTGGTCTCTTTTTGTCCCCTTTTGCTTTCCGGCAAAGGAAGACGGGCGCAACTCGTCCCATGCCACTGGAACTCCTTGAATATCACACAGTGGACTCAAAGGAAGCCTGTCTCACCCCCTTCTCCTCTTCTGGCACTTTCTGGGCGCCTTTGGACCTAAGTTCCAGTTTTGGTTTCTTTTGGTCCCCTTTTGCTTACCGGCAAAGAAAGACGTGTGAAACTCATCTCAGCCCACTGAAACTCCTTGAATATCACTCCAAGGACTCAAAGGGAGGCTTTCGTACCACCTTCTCTTCTTCTGCCAGTTTCTGGCGGCTTTGGGCCCAAGTTCTAGTTTTGGTATCTTTTGGTCCCTTTTTGCTTACCGGCAAAGGAAGACGTGCGAAACTCGTCTCAGCCCGCTGAAACTCCTTGAATATCACTGCATGGACTCAAAGGATGGATTTCTCACCACTTTCTCCCCTTCTGACACTTTCTGCCACCTTTGGACCCAAGTTCCAGTTTTGGTCTCTTTTGTCCCCTTTTGCTTTCCGGCAAAGGAAGACGTGCGCAACTCGTCCCATGCCACTGGAACTCCTTGAATATCACACAGTGGACTTAAAGGAAGCCTGTCTCACCCGCTTCTCCTCTTCTGGCACTTTCTGGGTGCCTTTGGACCTAAGTTCCAGTTTTGGTTTCTTTTGGTCCCCTTTTGCTTACCGACAAAGAAAGACGTGTGAAACTCATCTCAGCCAACTGAAACTCCTTGAATATCACTCCGAGGACTCAAAGGAAGGCTTTCGTACCACCTTCTCTTCTTCTGCCAGTTTCTGGCGGCTTTGGGCCCAAGTTCTAGTTTTGGTATCTTTTGGTCCCTTTTTGCTTACCGGCAAAGGAAGACGTGCGAAACTCGTCTCAACCCACTGAAACTCCTTGAATATCACTGCATGGACTCAAAGGATGGCTTTCTCACCACTTTCTCCCCTTCTGGCACTTTCTGGCACCTTTGGACCCAAGTTCCAATTTTGGTCTCTTTTGTTCCCCTTTTGCTTACCGGCAAAGAAAGACGTGTGAAACTCATCTCAGCCCACTGAAACTCCTTGAATATCACTCCAAGGACTCAAAGGAAGGCTTTCGTACCACCTTCTCTTCTTCTGCCAGTTTCTGGCCGCTTTGGGCCCAAGTTCTAGTTTTGGTATCTTTTGGTCCCTTTTTGCTTACCGGCAAAGGAAGACGTGCGAAACTCGTCTCAGCCCGCTGAAACTCCTTGAATATCACTGCATGGACTCAAAGGATGGATTTCTCACCAGTTTCTCCCCTTCTGACACTTTCTGCCACCTTTGGACCCAAGTTCCAGTTTTGGTCTCTTTTGTCCCCTTTTGCTTACTGGCAAAGGAAGACGTGCGAGACTCGTCTCAGCCTACTGAAACTCCCTGAATATCACTCCTAGGACTCAAAGGAAGGCTTTCTTACCACCTTCTCTCCTTCTGGCAGTTTCTGGCGCCTCTGGACCTAAGTTCCAGTTTTGGTCTCTTTTGGTCCTCTTTTGCTTACCGACAAAGGAAGACGTGCGAAAATCATCTCAGGCCACTGAAACTCGTTGAATATCTCTCCATGGACTCAAAGGAACGCTTTCTCACCACTTTCTCCCCTTCTGGCACTTTCTGGGACCTTTGGACCCAAGTTCTAATTTTGGTCTCTTTTTGTCCCCTTTTGCTTACCGTTAAAGGAAAACGTGTGAAACTTATCTCAGGCCACTGAAACTCCTTGAATATCACTCCTAGGACTCAAAGGAAGGCTTTCTTACCACCTTCTCTCCTTCTGGCAGTTTCTGGCACCTTTGGACCTAAGTTTCAGTTTTGGTCTCTTTTTGTCCCCTTTTGCTTTCCGGCAAAGGAAGACGTGCGCAACTCGTCCCATGTGATATGAACCCCATTTGCACAAGGGCTGACTTAGGATCTTTAGGGTTAGAACCTTGTAGAAAAAATTTGAAAATTTAGTGATGAATTTCTGGGCAAATTAGGTGTTGGTCCATGGTGTTAAAAAAGTAAGCAAAAACGCTAGTTTGGTGGTGGCTGGACAGAATTTTAGAAATGACGGTATCTCGAGTTATAGAACTCCAATTGAGGTGATTCCAAAACGAGGTGAAAGTTCTCGTTCTGAAATTCAATTTAGGCTCAAGAATCACTCAATTTGGCTGAGTAGAATGAGAGTTATGATAACGAGATAATTCTGGGCAGATTTGAGTTTTTTTTTGGAATTTTGGTGAAGAATTGAATGGGGAAAGGAAAGAATCACTCTTTCCAAGAAAGGCAACACACAAAGGGATGTGAAAGCCCTTTGATACAGCCAAGTAGTTCTTGAATCACTCAAGAACTTAGGAGAATCACTCTCACTAAGATAAAAGAGATAAACTCTAATTTTTCTGAATCAAACTTAACTTATCTTATTGATAAGAATGGTTCAGCTTATATAGAAGCTTTACCATCAGAATTACAAAGGTTCCGTAACGGAAAATTTATTCCACTTAGATAATGATCCACTAAGCTAGGAAATAAAGCTACTTGATGGCTGATTGTAACTGAAATTGTGGCAACCAAAAAGTCACCCAACAGCCACTAGCTATGCGCCTCTTGGTCTCCCAAAGGCTGATGCCTAAGTTACCAATTGGGCCCTTATTACAACTTGAAATAAAACCAAACCAAAGCCCATTAGTTGATTAACCGCAAAACATAATTTGGTCAGCCAACTTTACAAAGGATTGGGCCATTATTTAAAACAAATTAAAAACTTAAAAACTGAAGCAAAGTGGCGCCTTAGTTCTCCTCCATTTGGGCCATGATGCAATTCACAACCTTGGTCTTTTCTCTTTGAAACTTGGGCTTGTATTCAATTAATATGGACAACACTTGTTGAAGAGCTTCCTTTGCTCTCCTTGCTCTAGCCCTTGTCATAGGTCCTCCAAGTCCTTCAAGAGGATCCTTGCCTTTGCTCATGGTCATGTCCTCATCATTCTCTCCCTCTTGAGAAGGATTTGTCCTCAAATCGGATTCTCCATCTGCATCAAAAAGAGATAAGTCAGACACATTGAAGGTGGAACTAACATTATACTCACCCGGCAGCTCAATTTTGTAAGCATTGTCATTGATTCTTTCAAGCACTTGGAATGGACCATCTCCCCTTGGTTGAAGCTTTGACTTCCGTTGTTTAGGAAACCTTTCCTTTCTCATGTGCACCCAAACCCAATCTCCGGGTTCGAAGATAACCTTCTTTCTCCCTTTGTTGGCTTGTTTAGCATAGCTTTCATTTCTCCTCTCAATTTGATTTTTGACTCTCTCATGAAGCTTCTTCACATAGTCCGCCTTTGCTTGACCTTCTTTATGCTTAAAAACTGAAACATTAGGCATAGGCAAAAGATCAAGAGGAGTTAGTGGGTTAAAACCATAAACAACCTCAAAAGGAGAACAATTAGTAGTGCTATGAACAGCCCTATTGTAAGCAAACTCAACATGGGGTAAACAAACTTCCCAAGTCTTTAAGTTCTTTCTTAAAACTGTCCTAAGCAATGTTCCCAACGTCCTATTAACAACTTCCGTTTGCCCATCGGTTTGTGGGTGACAAGTGGTTGAAAATAACAATTTAGTGCCTAACTTGCCCCACAAGGTCCTCCAAAAATGGCTTAGGAACTTAGAGTCCCTATCACTAACAATGCTCCTTGGCAAACCATGGAGTCTCACAATCTCCTTGAAAAACAAATCAGCCACATGAGAAGCATCATTCACCTTTTTACATGGAATAAAATGAGCCATTTTAGAAAACCTATCAACAACCACAAAAATTGAATCTTTGCCACTACTTGTGTTTGGCAGCCCCAAAACAAAATCCATGGATAAATCAATCCAAGGATACTCTGGAATTGGCAATGGAGTATACAATCCATGAGGCTTTACCTTTGACTTTGCCTTTTTACAAACAATGCAATGTTCACAAAATTTCTGCACATCCTTTTTCAAATGAGGCCAATAAAAATGTTCTTGTAATGTTTTTAGAGTCTTTTGGACCCCAAAATGCCCCATTAAACCTCCTTCATGTGCTTCACCAACAAGCAAGTTTCTTGTAGAACATTTAGGCACACACAATTTGTTTTCTTTGAAAAGAAAGCCTTCATACGTAAAGAAACCATTTTCTGAAAATTTTTCGCAATTTTTAAAAATTTCACCAAAAGTTTCATCACTTTCATACATGTTCTTCAAACATTCAAGACCAATCAATTTTGTTTCAAGCATAGAAATCAAAGCATGACGCCGAGAAAGAGCATCGGCTACAATGTTACCTTTTCCTCTTTTATGTTTGATAACATAAGGGAATTGCTCTAGAAATTCCACCCACTTGGCATGCCTTTTGTTAAGCTTGCCTTGTCCCTTGATATATTTGAGAGACTCATGGTCACTATGAATGACAAATTCCTTGGGATAAAGGTAGTGTTGCCATGTTTTCAAAGCTCTCACTAAGGCATACAACTCTTTATCATAAGTTGAATAGTTAAGGGTAGGACCACTTAGCTTTTCACTAAAATAAGCAATTGGATGGCCTTCTTGCAACAACACAGCCCCAATCCCAACATTTGAAGCATCACACTCAATTTCAAAAGATTTTTGAAAGTTTGGCAAAGCAAGTATGGGGGCATTAGTTAGCTTTTGCTTAAGAGCATTGAAAGCTTCTTCTTGTTTCTCTCCCCATTTGAAACCAACATTTTTCTTAAGCACTTCATTGAGAGGTGCTGCCAATGTGCTAAAATCCTTCACAAATCTCCTATAGAAACTTGCTAAACCATGGAAACTTCTCACTTCGGTCACGGACTTAGGCGTAGGCCATTCTTGAATAGCCCTAACCTTTTCCTCATCCACTTGTACTCCTTTTGAACTTACAACAAAACCAAGAAACACAACATGGTTAGTACAAAAGATGCATTTTTCAAGATTGGCATACAATTGTTCTTCTCTAAGCACACACAAGACAGATTTTAAATGATCAACATGCAATTCAAGTGAAGTGCTATAGATAAGAATATCATCAAAGTACACCACAACAAATTTTCCTATGAATTTTCTCAAAACATGGTTCATTAATCTCATGAAAGTGCTAGGAGCATTAGTTAAGCCAAAAGGCATAACCAACCATTCATACAAACCATATTTTGTTTTGAAAGCAGTTTTCCATTCATCCCCTTCTCTAACCCTAATTTGATTGTATCCACTTTTTAAATCAATTTTAGAGAAGTAACATGCACCATGCAATTCATCAAGCAAATCATCAAGCCTAGGTATAGGATGCCTATATTTAATGGTGATGTTATTAAGGGCTCTACAATCAGAACACATGCGCCATGTCCCATCCTTTTTAGGAACCAAAATTACCGGGACAGCACAAGGACTCATGCTATCTCTTACCCATCCCTTACCAATGAGTTCATCCACTTGTCTTTGGATCTCCTTGGTCTCTTGCGGGTTGCTTCTATAGGCTGGTCTATTAGGCAAAGAAGCTCCTGGAATGAGATCAATTTGATGCTCAATACCTCTTAATGGTGGCAACCCACTTGGTACACTTGTTGGAAACACATCTCCAATTTCTGCAAAAGAGACTTCACTCTAGAAGGCAAATCAAGGTTATCAAAAGTGTTAGTGGTCAAAACATAGTTTTTGCAAATTAACAAAAATAGGGGCTGTTTAGATAGAAACAACCTCTTGACCTCACTTTTTGTAGCTAAAAAGCTCTCCTTCACCTCAAGAGTTTCACTCTTCTTTTTCCTCTCATGTGTTTCTCTCTTTTTGTCCTCACTTTTTGAGCTCTCAAGTGTTTGGCTTTCTTTTTCTTTCTTTTCTTGGACAATCTTTTCTCTCATTTTTCTTTGATCCTCACACACCTCTTGCGGACTCAAAGGTTTGAGCACTATCTTCTTGTCTTGGTGCATGAATGAGATTTTGTTAGTGAAACCATCATGATTGGCTCTTTTATCAAATTGCCATGGTCTCCCCAAGAGTAAGTGGCTGGCCTCCATAGGAACAACATCACAAAGCACCTTATCATTGTATCTTCCAATGGAAATATCCAACTCTACTTGCTTCCTTACTTGCACCTCTCCATCCTCACTAAGCCATTGAAGCCTATATGGCCTAGGATGTGGCTTTGTAACTAAATTCAATTTAGACACAAGTCTTGCACTCGCCACATTGGTGCAACTCCCTCCATCAATGATCACCATGCAAAGTTTACCATTGATCAAACATCTAGTATGGAAGATGTTTTCTCTTTGGCTCTCCTCCAAAGGCTTCAATTGGCTACCAAGTAACCGCCTTATCATCAATAAGTCTCCCTCCGGTGTTTTCTCCACCTCCTCCTCCACGTCCTCATTCTCCTCTCCCTCTTCAATTTCGGACTCACTTATATACTCTCCATCTCTAAGAATCATGGTTTTTTTGTTAGGGCACTCATATGCATAGTGTCCTAAGCCTTGGCACTTAAAGCACTTCACATCCCGACTCCTTTTAGAGGGTTGCTCTTGAGTTTTTAGAGGAGTTTTTGTTGGTGTAGGCGCTGCACTAGAAGTGGCAGCCCCTTTTCCCTTATCCTTCCAACTAGAAAAACCAAAATTAGTGGAGCTCCTTTTGGCCACACCTTTCCTTTTCAATTGTTGCTCCACTTGGATGGCTTTGTGAAGCAAGTCCTCCATTTCAACAAATTCCTGCAGTTCAACAATATCACGAATATCATTATTCAAACCACTAAGAAATCTAGCCATAGTTACCTCCTCATCTTCTTCTATCTTGGCTTGAATCATGAGCACCTCCATTTCCTTGTAGTACTCCTCAACGCCTTTGCTACCTTGGGACAATTTTTGAAGTTTGAATTTTAAGTCCCTAGAATAGCTTGCCGGCACATATCTCTTCCTCATGATCCTTTTCATTTCAACCCATGTATCCACCAATGGCTCCTCATTCCTAGCTCTCTCTTTTTGCAATTTGTTCCACCACACAAGAGCGTAATCAGAAAACTCCATAGCTACAAGCTTTACCTTTTGGGCCTCTTCATAGGTATTACAAGTGAAAATATGCTCTATTTTGATCTCCCACTCCAAATAAGCTTCCGGGTCACTTCTTCCTTTGAATGGAGGAATAGAAATTTTGACTCCATCAATTCGGTTTTGTCTAGGAGCACCGTCATTACCTCTTCTCCTCCTTTCTTCTTCATCATGACCTCTATTCTCTAATTGGTCCAATCTTTCATGGAGCTCATCATTTTGTTGCCTCATCAATCTCTCCAAATGTTGTGTCAAGGCTTGCATTTGGAAAGGAGAAAGTCCTCCTCCTTGATTAGGATTTCCTTCAGCCATCACAAACAAACAAATTCAAACGTAACAAGCAAATAGAAAGTAGAATTTGTAACCTCACCACACTCAAGTGTATCACACAATTATGGCTTTTTCTCTAATGAAAACACTCTTGCCTTTTACCACTCAAATTCTCCTTGGGTTCTTAGGCAATTCAAGATATTATGGCCACAACAAAGAACAATTCACCAATATGTGCTAGGTAAAGGCTAGGTAGACAAAGAAAAGGCTAACAAATCACAAAAACAAAGGGGTAAAGGAAAATTGGTAAACAAGAGAATTAGCAACAATCCTTTAAGAACACCAATATATTACCTTATAACAAATTGTTGAAAAGCATGAATCATTCAGCCCAAAATTTTCTTCTTCTTTTTTTTTTTTTTTGTTTTTTTATACGATTTTTTTTTTTTAATTATCACAAGGGCCTAACTTTTGCAATGATTCAGTACAATCACAAATAATATGAACAATAAGGTAATCAATTGGCAAAAAAAGAGAATGAAGGAAGGATGTTACCAATTTGACGTTCAAACCCTTAAACCGGAGCTCTGATAACCAAATGATATGAACCCCATTTGCACAAGGGCTGACTTAGGATCTTTAGGGTTAGAACCTTGTAGAAAAAATTTGAAAATTTAGTGATGAATTTCTGGGCAAATTAGGTGTTGGTCCATGGTGTTAAAAAAGTAAGCAAAAACGCTAGTTTGGTGGTGGCTGGACAGAATTTTAGAAATGACGGTATCTCGAGTTATAGAACTCCAATTGAGGTGATTCCAAAACGAGGTGAAAGTTCTCGTTCTGAAATTCAATTTAGGCTCAAGAATCACTCAATTTGGCTGAGTAGAATGAGAGTTATGATAACGAGATAATTCTGGGCAGATTTGAGTTTTTTTTTGGAATTTTGGTGAAGAATTGAATGGGGAAAGGAAAGAATCACTCTTTCCAAGGAAGGCAACACACAAAGGGATGTGAAAGCCCTTTGATACAGCCAAGTAGTTCTTGAATCACTCAAGAACTTAGGAGAATCACTCTCACTAAGATAAAAGAGATAAACTCTAATTTTTCTGAATCAAACTTAACTTGTCTTATTGATAAGAATGGTTCAGCTTATATAGAAGCTTTACCATCAGAATTACAAAGGTTCCGTAACGGAAAATTTATTCCACTTAGATAATGATCCACTAAGCTAGGAAATAAAGCTACTTGATGGCTGATTGTAACTGAAATTGTGGCAACCAAAAAGTCACCCAACAGCCACTAGCTATGCGCCTCTTGGTCTCCCAAAGGCTGATGCCTAAGTTACCAATTGGGCCCTTATTACAACTTGAAATAAAACCAAACCAAAGCCCATTAGTTGATTAACCGCAAAACATAATTTGGTCAGCCAACTTTACAAAGGATTGGGCCATTATTTAAAACAAATTAAAAACTTAAAAACTGAAGCAAAGTGGCGCCTTAGTTCTCCTCCATTTGGGCCATGATGCAATTCACAACCTTGGTCTTTTCTCTTTGAAACTTGGGCTTGTATTCAATTAATATGGACAACACTTGTTGAAGAGCTTCCTTTGCTCTCCTTGCTCTAGCCCTTGTCATAGGTCCTCCAAGTCCTTCAAGAGGATCCTTGCCTTTGCTCATGGTCATGTCCTCATCACCATGCCACTGGAACTCCTTGAATATCACACAGTGGACTCAAAGGAAGCCTGTCTCACCCCCTTCTCCTCTCTACTCGCACTTTCTGGGCGCCTTTGGACCTAAGTTCCAGTTTTGGTTTCTTTTGGTCCCCTTTTGCTTACCGACAAAGAAAGACGTGTGAAACTCATCTCAGCCAACTGAAACTCCTTGAATATCACTCCAAGGACTCAAAGGAAGGCTTTCGTACCACCTTCTCTTCTTCTGCCAGTTTCTGGCGGCTTTGGGCCCAAGTTCTAGTTTTGGTATCTTTTGGTCCCTTTTTGCTTACCAGCAAAGGAAGACATGCGAAACTCGTCTCAACCCACTGAAACTCCTTGAATATCCCTGCATGGACTCAAAGGATGGCTTTCTCACCACTTTCTCCCCTTCTGGCACTTTCTGGTACCTTTGGACCCAAGTTACAGTTTTGGTCTCTTTTGGTCCCCTTTTGCTTACCGGCAAAGAAAGACGTGTGAAACTCATCTCCGGCCACTAAAACTCCTTGAATATCACTCCTAGGACTCAAAGGAAGGCTTTCTTACCACCTTCTCTCCTTCTGGCAGTTTTTGGTGCCTTTGGACCCAAGTTTCAGTTTTAGTCTCTTTTTGTCCACTTTTGCTTACCGGCAAAGGAAGACGTGCGAAACTCATCTCAGGCCACTGAAACACGTTGAATATCTATCCATGGACTCAAAGGAACGCTTTCTCACCACTTTCTCCCCTTCTGGCACTTTCTGGGACCTTTGGACCCAAGTTCCAATTTTGGTCTCTTTTGTTCCCCTTGTGCTTACCGGCAAAGAAAGACGTGTGAAACTCATCTCAGCCCACTGAAACTCCTTGAATATCACTCCAAGGACTCAAAGGAAGGCTTTCGTACCACCTTCTCTTCTTCTGCCAGTTTCTGGCGGCTTTGGGCCCAAGTTCCAGTTTTAGTCTCTTTTTGTCCCCTTTTGCTTACCGACAAAGGAAGACGTGCGCAACTCGTCTCAGGCCACTGAAACTCGTTGAATATCTCTCCATGGACTCAAAGGAAGGCTTTCTTACCACCTTCTCTCCTTCTGGCAGTTTCTGGCACCTTTGGACCTAAGTTTCAGTTTTGGTCTCTTTTTGTTCCCTTTTGCTTTCCGGCAAAGGAAGACGTGCGAAACTCGTCTCAACCCACTGAAACTCCTTGAATATCACTGCATGGACTCTAAGGATGGCTTTCTCACCACTTTCTCCCCTTCTGGCACTTTCTGGCACCTTTGGACCCAAGTTCCAATTTTGGTCTCTTTTGTTCCCCTTTTGCTTACCGGCAAAGAAAGATGTGTGAAACTCATCTCAACCCACTGAAACTCCTTGAATATCACTCAAAGGACTCAAAGGAAGGCTTTCTTACCACCTTCTCTCCGTCTGGCAATGTCTGGCGCCTTTGGACCCAAGTTCCAGTTTTGATCTCCTTTGGTCCCCTTTTGCTTACCGGCAAAGGAAGACGTGCGAAACTCGTCTCAGGCCACTGAACCCCTTGAATATCAATCGATGGACTCAAAGGAAGCCTTTCTCAACACCTTCTCCCCCTCTGGCACTTTCTGGCGCCTTTGGACCTTAGTTCCACTAGGACTCAAAGGAAGGTTTTCTTTCCACCTTCTCTCCTTCTGGCAGTTTCTGGTACCTTTGGACCCAAGTTACAGTTTTGGTCTCTTTTGGTCCCCTTTTGCTTACCGGCAAAGGAAGACGTGCGAAACTCATCTCAGGCCACTAAAACTCCTTGAATATCACTCCTAGGACTCAAAGGAACGCTTTCTCACCACTTTCTCCCCTTCTGGCACTTTCTGGGACCTTTGGACCCAAGTTCTAATTTTGGTCTCTTTTTGTCCTCTTTTGCTTCCCGTCAAAGGAAAACGTGTGAAACTTATCTCAGGCCACTGAAACTCCTTGAATATCACTCCTAGGACTCAAAGAAAGGCTTTCTTACCACCTTCTCTCCTTCTGGCAGTTTCTGGGACCTTTGGACCTAAGTTCCAGTTTCAGTCTCTTTTTGTCCCGTTTTGCTTACCGGCAAAGGAAGACGTGCGAAACTCATCTCAGGCCATCGAAACTCGTTGAATATCTCTCCATGGACTCAAAGGAACGCTTTCTCACCACTTTCTCCCCTTCTGGCATTTTCTGGGACCTTTGGACCCAAGTTACAGTTTTGGTCTCTTTTGGTCCCCTTTTGCTTACCGGCAAAGAAAGACGTGTGAAACTCATCTCAGGCCACTAAAACTCCTTGAATATCACTCCTAGGACTCAAAGGAAGGCTTTGTTACCACCTTTTCTCCTTCTGGCAGTTTCTGGTACCTTTGGACCCAAGTTACAGTTTTGGTCTCTTTTGGTCCCCTTTTGCTTACCGGCAAAGAAAGACGTGTGAAACTCATCTCAGGCCACTAAAACTCCTTGAATATCACTCCTAGGACTCAAAGGAAGGCTTTGTTACCACCTTCTCTCCTTCTGGCAGTTTTTGGTGCCTTTGGACCCAAGTTTCAGTTTTAGTCTCTTTTTGTCCACTTTTGCTTACCGGCAAAGGAAGACGTGCGAAACTCATCTCAGGCCACTGAAACACGTTGAATATCTATCCATGGACTCAAAGGAACGCTTTCTCACCACTTTCTCCCCTTCTGGCACTTTCTGGGACCTTTGGACCCAAGTTCTAATTTTGGTCTCTTTTTGTCCCCTTTTGCTTACCGTCAAAGGAAAACGTTTGAAACTTATCTCAGGCCACTGAAACTCCTTGAATATCACTCCTAGGACTCAAAGGAAGGTTTTCTTACCACCTTCTCTCCTTCTGGCATTTTTAGTCTCTTTTTGTCCCCTTTTGCTTACCGGCAAAGGAAGACGTGCGAAACTTATCTCAGGCCACTGAAACTCGTTGAATATCTCTCCATGGACTCTAAGGATGGCTTTCTCACCACTTTCTCCCCTTCTGGCACTTTCTGGGACCTTTGGACCCAAGTTCCAGTGTTGGTTTCCTTTGGTCCCCTTTTGCTTACCGACAAAGAAAGACGTGTGAAACTCATCTCAGCCAACTGAAACTCCTTGAATATCACTCCAAGGACTCAGGAAGGCTTTCGTACCACCTTCTCTTCTTCTGCCAGTTTCTGGCGGCTTTGGGCGCAAGTTCTAGTTTTGGTATCTTTTGGTCTCTTTTTGGTTACCGGCAAAGGAAGACGTGCGAAACTCGTCTCAACCCACTGAAACTCCTTGAATATCACTGCATGGACTCAAAGGATGGCTTTCTCACCACTTTCTCCCCTTCTGGCACTTTCTGGCACCTTTGGACCCAAGTTCCAATTTTGGTCTCTTTTGTTCCCCTTTTGCTTACCGGCAAAGGAAGACGTGCAAGACTCGTCTCAGCCTACTGAAACTCCTTGAATATCACTCCTAGGACTCAAAGGAAGGCTTTCTTACCACCTTCTCTCCTTCTGGCAGTTTCTGGCGCCTCTGCACCTAAGTTCCAATTTTGGTCTCTTTTGGTCCCCTTTTGCTTACCGACAAAGGAAGACGTGCGAAACTCGTCTCAGGCCACTAAAACTCCTTGAATATCTCTCGATGGACTCAAAGGAATGCTTTCTCACCACTTTCTCCCCTTCTGGCACTTTCTGGGACCTTTGGACCCAAGTTCTAATTTTGGTCTCTTTTTGTCCCCTTTTGCTTACCGTCAAAGGAAAATGTGTGAAACTTATCTCAGGCCACTGAAACTCATTGAATATCTCTCCATGGACTCAAAGGAACGCTTTCTCACCACTTTCTCCCCTTCTGGCACTTTCTGGGACCTTTGGAACCAAGTTCTAATTTTGGTCTCTTTTTGTCCCCTTTTGCTTACCGTCAAAGGAAAACGTGTGAAACTTATCTCAGGCCACTGAAACTCCTTGAATATCACTCCTAGGACTCAAAGGAAGGTTTTCTTACCACCTTCTCTCCTTCTGGCAGTTTTAGTCTCTTTTTGTCCCCTTTTGCTTACCGGCAAAGGAAGACGTGCGAAACTTATCTCAGGCCACTGAAACTCGTTGAATATCTCTCCATGGACTCTAAGGATGGCTTTCTCACCACTTTCTCCCCTTCTGGCACTTTCTGGGACCTTTGGACCCAAGTTCTATTTTTGGTCTCTTTTTTTTTGTCCCCTTTTGCTTACCGTCAAAGGAAAACGTGTGAAACTTATCTCAGGCCACTGAAACTCCTTGAATATCATTCCTAGGACTCAAAGGAAGGTTTTCTTACCACCTTCTCTCCTTCTGGCAGTTTCTGGGACCTTTGGACCTAAGTTCCAGTTTTGGTCTCTTTTGGTCCCCTTTTGCTTACCGACAAAGCAAGACGTGCGAAACTCGTCTCAGGCCACTAAAACTCCTTGAATATCTCTCCATGGACTCAAAGGAATGCTTTCTCACCACTTTCTCCCCTTCTGGCACTTTCTGGGACCTTTGGACCCAAGTTCTAATTTTGGTCTCTTTTTTTTTGTCCCCTTTTGCTTACCGTCAAAGGAAAACGTCTGAAACTTGTCTCAGGCCACTGAAACTCCTTGAGTATCACTCCTAGGACTCAAAGGAAGGCTTTCTTACCACATTCTCTCCTTCTGGCAGTTTCTGGCACCTTTGGACCTAAGTTTCAGTTTTGGTCTCTTTTTGTTCCCTTTTGCTTTCCGGCAAAGGAAGACGTGCGAAACTCGTCTCAACCCACTGAAACTCCTTGAATATCTCTGCATGGACTC
The DNA here is from genome assembly GCA_024086825.1 of Abrus pulchellus subsp. cantoniensis. Lineage (NCBI taxonomy): Eukaryota > Viridiplantae > Streptophyta > Magnoliopsida > Fabales > Fabaceae > Abrus > Abrus pulchellus. The sequence goes on from CM044051.1 coordinate 20,442,481, forward strand.
AAAGGATGGCTTTCTCACCACTTTCTCCCCTTTTGGCACTTTCTGGCACCTTTAGACCCAAGTTCCAATTTTGGTCTCTTTTGTTCCCCTTTTGCTTACCGGCAAAGAAAGACGTGTGAAACTCATCTCGGCCCACTGAAACTCCTTGAATATCACTCAAAGCACTCAAAGGAAGGCTTTCTTACCACCTTCTCTCCTTCTGGCAGTGTCTGGCGCCTTTGGACCCAAGTTCCAGTTTTGATCTCCTTTGGTCCCCTTTTGCTTACCGGCAAAGGAAGACGTGCGAAACTTGTCTCAGGCCACTGAACCCCTTGAATATCAATCGATGGACTCAAAGGAAGCCTTTCTCAACACCTTCTCCCCCTCTGGCACTTTCTGGCGCCTTTGGACCCAAGTTCCACTTTTGGACTCTTTTGATCCCCTTTTGCTAACCGACAAAGGGAGACTTCTGAAACTCGTCTAGGCCACTGAAACTCCTTGCATATCGCTCCTAGGACTCAAAGGAAGGTTTTCTTACCACCTTCTCTCCTTCTGGCAGTTTCTGGTACCTTTGGACACAAGTTACACTTTTGGTCTCTTTTGGTCCCCTTTTGCTTACCGGCAATGAAAGACGTGCGAAACTCATCTCAGGCCACTAAAACTCCTTGAATATCACTCCTAGGACTCAAAGGAAGGCTTTCTTACCACCTTCTCTCCTTCTGGCAGTTTTTGGTGCCTTTGGACCCAAGTTTCAGTTTTAGTCTCTTTTTGTCCACTTTTGCTTACCGGCAAAGGAAGACGTGCGAAACTCATCTCAGGCCACTGAAACTCGTTGAATATCTCTCCATGGACTCAAAGGAACGCTTTCTTACCACTTTCTCCCTTTCTGGCACTTTCTGGGACCTTTGGACCCAAGTTCTAATTTTGGTCTCTTTTTTTTTGTCCCCTTTTGCTTACCGTCAAAGGAAAACGTGTGAAACTTATCTCAGGCCACTGAAACTCCTTGAATATCACTCCTAGGACTCAAAGGAAGGCTTTCTTACCACATTCTCTCCTTCTGGCAGTTTCTGGCGCCTTTGGACCTAAGTTTCAGTTTTGGTCTCTTTTTGTTCCCTTTTGCTTTCCGGCAAAGGAAGACGTGCGAAACTCGTCTCAACCCACTGAAACTCCTTGAATATCACTGCATGGACTCAAAGGATGGCTTTCTCACCATTTTCTCCCCTTTTGGCACTTTCTGGCACCTTTAGACCCAAGTTCCAATTTTGGTCTCTTTTGTTCCCCTTTTGCTTACCGGCAATGAAAGACGTGCGAAACTCATCTCAGCCCACTAAAACTCCTTGAATATCACTCCTAGGACTCAAAGGAAGGCTTTCTTACCACCTTCTCTCCTTCTGGCAGTTTTTGGTGCCTTTGGATCCAAGTTTCAGTTTTAGTCTCTTTTTGTCCACTTTTGCTTACCGGCAAAGGAAGACGTGCGAAACTCATCTCAGGCCACTGAAACTCGTTGAATATCTCTCCATGGACTCAAAGGAACGCTTTCTTACCACTTTCTCCCATTCTGGCACTTTCTGGGACCTTTGGACCCAAGTTCTAATTTTGGTCTCTTTTTGTCCCATTTTGCTTACCGTCAAAGGAAAACATGTGAAACTTATCTCAGGCCACTGAAACTCCTTGAATATCACTCCTAGGACTCAAAGGAAGGCTTTCTTACCACCTTCTCTCCTTCTGGCAGTTTCTGGCACCTTTGGACCTAAGTTTCAGTTTTGGTCTCTTTTTGTCCCCTTTTGCTGTCCGGCAAAGGAAGACGTGCGCAACTCATCTCAGGCCATTAGAACTCCTTGAATATCACACAATGGACTCAAAGGAAGCCTGTCTCACACCCTTCTCCTCTTCTGGCACTTTCTGGGCGCTATTGGACCTAAGTTCCAGTTTTGGTCTCTTTTGGTCCCCTTTTGCTTACCGACAAAGGGAGACTTCCGAGACATGTCTAGGCACTTCAAACTTGAAGAATATCACTCTTAGTACTCGGGGGAAGGCTTTCTTACCACCTTCTCTCCTTCTGGCAGTTTCTGGCGGCTTTGTGCCCAAGTTCCAGTTTTGGTATCTTTTGGTCCCCTTTTGCTTACCGGCAAAGGAAGACGTGCCAAACTCGTCTCAGCCCACTGAAACTCCTTGAATATCACTGCATGGACTCAAAGGATGGATTTCTCACCATTTTCTCCCCTTCTGACACTTTCTAGCACCTTTGGACCCAAGTTCCAGTTTTGGTCTCTTTTTGTCCCCTTTTGCTTTCTGGCAAAGGAAGACGTGCAAAACTCGTCTCAAGCCACTGGAACTCCTCGAATATCACACAATGGACTCAAAGGAAGCCAGTCTCACCCCCTTCTCCTTTTCTGGGCGCTATTGGACCTAAGTTCCAGTTTTGGTCTCTTTTGGTCCCCTTTTGCTTACCGACAAAGGGAGACTTCCGAAACATGTCAAGGCACTTCAAACTTGAAGAATATCACTCTTAAGACTCGGGGGAAGGCTTTCTTACCACCTTCTCTCCTTCTGGCAGTTTCTGGCGGCTTTGGGCCCAAGTTCCAGTTTTGGTATCTTTTGGTCCCCTTTTGCTTACCGGCAAAGGAAGACGTGCCAAACTCGTCTCAGCCCACTGAAACTCCTTGAATATCTCTCCATGGACTCAAAGGAACGCTTTCTCACCACTTTCTCCCCTTCTGGCACTTTCTGGGACCTTTGGAACCAAGTTCTAATTTTGGTCTCTTTTTGTCCCCTTTTGCTTACCGTCAAAGGAAAACGTGTGAAACTTATCTCAGGCCACTGAAACTCCTTGAATTTCACTCCATGGACTCAAAGGAAGGCTTTCTCACCACTTTCTCCCTTTCTGGCACTTTCTGGGACCTTTGGACCCAAGTTCCAATTTTGGTCTCTTTTTGTCCCCTTTTGCTTACCGACAAAGGGAGACTTCCGAAACATGTCTAGGCACTTCAAACTTGAAGAATATCACTCTTAGGACTCGGGGGAAGGCTTTCTTACCACCTTCTCTCCTTCTGGCAGTTTCTGGGACCTTTGGACCTAAGTTCCAGTTTTAGTCTCTTTTTGTCCCCTTTTGCTTACCGGCAAAGGAAGACGTGCGAAACTCATCTCAGGCCACTGAAACTCGTTGAATATCTCTCCATGGACTCAAAGGAACGCTTTCTCACCACTTTCTCCCCTTCTGGCACTTTCTGGGACCTTTGGACCCAAGTTCTAATTTTGGTCTCTTTTTGTCCCCTTTTGCTTACCGTCAAAGGAAAACGTGTGAAACTTATCTCAGGCCACTGAAACTCATTGAATATTACTCCTAGGACTCAAAGGAAGGCTTTCTTACTACCTTCTCTCCTTCTGGCAGTTTCTGGCACCTTTGGACCTAAGTTTCAGTTTTGGTCTCTTTTTGTTCCCATTTACTTTCCGGCAAAGGAAGACGTGCGAAACTCGTCCCATGCCACTGGAACTCCTTGAATATCACACAGTGGACTCAAAGGAAGCCTGTCTCACCCCCTTCTCCTCTTTTGGCACTCTCTGGGCGCCTTTGGACCTGAGTTCCAGTTTTGGTTTCTTTTGGTCCCCTTTTGCTTACCGACAAAGAAAGACGTGTGAAACTCATCTCAGCCAACTGAAACTCCTTGAATATCACTCCAAGGACTCAAAGGAAGGCTTTCGTACCACCTTCTCTTCTTCTGGCAGTTTCTGGCGGCTTTGGGCCCAAGTTCTAGTTTTGGTAACTTTTGGTCCCCTTTTGCTTACCGGTAAAGGGAGACTTCCAAAACATGTCTAGGCACTTCAAACTTGAAGAATATCACTCTTAGGACTCGGGGGAAGGCTTTCTTACCACCTTCTCTCCTTTTGGCAGTTTCTGGGACCTTTGGACCTAAGTTCCAGTTTTAGTCTCTTTTTGTCGCCTTTTGCTTAACGGCAAAGGAAGACGTGCGAAACTCATCTCAGGCCACTGAAACTCGTTGAATATCTCTCCATGGACTCAAAGGAACGCTTTCTCACCACTTTTTCCCCTTCTAGTACTTTCTGGGACCTTTGGACCCAAGTTCTAATTTTGGTCTCTTTTTGTCCCCTTTTGCTTACCGTCAAAGGAAAACGTGTGAAACTTATCTCAGGCCACTGAAACTCATTGAATATCACTCCTAGGACTCAAAGGAAGGCTTTCTTACCACCTTCTCTCCTTCTGGCAGTTTCTGGGACCTTTGGACCTAAGTTCCAGTTTTAGTCTCTTTTTGTCCCCTTTTGCTTACCGGCAAAGGAAGACGTGCGAAACTCGTCTTAGCCCACTGAAACTCCTTGAATATCACTGCATGGACTCAAAGGATGGCTTTCTCACCACTTTCTCCCCTTCTGGCACTTTCTGGCACCTTTGGACCCAAGTTCCAGTTTTGGTCTCTTTTGTTGCCCTTTTACTTACCGGCAAAGGAAAACGTGTGAAACTCATCTCAGCCCACTGAAACTCCTTGAATATCACTCCAAGTACTCAAAGGAAGGCTTTCTTACCACCTTCTCTCCTTCTAGCAGTTTCTGGCGCCTTTGGACCTAAGTTCCTGTTTTGGTCCCTTTTGGTCCCCTTTTGCTTACTGGCAAAGGAAGACTTGCGAAAGTCGTCTCAGGCCACTGAACCCTTTGAATATCAATCGATGGACTCAAAGGAAGCCTTACTCAACACCTTCTCCCCTTCTGGCACTTTCTGGCGCCTTTGAACCCAAGTTCCAGTTTTGGTCCCCTTTTGCTTACCGGCAAAGGAAGTCGTGCGAAAATCATCTCAGGCCACTAAATCACCTTGAATATGACTCCATGGACTCAAAGGAAGGCTTTCTCACCACCTTCTCCCCTTCTGGCAGTTTCTTGTGCCTTTGGACCCAAGTTCTTGTTTTGGTCTCTTTTGGTCTTTTTTGCTTTCTGGCAAAGGAAGACGTGCGAAACTCATCTCAAGCCATTGAAACTACTTGAATATCACTCCTAGGACTCAAACGAAGGCTTTCTCACCACCTTCTCTCCTTCTGGCACATTCCGGCGTCATTGGACCCAAGGTATAATTTTGGTCTCTTTTGGCCCCCTTTTGCTTACCGGGAAAGGAAGACGTGCGAAACTAGTCTCAGGCCACTGAAACTCCTTGAATATCACTCCTAGGACTCAAAGGAAGGCTTTCTTACCACCTTCTCTCCTTTTGGCAGTTTCTGGCGCCTTTGGACCTAAGTTCCAGTTTTGGTCTCTTTTGGTCCCCTTTTGCTTATTGGCAAAGGAAGACGTGCGAAAGTCGTCTCAGGCCACTGAACCCCTTGAATATCAATTGATGGACTCAAAGGAAGCCTTACTCAACACCTTCTCCCCTTCTGGCACTTTCTGGCGCCTTTGAACCCAAGTTCCAGTTTTGGTCCCCGTTTGCTTACCGGCAAAGGAAGTCGTGCGAAAATCATCTCAGGCCACTAAATCACCTTGAATATGACTCCATGGACTCAAAGGAAGGCTTTCTCACCACCTTCTCCCCTTCTGGCAGTTTCTTGTGCCTTTGGACCCAAGTTCTTGTTTTGGTCTCTTTTGGTCTTTTTTGCTTTCTGGCAAAGGAAGACGTGCGAAACTCATCTCAAGCCATTGAAACTACTTGAATATCACTCCTAGGACTCAAACGAAGGCTTTCTCACCACCTTCTCTCCTTCTGGCACATTCCGGCGCCATTGGACCCAAGGTATAATTTTGGTCTCTTTTGGCCCCCTTTTGCTTACCGGGAAAGGAAGACGTGCGAAACTAGTCTCAGGCCACTGAAACTCCTTGAATATCACTCCTAGGACTCAAAGGAAGGCTTTCTTACCACCTTCTCTCCTTTTGGCAGTTTCTGGCGCCTTTGGACCTAAGTTCCAGTTTTGGTCTCTTTTGGTCCCCTTTTGCTTATTGGCAAAGGAAGACGTGCGAAAGTCGTCTCAGGCCACTGAACCCCTTGAATATCAATTGATGGACTCAAAGGAAGCCTTACTCAACACCTTCTCCCCTTCTGGCACTTTCTGGCGCCTTTGAACCCAAGTTCCAGTTTTGGTCCCCTTTTGCTTACCGGCAAAGGAAGTCGTGCGAAAATCATCTCAGGCCACTAAATCACCTTGAACATGACTCCATGGACTCAAAGGAAGGATTTCTCACCACCTTCTCCCCTTCTGGCAGTTTCTTGTGCCTTTGGACCCAAGTTCTTATTTTGGTCTCTTTTGGTCTTTTTTGCTTTCTGGTAAAGGAAGACGTGCTAAACTCATCTCAAGCCATTGAAACTACTTGAATATCACTCCTAGGTTTCAGTTTTGGTCTCTTTTTTTCCCCTTTTACTTTCCGGCAAAGGAAGACGTGCGAAACTCGTCTCAGGCCACTGGAAGTCCTTGAATATCACACAATGGACTCAAAGGAAGCCTGTCTCACCCCCTACTCCTCTTCTGGCACTTTCTGGGCGCCTTTGGACCTATGTTCCAGTTTTGGTCTCTTTTGGTCCCCTTTTGCTTACCGACAAAGGGAGACTTCCGAAACATGTCTAGGCCACTGAAACTCCTTGAATATCACTCTTAGAACTCGGAGGAAGGCTTTGTACCACCTTCTCTCCTTCTGGCAGTTTCTAGCGGCTTTGGGCCCAAGTTCTAGTTTTGGTATCTTTTGGTCCCTTTTTGCTTACCGGCAAAGGAAGACGTGCGAAACTCGTCTCAGCCCACTGAAACTCCTTGAATATCACTGCATGGACTCAAAGGATGGCTTTCTCACCACTTTCTCCCCTTCTGGCAGTTTCTGGCACCTTTGGACCCAAGTTCCAGTTTTGGTCTCTTTTGGTCCCCTTTTGCTTACTGGCAAAGGAAGACGTGCGAAACTCATCTCAGGCCACTGAGACTCCTTGAATATCACTCCTAGGACTCAAAGGAAGGTTTTCTTACCACCTTCTCTCCTTTTGGCAGTTTCTGGCGCCTTTGGACCGAAGTTCCAGTTTTGGTCTCTTTTGGTCCCTTTTTGCGTACTGGCAAAGGAAGACGTGCGAAACTCGTCTCAGGCCACTGAAACTCCTTGAATATCACTCCATGGACTCAAAGGAAGGCTTTCTCACCACTTTCTCCCTTTCTGGCACTTTCTGGGACCTTTGGACCCAAGTTCCAATTTTGGTCTCTTTTTGTCCCCTTTTGCTTACCGTCAAAGGAAGACGTGCGAAACTCATCTCAGGCCACTGAAACTCCTTAAATATCACACAATGGACTCAAAGGAAGCCTGTCTTACCACCTGCTCCCCTTCTGGCACTTTCTGGCGCCTTTGGACCCAAGTTCCAGTTTTGGTCTCTTTTGGTCCCCTTTTGCTTACCGACAAAGGGAGACTTCCGAAACACGTCTAGGCACTTGAAACTGGAAGAACATCACTCAAAAGACTTTGGACATTTTGCATGAGCATTTTTATTGGCCACATATGAAGCATGATGTCCATAAGTTGTGTGAAAAGTGTCTAATATGTAAGAAAGCTAAATCTAGGGTCATGCCGCATGGTTTGTATACTCCTTTGCCTATTCCTGATTATCCTTGGATTGATATTTCTATGGATTTTGTTCTAGGTTTGCCTTGGTCCAAGGGAGGAAAGGACTCAATATTTGTGGTTGTTGACAGGTTTTCTAAGATGGCTCACTTCATACCTTGCAAGAAAGTAGATGATGCATGTCACGTGGCTGATCTATTCTTCAAGGAAGTGGTAAGACTTCATGGATTACCAAGAAGCATTGTAAGTGATAGAGACTCTAAGCTCCTAAATCATTTTTGGTGAACTTTATGGGGTAAGATTGGTACTAAACTGTTGTTTTCTACTACTTGTCATCCCCAAACAGATGGGCAAACTGAGGTTGTTAATAGGACTTTGTCTACTCTCCTTAGGGCTATCATAAAGAAAAATATTAAGTCATGGGAGGAGTGTTTACCTCATGTAGAGTTTGCATACAATAGGGCTGTTCATAGCACTACAAATTGCTCTCCATTTGAAATTGTTTATGGTTTTAATCCTTTGACACCTTTGGATTTGTTATCTTTGCCTAATATTTCTCATTTGAAGGATAAATCTGGACAAGAAAAAGCTGAGTATGTCAAGAAATTGCATGAAAAGGTCAGGACTCATCAAATTGAGAAGAAAATGGAAGGGTATGTCAAGCATGCTAACAAAGGAAGGAGAAGGGTAACATTTGAACCAGGTGATTGGGTATGGGTACACTTTAGGAAGGAAAGATTTCCATCACAGAGAAAATCAAAGTTGATGCCTAGAGGAGATGGACCCTTCCAAGTGTTGGCCAAAATCAACGACAATGCTAACAAAGTTGACCTACCAGGTGAGTATGGTGTGAGTGCTACCTTTAATGTGGCTGACTTATCTTTGTTTGATGCAGGTAACGAAGAATTAACAGATTTGAGGACAAATGCTTCTAAAGAAGGAGGGAATGATGTGGACATAAGGAGTGAAGCCCAGGCCCAAACCCAAGTCCAAGACCAACCGCGGGCCCAAGCAGTCCAAGATCCATTACAAGGCTTAGGAGGGCCCATGACAAGAGCTAGATCAAGGAAGGCCCAAGAATCTCTACAACACATGCTGAGCACCATGCTAGAAGCCCAACCCCAATGTGAGGCCCAACACCCAGATGAAGTCCAACACTTGAATTCTAAAGTGTACACATGCATAGCCCACTTACAATGAGGGAAGAGTCCAAAGTTTCAATCTGAATTTTGAAGACTTTTTATTTATTTTGGAAGACTTTTTATTTATTTTGGTACTTTGTGTAAAAAAAAAAACATGTTATTATGCTTTATTGTCTATTATAGGATTTGAACCCTTGCACCTTAGGATGTAATATGCTCGCTTAACCACTAGAACATATACATCATGTTTGTGCTAAAGGGATTAGTTTTTGTTTTTATATGTCGAAGTCCATGTGGACAAACTCCAAAACTGAATTGTACTAAAACACTTGAAAATCATTTTGAGGATATACATGATTGAAATCAGATTATAGTGAGAATTATTCTCTGCTAGGGTTCTTCCTTGCAACCTCCGATCTTATCAAGAATTCATTCGTTCTTGTGGCGATCTTGTTAGCTTATCAAACATCCTTGTTTGTGGCACCTTCCCTATCATATTTCCTTCCTTTTATTCTCTTTACAAGGTATGAATTTCAATTTTTATTTTTTTTCCCAATTCTGAATTTTAAGGATCATAGCATTCTCTTCCAAACAAACCCCAAATTAAACCCAGAATAAATTTTATCCATATCTTGCGTTATACAAATCAAAATTAAGTGATTCTTGAGTCAAAATTAAGGTTCACAACGTGAATATTTCTCTAGTTTTTGAATCATCCATTTTCGAGTTTTGTAGCTCGAGATACGTCCTCGTCCTAGTAGGTCCGAAATTCAAGAGGCTTAGGGAAATCCTCATCATTCTCTCCTTCTGGCAGTTTCTGGCGGCTTTGGGCCCAAGTTCCAGTTTTGGTATCTTTTGGTCCCCTTTTGCTTACCGGCAAAGGAAGACGTGCGAAACTCGTCTCAGCCCACTGAAACTCCTTGAATATCACTGCATGGACTCAAAGGATGGCTTTCTCACCACTTTCTCCCCTTCATACACTTTCTGGCACCTTTGGACCCAAGTTCCAGTTTTGGTCTCTTTTGGTCCACTTTTGCTTACCGGCAAAGGAAGACGTGCGAAACTCGTCTCAGCCCACTGAAACTCCTTGAATATCACTCTTAGGACTCAAAGGAAGGTTTTCTTACCACCTTCTCTCCTTCTGGCAGTTTCTGGGACCTTTGGACCCAAGTTCCAGTTTTAGTCTCTTTTTGTCCCCTTTTGCTTATTATCGGCAAAGGAAGACATGCGAAACTCGACTCAGGCCACTGAAACTCGGTGAATATCTCTCCATGGACTCAAAGGAACGCTTTCTCACCACTTTCTCCCCTTCTGGCACTTTCTGGGACCTTTGGACCTAAGTTTCAGTTTTGGTCTCTTTTTGTCCCATTTTGCTTTCCGGCAAAGGAAGACGTGCGAAACTCGTCTCAGGCCACTGGAACTCCTGTAATATCACTCCTCGGACTCAAAGGAAGGATTTCTTACCACCTTCTGTCCTTCTGGCAGTTTCTGGCGCCTTTGGACCCAAGTTCCAGTTTTGGTCTCTTTTGGTCCCCTTTTCCTTACCGGCAAAGGAAGACGTGCGAAACTCGTCTCCGGCCACTGAAACTCCTTGAATATCACTCCTAGGAGTCAAAGAAAGGCTTTCTTACCACCTTCTCTCCTTCTGGCAGTTTCTGGGACCTTTGGACCCAAGTTCTAATTTTGGTCTCTTTTTGTCCCCTTTTGCTTACCGTCAAAGGAAAACGTGTGAAACTTATCTCAGGCCACTGAAACTCATTGAATATCACTCCTAGGACTCAAAGGAAGGCTTTCTTACCACCTTCTCTCCTTCTGGCAGTTTCTGGCGCCTTTGGACCTAAGTTTCAGTTTTGGTCTCTTTTTGTCCCCTTTTGCCTTCCGGCAAAGGAAGACGTGCGAAACTTGTCTCAGGCCACTGGAACTCCTTGAATATCACTCAATGGAGTCAAAGGAAGCCTGTCACACCCCCTTCTCCTCTTCTGGCACATTCTGGGCGCCTTTGGACCTAGGTTCCAGTTTTGGTCTCTTTTGTTCCCTTTTTGCTTACCAACAAAGGTAGACTTTCGAAACATGTCTAGGCCACTGAAACTCCTTGAATATCACTCTTAGGACTCGGAGGAAGGCTTTCGTACCACCTTCTCTCCTTCTGGCAGTTTCTGGCAGCTTTGGGCCCAAGTTCTAGTTTTGGTATCTTTTGGTCCCCTTTTGCTTACCGGCAAAGGAAGAGGTGCAAAACTCGTCTCAGGCCACTTCACCCCTTGAATATCAATCGATGAACTCAATGGAAGCCTTACTCAACACCTTCTCCCCTTCTGGCACTTTCTGGCGCCTTTGGACCTAAGTTCCAGTTTTGGTCTCTTTTGGTCCCCTTTTGCTTGCTGGCAAAGGAAGACGTGCGAAACTCGTCTCAGGCCACTGAACTCCTTGAATATCACTCCATGGACTCAAAGGAAGGTTTCTTTACACCTTCTCTCCTTCTGGCAGTTTCTGGGGCCTTTGGACCCAAGTTTTAATTTTGGTTTCTTTTTGTCTCCTTTTGCTTACCGTCAAAGGAAAACGTGTGAAACTTATCTCAGGCCACTGAAACTCCTTGAATATCACTCCTAGGACTCAAAGGAAGGCTTTCTTACCAATTCTCTCCTTCTGGCAGTTTCTGGCACCTTTGGACCTAAGTTTCAGTTTTGGTCTCTTTTTGTCCCCTGTTGCTTTCCGGCAAAGGAAGACGTGCGAAACTCATCTCAGGCCACTGGAACTCCTTGAATATCACACAATGGACTCAAAGGAAGCTTGTCTCAACCCCTTCTCCTCTTCTGGCACTTTCTGGGCACCTTTGGACCAAAGTTCCAGTTTTGGTCTATTTTGGTCCCTTTTTGCTTACCGACAAAGGGAGACTTCCGAAACATGTCTAGGCCACTGAAACTCCTTGAATATCACTCTTAGGACTCGGAGGAAGGCTTTCGTACCACGTTCTCTCCTTCTGGCAGTTTCTGGCGGCTTTGGGCCCAAGTTCCAGTTTTGGTATCTTTTGGTCCCCTTTTGCTTACCGGCAAAGGAAGACGTGCGAAACTCGTCTCAGCCCACTGAAACTCCTTGAGCATCACTGCATGGACTCAAAGGATGACTTTCTCACCACTTTCTCCCCTTCTGAAAATTTCTGGGCACCTTTGGACCAAAGTTCCAGTTTTGGTCTCTTTTGGTCCCTTTTTGCTTACCGACAAAGGGAGACTTCCGAAACATGTCTAGGCCACTGAAACTCCTTGAATATCACTCCTAGGACTCAAAGGAAGGCTTTCTTACCACCTTCTCTCCTTCTGGCAGTTTCTGGCGCCTTTGGACCCAAGTTCCAGTTTTGGTCTCTTTTGGTCCCCTTTTGCTTACTGGCAAAGGAAGACGTGTGAAACTCGTCTCAGGCCACTGAACCCCTTGAATATCAATCAATGGACTCAGAGGAAGCCTTACTCAACACCTTCTCCCCTTCTGGCACTTTCTGGCGCCTTTGGACCCAAGTTCCAGTTTTGGTCTCTTTTGGTCCCCTTTTGCTTACCGGCAAAGGAAGTCGTGCGAAAATCATCTCAGGCCACTAAATCACCTTGAATATGACTCCATGGACTCAAAGGAAGGGTTTCTCACCACCTTCTCCCCTTCTGGCAGTTTCTTGTGCCTTTGGACCCAAGTTCTTGTTTTTGTCTCTTTTCGTCTCTTTTGCTTTCTGGGAAAGGAAGACGTGCGAAACTCATCTCAAGCCATTCATACTACTTGAATATCACTCCTAGGACTCAAACGAAGGCTTTCTCACCACCTTCTCTCCTTCTGGCATATTCCGGCGCCTTTGGACCCAAGTTCTAATTTTGGTCTCTTTTGGGCCTCTTTTGCTTACCGGGAAAGGAAGACGTGCGAAACTAGTCTCAGGCCACTGAAACTCCTTGAATATCACTCCATGGACTCAAAGGAAGCCTTTCTCACTACCTTCTCCCCTTCTGGCACTTTCTGGCGCCTTTGGACCTAGGTTCCAGTTTTGGTCTCTTTTGCTTATCGGCAAAGGAAGATGTGCAAAACTTGTCTCAGGCCACTGAAACTCCTTGAATATAACTCCAAGAAGTCAAAGGAAGGCTTGCTCACCGCCTTCTCCCCTTCTGTCACTTTCTGACGCCTTTGGACCCAAGTTCCAGTTTTGATCTCTTTTGGTCCCCTTTTGCTTACCGGCAAAGGAAGACGTGCGAAACTCGTCTAGGCCACTGAAACTCCTTGGATATCACTCCTAGTGATGAGGATTTCCCTAAGCCTCTTGAATTTCGGACCTACTAGGACTAGGACGTATCTCGAGCTACAAAACTCGAAAATGGGTGATTCAAAAACGAGAGGAATATTCACGTTGTGAACCTTAATTTTGACTCAAGAATCACTTAATTTGGATTTGTATAACGCAAGATATGGATAAACTTTATTCTGGGTTTAATTTGGGGTTTGTTTGGAAGAGAATGCTATGATCCTTAAAATTCAGAATTGGGAAAAAAAATAAAAATTGAAATTCATACCTTGTAAAGAGAATAAAAGGAAGGAAATATGATAGGGAAGGTGCTACAAACAAGGATGTTTGATAAGCCAACAAGATCGCCACAAGAACGAATGAATTCTTGATAAGATCGGAGGTTGCAAGGAAGAACCCTAGCAGAGAATAATTCTCACTATAATCTGATTTCAATCATGTATATCCTCAAAATGATTTTCAAGTGTTTTAGTACAATTCAGTTTTGGAGTTTGTCCACATGGACTTCGACATATAAAAACAAAAACTAATCCCTTTAGCACAAACATGATGTATATGTTCTAGTGGTTAAGCGAGCATATTACATCCTAAGGTGCAAGGGTTCAAATCCTATAATAGACAATAAAGCATAATAACATGTTTTTTTTTTACACAAAGTACCAAAATAAATAAAAAGTCTTCCAAAATAAATAAAAAGTCTTCAAAATTCAGATTGAAACTTTGGACTCTTCCCTCATTGTAAGTGGGCTATGCATGTGTACACTTTAGAATTCAAGTGTTGGACTTCATCTGGGTGTTGGGCCTCACATTGGGGTTGGGCTTCTAGCATGGTGCTCAGCATGTGTTGTAGAGATTCTTGGGCCTTCCTTGATCTAGCTCTTGTCATGGGCCCTCCTAAGCCTTGTAATGGATCTTGGACTGCTTGGGCCCGCGGTTGGTCTTGGACTTGGGTTTGGGCCTGGGCTTCACTCCTTATGTCCACATCATTCCCTCCTTCTTTAGAAGCATTTGTCCTCAAATCTGTTAATTCTTCGTTACCTGCATCAAACAAAGATAAGTCAGCCACATTAAAGGTAGCACTCACACCATACTCACCTGGTAGGTTAACTTTGTTAGCATTGTCGTTGATTTTGGCCAACACTTGGAAGGGTCCATCTCCTCTAGGCATCAACTTTGATTTTCTCTGTGATGGAAATCTTTCCTTCCTAAAGTGTACCCATACCCAATCACCTGGTTCAAATGTTACCCTTCTCCTTCCTTTGTTAGCATGCTTGACATACCCTTCCATTTTCTTCTCAATTTGATGAGTCCTGACCTTTTCATGCAATTTCTTGACATACTCAGCTTTTTCTTGTCCAGATTTATCCTTCAAATGAGAAATATTAGGCAAAGATAACAAATCCAAAGGTGTCAAAGGATTAAAACCATAAACAATTTCAAATGGAGAGCAATTTGTAGTGCTATGAACAGCCCTATTGTATGCAAACTCTACATGAGGTAAACACTCCTCCCATGACTTAATATTTTTCTTTATGATAGCCCTAAGGAGAGTAGACAAAGTCCTATTAACAACCTCAGTTTGCCCATCTGTTTGGGGATGACAAGTAGTAGAAAACAACAGTTTAGTACCAATCTTACCCCATAAAGTTCACCAAAAATGATTTAGGAGCTTAGAGTCTCTATCACTTACAATGCTTCTTGGTAATCCATGAAGTCTTACCACTTCCTTGAAGAATAGATCAGCCACGTGACATGCATCATCTACTTTCTTGCAAGGTATGAAGTGAGCCATCTTAGAAAACCTGTCAACAACCACAAATATTGAGTCCTTTCCTCCCTTGGACCAAGGCAAACCTAGAACAAAATCCATAGAAATATCAATCCAAGGATAATCAGGAATAGGCAAAGGAGTATACAAACCATGCGGCATGACCCTAGATTTAGCTTTCTTACATATTAGACACTTTTCACACAACTTATGGACATCATGCTTCATATGTGGCCAATAAAAATGCTCATGCAAAATGTCCAAAGTCTTTTGAACACCAAAGTGTCCCATTAAACCCCCTTCATGTGCCTCTTTTACAAGCATGTCCCTAATTGAACTTTTAGGCACACAAAGTGTCTTACCCTTGATTAAGTAACCATCATGCTTAAAATAGCCATCATGAGCAGTGTGTGAACATGAATGAAAAATATGAGAAAAATCAGCATCATTCTCATACAAGTCTTTTATATGATCAAATCCAATGAATTTAGTTTCAAGGATAGAAAACAAAGCATACCTTCGCAACAATGCATCAGCAACCACATTGGACTTACCTTTCTTGTGCTTGATTGTATAGGGAAATTGTTCAAGAAATTCCACCGACTTAGCATGTCTCTTGTTTAGTTTACCCTGCCCTTTCAAATACTTCAAAGATTCATGGTCACTATGAATGACAAATTCTTTAGGCAAAAGATAATGTTGCCAAGTTTGCAAAGCCCGAATTAATGCATACAGTTCCTTATCATATGTAGGGTAATTAAGGGCAGCCCCACTCAATTTCTCACTAAAATATCCAATTGGGTGTCCTTCTTGCATTAGAACAGCTCCTATCCCTACTCCAGAGGCATCACATTCAAGTTCAAAGGATTTGGCAAAATTAGGCAATGAAAGTATTGGTGCATGCGTTAATTTTTCTTTTAGGACAGCAAATGCTTTCTCTTGTTTCTCTCCCCATTTAAATTCTACATGCTTCTTAACTAGTTCATTTAGAGGGGCAGCAATGGTACTAAAATCCTTTACAAACCTCCTATAAAAACTAGCAAGCCCATGGAAACTTCTTACCTCTCTCACACTCTTAGGAGTTGGCCATTCTTGAATTGCTTTTATTTTCTCTTTATCTACATGCACTCCACTAGAATTAACCACAAATCCTAAGAAAACAACATGGTCCTTACAAAATGTGCACTTTTCCAAATTAGCATACAATTTTTCTTTTCTAAGTACATGCAAAACAGATTTCAAATGATGCAAATGCTCATCCAAATTTTTGCTATATACAAGAATATCATCAAAGTAGACAACCACAAATTTTCCTAGAAACTCTCTCAAAACATGGTTCATCAATCTCATGAAAGTACTAGGGGCATTTGTCAAACCAAATGGCATCACTTTCCACTCATACACTATTTGGTTTTAAAGGCTGTTTTCCACTCATCACCTTCTCTAATCCTAATCTGATTATTTCCACTTTTCAAATCAATTTTAGAGAAATAACAAGATCCATACAACTCATCAAGAAGATCATCTAACCTGGGAATGGGATGTCTATACTTGATAGTGATGTTGTTAATTACTTACAGTCAGAACACATCCTCCAACTTCCATCCTTTTTGGGCACTAAAATAACAGGAACAGCACAAGGGCTCAAACTCTCCACAACCCAACCTTTGTTCATCAAGTCAGAAACTTGCTTTTGAATTTCTTGGGTGTCTTGGGGATTACTCCTATATGCTGGTCTGTTAGGTAACACAGCTCCTGGAATCAAATCAATCTAGTGCTCAATACCTCTCAAAGGTGGTAGTCCTGATGGTATTTCTCTTGGAAAAATATCTTGAAACTCCTGCAAAATAGATTTAACTCCACTAGGAAGTTCAAGATCAGAATCAAATGTAGCAATCTCTTTATTATAAAGTATATACATAGACTTTCTTGCTATTAGAGCTCTTCTCACCTCACCACTCTTTACAAACAAAATATTTTTCCTTTCTTTCTCTTTATTTTTAAGCTCTTGACCTCTCTCTTTATTTTTGCTCTCTTTTTCTATTTCTTTCTTTTCTTTTCTCTCTTGCTCTCTTTTTTCTTTCATGATATTTTGATCATCACAAACCTCTTTTGGAGACAGTGGAACAAGAGTAACCTTGCGGTTATCATGGTGGAAAGTGTATTTATTTGTGTGACCATCCTGGTGAGCTTTTCTATCAAATTGCCATGGTCTTCCAAGAAGCAAATGACTAGCTTCCATTGGAACAACATCACATAGAACTTGATCCTTATATTTCCCAACAGAAAATTCAATCTCCACTTGCTTATCCACCTTCAATTCTCCTTCTACACTTAACCATTGCAACTTGTATGGCCTAGGATGGGGTTTGGTATCCAAATTCATTTTTGTGACCAACCTAGTGCTAACAACATTGGTGCAACTCCCGCCATCTATGATCAATGAGCACAACTTCCCTTGGATAAGGCACCTAGTATGGAATATGTTTTCTCTTTGGCTTCCTTCATCTTCCTTGGCTATCCCTCCTAACATCCTTCTCACAATGAATAAGTCTCCTTCAGGAATCTCTTCTATTTCTTCACTTTCTTCTCCACTAGATGGTTCTGATTCGGAACTCTCACTAATAATCTCTCCATTATCTTTTAACACCATAACCTTCTTAGTTGGACACTCAGAAGCTATGTGTCCTCTACCCAAACACTTAAAACACTGCATGGACTCAAAGGATGGCTTTCTCACTACTTTCTCCCCTTCTGGCACTTTCTGGGACGTTTGGACCCAAGTTCTAATTTTGGTCTCTTTTTGTCCCCTTTTGCTTACCGTCAAAGGAAAACGTGTGAAACTTATTTCAGGCCACTGAAACTCCTTGAATATCACTCCTAGGACTCAAAGGAAGGCTTTCTTACCACCTTCTTTCCTTCTGGCAGTTTCTGGTACCTTTGGACCTAAGTTTCAGTTTTGGTCTCTTTTTGTCCCCTTTTGCTTTCCGGCAAAGGAAGACGTGCGAAACTCGTCTCAGGCCACTCGAACTCCTTGAATATCACACAATGGACTCAAAGGAAGCCTGTCTCACCTCCTTCTCCTCTTCTGGCACTTTCTGGGCGCCTTTGGACCTAAGTTCCAATTTTGGTCTCTTTTGGTCCCCTTTTGCTTACCGACAAAGGGAGACTTCCGAAACATGTCTAGGCCACTGAAACTCCTTGAATATCACTTTTAGGACTCGGAGGAAGGCTTTCGTACCACCTTCTCTCCTTCTGGCAGTTTCTGGCGGCTTTGGGCCAGAGTTCCAGTTTTGGTATCTTTTGGTCCCCTTTTGCTTACTGGCAAAGGAAGACGTGCAAAACTCGTCTCAGCGCACTAAAACTCCTTGAATATCACTGCATGGACTCAAAGGATGGCTTTCTCACCACTTTCTCCCCTTCTCACACTTTCTGGCACCTTTGGACCCGAGTTCCAGTTTTGGTCTCTTTGGTCCCCTTTTGCTTACCGGCAAAGGAAGACGTGCGAAACTCGTCTAGGCCACTGAAACTCCTTGGATATCACTCCTAGGATACAAAGGAAGGCTTTCTTACCACCTTCTCTCCTTCTGGCAGTTTCTGGCGCCTTTGGACCCATGTTCCAGTTTTGGTCTCTTTTGGTCCCCTTTTGCTTACAGACAAAGGGAAACTTCCGAAACTCGTCTAGGCCCCTAAAACTCCTTCAATATCACACTCCTAGGACTCAAAGGAAGGCTTTCTTACCACCTTCTCTCCTTCTGGCAGTTTCTGGTACCTTTGGACCCAAGTTCCAATTTTGGTCTCTTTTGGTCCCCTTTTGATTACCGGCAAAGAAAGACGTGCGAAACTCATCTCAGGCCACTAAAACTCCTTGAATATCACTCCTAGGACTCAAAGGAATGCTTTCTCACTACTTTCTCCCCTTCTGGCACTTTTCTGAGACCTTTGGACCCAAGTTCCAATTTTGGTCTCTTTTTGTCCCCTTTTGCTTACCGTCAGAGGAAGACGTGCGAAACTCGTCTCAGGCCACTAAAACTCCTTGAATATCACACAATGGATACAAAGGAAGGCTTTCTTACCACCTTCTCCCCTTCTGGCAGTTTCTGGCGCCTTTGGGCCCAAGTTCCAGTTTTGGTATCTTTTGGTCGCCTTTTGCTTACCGGCAAAGGAAGACGTGCGAAACTCGTCTAGGCCAGTGAAACTCCTTGGATATCACTCCTAGGATACAAACGAAGGCTTTCTTACCACCTTCTCCCCTTCTGGCACTTTCTGGCCCATTTGGACCCAAGTTCCAATTTTGGTCTCTTTTTGTCCCCTTTTGCTTACCGACAAAGGGAGACATCCGAAACACGTCTAGGCACTTGAAACTCCAACAATATCACTCTTAGGACTTGGAGGAAGGCTTTATTACCACCTTCTCTCCTTCTGGCAGTTTCTGGCGGCTTTGGGCCCAAGTTCCAGTTTTTGTATCTTTTGGTCCCCTTTTGCTTACCGGCAAAGGAAGACGTGCGAAACTCGTCTCAGCCCACTGAAACTCCTTGAATATCATTGCATGGACTCAGAGGATGGCATTCTCACCACTTTCTCCCCTTCTGACACTTTCTGGCACCTTTGGACCCAAGTTCCAGTTTTGGTCTCTTTTTGTCCCCTTTTGCTTACCGGCAAAGGAAGACGTGCGAAACTCGTCTCAGCCTACTGAAACTCCTTGAATATCACTCCTAGGACTCAAAGGAAGGCTTTCTTACCACCTTCTCTCCTTCTGGCAGTTTCTGGCGCCTTTGGACCCAAGTTCCAGTTTTGGTCTCTTTTGGTCCCCTTTTGCTTACTGGCAAAGGAAGACGTGCGAAACTCGTCTCAGGCCACTGAAACTCCTTGAATATCACTGCTAGGACTCAAAGGAAGGTTTTCTTACCACCTTCTCTCCTTGTGGCAGTTTTTGGGACCTTTGGACCCAAGTTCCAGTTTTAGTCTCTTTTTGTTCCCTTTTGCTTACCGGCAAAGGAAGACGTCCGAAACTCATCTCAGGCCACTGAAATTCGTTGAATATCTCTCCATGTACTAAAAGGAACGCTTTCTCATCACTTTCTCCCCTTCTGGCACTTTCTGGGACCTTTGGACCCAAGTTCTATTTTTGGTCTCTTTTTGTCCCCTTTTGCTTACCGTCAAAGGAAAACCTGTGAAACGTATCTTAGGCCACTGAAACTCCTTGAATATCACTCCTAGGACTCAAAGGAAGGTTTTCTTACCACCTTCTCTCCTTCTGGCAATTTCTGGGACCTTTGGACCCAAGTTCCAGTTTTAGTCTCTTTTTGTCCCCTTTTGCTTACCGGCAAAGGAAGACGTCCGAAACTCATCTCAGGCCACTGAAGCTCATTGAATATCACTCCTAGGACTCAAAGGAACGCTTTCTCACCACTTTCTCCCCTTCTGGCACTTTCTGGCGTGAAACTCCTTGAATATGACTCCTAGGACTCAAAGGAAGGCTTTCTTACCACCTTCTCTCCTTCTGGCAGTTTCTGGCACCTTTGGACCTAAGTTTCAGTTTTGGTCTCTTTTTGTTCCCTTTTGCTTTCCAGTAAAGGAAGACGTGCGAAACTCGTCTCAGACCACTGGAACTCCTTGAATATCACACAATGGACTCAAAGGAAGCCTGTCTCACCCCCTTCTCCTCTTCTGGCACTTTCTGGGCGCCTTTGGACCTAAGTTCTAGTTTTGGTTTCTTTTGGTCCACTTTTTGCTTACCGACAAAGAAAGACGTGTGAAACTCATCTCAGCCCACTGAAACTCCTTGAATATCACACAATGGACTCAAAGGAAGCCTGTCTCACCCCCTTCTCCTCTTCTGGCACTTTCTGGGGCCTTTGGACCCAAGTTCCAGTTGTTGTCTCTTTTGGTCCCCTTTTGCTTACCGGCAAAGGAAGACGTGCGAAACTCGTCTCAGGCCACTGAAACTCGTTGAATATCTCTCCATGGACTCAGAGGAACGCTTTCTCACCACTTTCTCCCCTTCTGGCACTTTCTGAGACCTTTCGACCCAAGTTCCAATTTTGGTCTCTTTTTGTCCCCTTTTGCTTACCGTCAAAGGATGACGTGCGAAACTCATCTCAGGCCACTAAAACTCCTTGAATATCACACAATGGACTCAAAGGAGGCCTGTCTTACCACCTTCTCCCTTTCTGGCACTTTCTGGCGCCTTTGGGCCCAAGTTCCAGTTTTGGTATCTTTTGGTTGCCTTTTGCTTACCGGTAAAGGAAGACGTGCGAAACTCGTCTAGGCCACTGAAACTCCTTGAATATCACTCCTAGGATAGAAAGGAAGGCTTTCTTACCACCTTCTCCCCTTCTGGCACTTTTTGGCGCCTTTGGACCCCAGTTCCAGTTTTGGTCTCTTTTGGTCCCCTTTTGCTTACCGACAAAAGGAGACTTCCGAAACACGTCTAGGCACTTGAAACTCGAAGAATATCACTCTTAGGACTCGGAGGAAGGCTTTATTACCACCTTCTCTCCTTCCGGCAGTTTCTGGCGGCTTTGGGCCCAAGTTCCAGTGTTTGTATCTTTTGGTCCCCTTTTGCTTACCGGCAAAGGAAGACGTGCGAAACTCGTCTTAGCCCACTGAAACTCCTTGAATATCACTGCATGGACTCAAAGGATGGCTTTCTCAAACCTTTCTCCCCTTCTGACACTTTCTGGCACCTTTGGACCTAAGTTCCAGTTTTGGTCTCTTTTTGTCCCCTTTTCCTTACCGGCAAAGGAAGACGTGCGAAACTCGTCTCGCCTACTGAAACTCCTTGAATATCACTCCTAGGACTCAAAGGAAGGCTTTCTTACCACCTTCTCTCCTTCTGGCAGTTTCTGGCGCCTTTGAACCCAAGTTTCAGTTTTAGTCTCTTTTTGCCCCCTTTTGCTTACCGGCAAAGGAAGACGTGCGAAACTCGTCTCAGGCCACTGAAACTCGTTGAATATCTCTCCATGGACTCAGAGGAACGCTTTCTCACCACTTTCTCCCCTTCTGGCACTTTCTAAGACCTTTGAACCCAAGTTCCAATTTTGGTCTCTTTTTGTCCCCTTTTGCATACCGTCAAAGGAAGACGTGCGAAACTCGTGTCAGGCCACTAAAACTCCTTGAATATCACACAATGGACTCAAAGGAGGCCTGTCTTACCACCTTCTCCCCTTCTGGCACTTTCTGGGTCCTTTGGACCCAAGTTCCAGTTTTGGTCTCTTTTGGTCCCCTTTTGTTTACGGGTAAAGGAAGTCGGGCGAAACTCGTCTAGGCCACTGAAACTCCTTGGATATTACTCCTAGGATACAAAGGAAGCCTTTCTTACCACCTTCTCTCCTTCTGGCAGTTTCTGGCACCTTTGGACCCAAGTTCCAGTTTTGGTCTCTTTTGGTCCCCATTTGCTTACCGACGAAGGGAGACTTCCGAAACACGTCTAGGCACTTGAAACTCCAAAAATATCACTCTTAGGACTCGGAGGAAGGCTTTCTTACCACCTTCTCTCCTTCTGGCAGTTTCTGGCGCCTTTGGGCCCAAGTTCCAGTTTGGGTATCTTTTGGTCCCCTTTTGCTTACTGGCAAAGGAAGACGTGCGAAACTCGTCTCAGCCCACTGACACTCCTTGAATAACACTACATGGACTCAAAGGATGGCTTTCTCACCACTTTCTCCCCTTTTGGCACTTTCTGGCACCTTTGGACCCAAGTTCCAGTTTTAGTCTCTTTTGGTCCCCTTTTGCTTACCGACGAAGGGAGACTTCCGAAACACGTCTAGGCACTTGAAACTCCAAGAATATCACTCTTAGGACTCGGAGGAAGGCTTTCTTACCACCTTCTCTCCTTTTGGCAGTTTCTGGCGCCTTTGGGCCCAAGTTCCAGTTTGGGTATCTTTTGGTCCCCTTTTGCTTACTGGCAAAGGAAGACGTGCGAAACTCGTCTCAGCCCACTGACACTCCTTGAATAACATTGCATGGACTCAAAGGATGGCTTTCTCACCACTTTCTCCCCTTCTGGCACTTTCTGGCACCTTTGGACCCAAGTTCCAGTTTTAGTCTCTTTTGGTCCCCTTTTGCTTACCAACGAAGGGAGACTTCCGAAACACGTCTAGGCACTTGAAACTCCAAGAATATCACTCTTAGGACTCGGAGGAAGGCTTTCTTACCACCTTCTCTCCTTCTGGCAGTTTCTGGCGGCTTTGGGCCCAAGTTCCAGTTTTGGTATCTTTTGGTCCCCTTTTGCTTACCGGCAAAGGAAGACGTGCGAAACTCGTCTCAGCCCACTGAAACTCCTTGAATATCACTGCATGGACTCAAAGGATGGCTTTCTCACCACTTTCTCCCCTTCTGACACTTTCTGGCACCTTTGGACCCAAGTTCCAGTTTTGGTCTCTTTTTGTCCCCTTTTGCTTACCGGCAAAGGAAGACGTGCGAAACTCATCTCAGGCCACTGAACCCCTTGAATATCAATCGATGGACTCAAAGGAAGCCTTTCTCAACACCTTCTCCCATTCTGGCACTTTCTGGCGCCTTTGGAGCCAACTTCCACTTTTGGACTCTTTTAATCCCCTTTTCCTAACCGACAAAGGGAGACTTCCGAAACTCGTCTAGGCCACTGAAACTCCTTGTATCCCTCCAAGGATTCAAAGGAAGGCTTTCTTACCACCTTCTCTCCTTCTGGCAGTTTCTGGTACCTTTACCCAAGTTCCAGTTTTGGTTTCTTTTGGTCCCTTTTTGCTTACCGGCAAAGAAAGACGTGCGAAACTCTTCTCAGGCCACTAAAACTTCTCGAATATCACTCCTAGGACTCAAAGGAAGGCTTTCTTACCACCTTCTCTCCTTCTGGCAGCTTCTGGCGCCTTTGGACCCAAGTTTCAGTTTTAGATTCTTTTTCTCCATATTTGCTTACCGGCAAAGGAAGACGTGCGAAACTCGTCTCAGGCCACTGAAACTCGTTGAATATCTCTCCATGGACTCAGAGGAACGCTTTCTCACCACTTTCTCCCCTTCTGGCACTTTCTGGGACCTTTGGACCCAAGTTCCAATTTTGGTCTCTTTTTGTCCCCTTTTGCTTACCGTCAAAGGAAGACGTGCGAAACTCGTCTCAGGCAACTGAAACTCCTTGAATATCTCTCCATGGACTCAGAGGAACGCTTTCTCACCACCTTCTCCCCTTCTGGCACTTTATGGGACCTTTGGACCCAAGTTCCAGTTTTGGTCTCTTTTGGTCCCCTTTTGCTTACCGGCAAAGGAAGACGTGCGAAACTCGTGTCAGCCCACTGAAACTCCTTGAATATCACTCCTAGGAGTCAAAGGAAGCGTTTCTCACCACCTTCTCTCCTTCTGGCAGTTTCTGGCGCCTTTGGACCTAAGTTCCAGTTTTGGTCTCTTTTGTTCCCCTTTTGCTTACCGGCAAAGAAAGACGTGTGAAACTCATCTCAGCCCACTAAAACTGCTTGAATATCACTCCAAGGACTCAAAGGAAGGCTTTCTTACCACCTTCTCTCCTTTTGGCAGTTTCTGGCGCCTTTGGACCTAAGTTCCAGTTTTAGTCTCTTTTTGTCCACTTTTACATACCGGCAAAGGAAGATGTACGAAACTCGTCTCAACCCACTGAAACTCCTTGAATATCACTCCATAGACTCAAAGGAAGGCTCTCTCACCACTTTCTCCCCTTCTGGCACTCTCTGGGACCTTTGGACCCAAGTTCCAATTTTGGTCTCTTTTTGTCTCGTTTTGCTTACCGTCAAAGGAAGACGTGCGAAACTCATCTCAGGCCACTGAAACTCCTTGAATATCACACAATGGACTCAAAGGAAGCCTGCCTTACCACCTTCTCCCCTTCTGGCACTTTCTGGCGCCTTTGGACCCAAGTTCCAGTTTTGGTCTCTTTTTGTCCCCTTTTGCTTACCGACAAAGGGAGACTTCCGAAACACGTCTAGGCACTTGAAACTCTAAGAATATCACTCTTAGGACTCGGAGGAAGACTTTCTTACCACCTTCTCTCTTTCTGGCAGTTTCTGGCGGCTTTGGGCCCAAGTTCCAGTTTTGGTATCTTTTGGTCCCCTTTTGCTTACCGGCAAAGGAAGACGTGCGAAACTCGTCTCAGCCCACTGAAACTCCTTGAATATCACTGCATGGACTCAAAGGATGGCTTTCTCACCACTTTCTCCCCTTTCTGACACTTTCTGGCACCTTTGGACCCAAGTTCCAGTTTTGGTGTCTTTTTGTCCCCTTTTGCTTACCGTCAAAGGAAGACGTGCGAAACTCATCTCAGGCCACTGAAACTCCTTGAATATCACACAATGGACTCAAAGGAAGCCTGCCTTACCACCTTCTCTTCTTCCGCGCTTTCGGCGCCTTTGGACCCAAGTGTCAGTTTTAGTCTCTTTTTCTCCACATTTGCTTACTGGCAAAGGAAGACGTGCGAAACTCGTCTTAGGCCACTGAAACTCGTTGAATATCTCTCCATGGACTCAGAGGAACGCTTTCTCACCACTTTCTCCCCTTCTAGCACTTTCTGGGACCTTTGGATCCAAGTTCCAATTTTGGTCTCTTTTTGTCCCCTTTTGCTTACCGTCAAAGGAAGACGTGCGAAACTCGTCTCAGGCAACTGAAACTCCTTGAATATCTCTCCATGGACTCAGAGGAACGCTTTCTCACCACTTTCTCCCCTTCTGGCACTTTCTGGGACCTTTGGTCCCAAGTTCCAATTTTGGTCTCTTTTTGTCCCCTTTTACTTACCGTCAAAGGAAGAAGTGCCAAACTCATCTCAGGCCACTGAAACTCCTTGAATATCACACAATGGACTCAAAGGAAGCCTGCCTTACCACCTTCTCCCCTTCTGGCACTTTCTGGCGCCTTTGGACCCAAGTTCCAGTTTTGGTCTCTTTTTGTCCCCTTTTGCTTACCGACAAAGGGAGACTTCCGAAACACGTCTAGGCACTTGAAACTCCAAGAATATCACTCTTAGGACTCGGAGGAAGGCTTTCTTACCACCTTCTCTCTTTCTGGCAGTTTCTGGCGGCTTTGGGCCCAAGTTCCAGTTTTGGTATCATTTGGTCCCCTTTTGCTTACCGGCAAAGGAAGACGTGCGAAACTCGTCTCAGCCCATTGAAACTCCTTGAATATCACTGCATGGACTCAAAGGATGGCTTTCTCACCACTTTCTCCCCTTCTGACACTTTCTGGCACCTTTGGACCCAAGTTCCAGTTTTGGTGTCTTTTTGTCCCCTTTTGCTTACCGTCAAAGGAAGACGTGCGAAACTCATCTCAGGCCACTGAAACTCCTTGAATATCACACAATGGACTCAAAGGAAGCCTGCCTTACCACCTTCTCTCCTTCTGGCAGTTTCTGGCGCCTTTGGACCCAAGTGTCAGTTTTAGTCTCTTTTTCTCCACATTTGCTTACTGGCAAAGGAAGACGTGCGAAACTCGTCTTAGGCCACTGAAACTCGTTGAATATCTCTCCATGGACTCAGAGGAACGCTTTCTCACCACTTTCTCCCCTTCTGGCACTTTCTGGGACCTTTGGATCCAAGTTCCAATTTTGGTCTCTTTTTGTCCCCTTTTGCTTACCGTCAAAGGAAGACGTGCGAAACTCGTCTCAGGCAACTGAAACTCCTTGAATATCTCTCCATGGACTCAGAGGAACGCTTTCTCACCACTTTCTCCCCTTCTGGCACTTTCTGGGACCTTTGGTCCCAAGTTCCAATTTTGGTCTCTTTTTGTCCCCTTTTACTTACCGTCAAAGGAAGAAGTGCCAAACTCATCTCAGGCCACTGAAACTCCGTGAATATCACACAATGGACTCAAAGGAAGCCTGCCTTACCACCTTCTCCCCTTCTGGCACTTTCTGGCGCCTTTGGACCCAAGTTCCAGTTTTGGTCTCTTTTTGTCCCCTTTTGCTTACCGACAAAGGGAGACTTCCGAAACACGTCTAGGCACTTGAAACTCCAAGAATATCACTCTTAGGACTCGGAGGAAGGCTTTCTTACCACCTTCTCTCTTTCTGGCAGTTTCTGGCGGCTTTGGGCCCAAGTTCTAGTTTTGGTATCTTTTGGTCCCCTTTTGCTTACCGGCAAAGGAAGACGTGCGAAACTCGTCTCAGCCCACTGAAACTCCTTGAATATCACTGCATGGACTCAAAGGATGGCTTTCTCACCACTTTCTCCCCTTCTGACACTTTCTCGGCACCTTTGGACCCAAGTTCCAGTTTGGTGTCTTTTTGTCCCCTTTTGCTTACCGTCAAAGGAAGACGTGCGAAACTCATCTCAGGCCACTGAAACTCCTTGAATATCACACAATGGACTCAAAGGAAGCCTGCCTTACCACCTTCTCTCCTTCTGGCAGTTTCTGGCGCCTTTGGACCCAAGTGTCAGTTTTAGTCTCTTTTTCTCCACATTTGCTTACTGGCAAAGGAAGACGTGCGAAACTCGTCTTAGGCCACTGAAACTCGTTGAATATCTCTCCATGGACTCAGAGGAACGCTTTCTCACCACTTTCTCCCCTTCTGGCACTTTCTGGGACCTTTGGATCCAAGTTCCAATTTTGGTCTCTTTTTGTCCCCTTTTGCTTACCGTCAAAGGAAGACGTGCGAAACTCGTCTCAGGCAACTGAAACTCCTTGAATATCTCTCCATGGACTCAGAGGAACGCTTTCTCACCACTTTCTCCCCTTCTGGCACTTTCTGGGACCTTTGGTCCCAAGTTCCAATTTTGGTCTCTTTTTGTCCCCTTTTGCTTACCGTCAAAGGAAGACGTGCGAAACTCGTCTCAGGCAACTGAAACTCCTTGAATATCTCTCCATGGACTCAGAGGAACGCTTTCTCACCACTTTCTCCCCTTCTGGCACTTTCTGGGACCTTTGGTCCCAAGTTCCAATTTTGGTCTCTTTTTGTCCCCTTTTACTTACCGTCAAAGGAAGAAGTGCCAAACTCATCTCAGGCCACTGAAACTCCTTGAATATCACACAATGGACTCAAAGGAAGCCTGCCTTACCACCTTCTCCCCTTCTGGCACTTTCTGGCGCCTTTGGACCCAAGTTCCAGTTTTGGTCTCTTTTTGTCCCCTTTTGCTTACCGACAAAGGGAGACTTCCGAAACACGTCTAGGCACTTGAAACTCCAAGAATATCACTCTTAGGACTCGGAGGAAGGCTTTCTTACCACCTTCTCTCTTTCTGGTAGTTTCTGGCGGCTTTGGGCCCAAGTTCCAGTTTTGGTATCTTTTGGTCCCCTTTTGCTTACCGGCAAAGGAAGACGTGCGAAACTTGTCTCAGCCCACTGAAACTCCTTGAATATCACTGCATGGACTCAAAGGATGGCTTTCTCACCACTTTCTCCCCTTCTGACACTTTCTGGCACCTTTGGACCCAAGTTCCAGTTTTGGTGTCTTTTTGTCCCCTTTTGCTTACCGTCAAAGGAAGACGTGCGAAACTCATCTCAGGCCACTGAAACTCCTTGAATATCACACAATGGACTCAAAGGAAGCCTGCCTTACCACCTTCTCTCCTTCTGGCAGTTTCTGGCGCCTTTGGACCCAAGTGTCAGTTTTAGTCTCTTTTTCTCCACATTTGCTTACTGGCAAAGGAAGACGTGCGAAACTCGTCTTAGGCCACTGAAACTCGTTGAATATCTCTCCATGGACTCAGAGGAACGCTTTCTCACCACTTTCTCCCCTTCTGGCACTTTCTGGGACCTTTGGATCCAAGTTCCAATTTTGGTCTCTTTTTGTCCCCTTTTGCTTACCGTCAAAGGAAGACGTGCGAAACTCGTCTCAGGCAACTGAAACTCCTTGAATATCTCTCCATGGACTCAGAGGAACGCTTTCTCACCACTTTCTCCCCTTCTGGCACTTTCTGGGACCTTTGGTCCCAAGTTCCAATTTTGGTCTCTTTTTGTCCCCTTTTGCTTACCGTCAAAGGAAGACGTGCGAAACTCGTCTCAGGCAACTGAAACTCCTTGAATATCTCTCCATGGACTCAGAGGAACGCTTTCTCACCACTTTCTCCCCTTCTGGCACTTTCTGGGACCTTTGGTCCCAAGTTCCAATTTTGGTATCTTTTCGTCCCCTTTTGCTTACCGGCAATGAAAGACGTGCGAAACTCGTCTCAGCCCACTGAAACTCCTTGAATATCAATCGATGGACTCAAAGGAAGCCTTACTCAACACCTTCTCCCCTTCTGGCACTTTCTGGCGCCTTTGGACCCAAGTTCCAGTTTTGGTCTCTTTTTGTCCCCTTTTGCTTACCGACAAAGGGAGACTTCCGAAACACGTCTAGGCACTTGAAACTCCAAGAATATCACTCTTAGGACTCGGAGGAAGGCTTTCTTACCACCTTCTCTCTTTCTGGCAGTTTCTGGCGGCTTTGGGCCCAAGTTCCAGTTTTGGTATCTTTTGGTCCCCTTTTGCTTACCGGCAAAGGAAGACGTGCGAAACTTGTCTCAGCCCACTGAAACTCCTTGAATATCACTGCATGGACTCAAAGGATGGCTTTCTCACCACTTTCTCCCCTTCTGACACTTTCTGGCACCTTTGGACCCAAGTTCCAGTTTTGGTGTCTTTTTGTCCCCTTTTGCTTACCGTCAAAGGAAGACGTGCGAAACTCATCTCGTGCCACCGAAACTCCTTGAATATCACACAATGGACTCAAAGGAAGCCTGCCTTACCACCTTCTCTCCTTCTGGCAGTTTCTGGCGCCTTTGGACCCAAGTGTCAGTTTTAGTCTCTTTTTCTCCACATTTGCTTACTGGCAAAGGAAGACGTGCGAAACTCGTCTTAGGCCACTGAAACTCGTTGAATATCTCTCCATGGACTCAGAGGAACGCTTTCTCACCACTTTCTCCCCTTCTGGCACTTTCTGGGACCTTTGGATCCAAGTTCCAATTTTGGTCTCTTTTTGTCCCCTTTTGCTTACCGTCAAAGGAAGACGTGCGAAACTCGTCTCAGGCAACTGAAACTCCTTGAATATCTCTCCATGGACTCAGAGGAACGCTTTCTCACCACTTTCTCCCCTTCTGGCACTTTCTGGGACCTTTGGTCCCAAGTTCCAATTTTGGTCTCTTTTTTTCCCCTTTTACTTACCGTCAAAGGAAGAAGTGCCAAACTCATCTCAGGCCACTGAAACTCCTTGAATATCACACAATGGACTCAAAGGAAGCCTGCCTTACCACCTTCTCCCCTTCTGGCACTTTCTGGCGCCTTTGGACCCAAGTTCCAGTTTTGGTCTCTTTTTGTCCCCTTTTGCTTACCGACAAAGGGAGACTTCCGAAACACGTCTAGGCACTTGAAACTCCAAGAATATCACTCATAGGACTCGGAGGAAGGCTTTCTTACCACCTTCTCTCCTTCTGGCAGTTTCTGGCGGCTTTGGGCCCAAGTTCCAGTTTTGGTCTCTTTTGGTCCCCTTTTGCTTACCGGCAAAGGAAGACGTGCGAAACTCGTCTCAGCCCACTGAAACTCCTTGAATATCACTCCTACGACTCAAAGGAAGCCTTTCTCACCACCTTCTCTCCTTCTGGCAGTTTCTTGCGCCTTTGGACCTAAGTTCCAGTTTTGGTCTCTTTTGTTCCCCTTTTGCTTACCGGCAAAGAAAGACGTGTGAAACTCATCTCAGCCCACTGAAACTCCTTGAATATCACTCCAATGACTCAAAGGAAGGCTTTCTTACCACCTTCTCTCCTTCTGGCAGTTTCTGGCGCCTTTGGACCTAAGTTCTAGTTTTAGTCTCTTTTTGTCCACTTTTGCTTACCGGCAAACGAAGATGTGCGAAACTCGTCTCAGCCCACTGAAACTCCTTGAATATCACTCCATAGACTCAAAGGAAGGCTTTCTCACCTATTTCTCCCCTTCTGGCACTCTCTGGGACCTTTGGACCCAAGTTCCACTTTTGGTCTCTTTTTGTCCCCTTTTGCTTACCGACAAAGGGAGACTTCCGAAACACGTCTAGGCACTTGAAACTCCAAGAATATCACTCTTAGGACTCGGAGGAAGGCTTTCTTACAACCTTCTCTCCTTCTGGCAGTTTCTGGCGGCTTTGGGCCCAAGTTCCAGTTTTGGTATCTTTTGGTTCCCTTTTGCTTACCGGCAAAGGAAGACGTGCGAAACTCGTCTCAGCCCACTGAAACTCCTTGAATATCACTGCATGGACTCAAAGGATGGCTTTCTCACCACTTTCTCCCCTTCTGACTCTTTCTGGCACCTTTGGACCCAAGTTCCAGTTTTGGTCTCTTTTGGTCCCCTTTTGCTTACTGGCAAAGGAAGACGTGCGAAACTCGTCTCAGCCTACTGAAACTCCTTGAATATCACTCCTAGGACTCAAAGGAAGCCTTTCTCACCACCTTCTCTC
Organism: Abrus pulchellus subsp. cantoniensis; assembly: GCA_024086825.1. NCBI lineage: Eukaryota > Viridiplantae > Streptophyta > Magnoliopsida > Fabales > Fabaceae > Abrus > Abrus pulchellus. The sequence continues at coordinate 20,473,494 of CM044051.1, forward strand.
CTTCTGGCAGTTTCTGGCGCCTTTGGACCTACGTTCCAGTTTTGGTCTCTTTTGGTCCCCTTTTGCTTACTGGCAAAGGAAGTCGTGCGAAACTCGTCTTAGGCCAATGAAACTCCTTGAACATCACTCCTAGGACTCAAAGGAAGGTTTTCTTACCACCTTCTCTCCTTCGGGCAGTTTCTGGGACCTTTGGACCCAAGTTCCAGTTTTAGTCTCTTTTTGTCCCCTTTTGCTTACCGGCAAAGGAAGATGTGCGAAACTCATCTCAGGCCACTGAAACTCGTTGAATATCTCTCCATGGACTCAAAGGAACGCTTTCTCACCACTTTCTCCCCTTCTGCACTTTCTGGGACTTTTGTTTCAGTTTTGGTCTCTTTTTGGCCCCCTTTTGCTTACCAGCAAAGGAAGACGTGCGAAACTAGTCTCAGGCCACTGAAACTCCTTGAATATCACTCCATGGTCTCAAAGGAAGCCTTTCTCACAACCTTCTCCCCTTTTGGCACTTTCTGGCACCTTTGGACCTAGGTTCCAGTTTTGGTCACTTTTGCTTACCGACAAAGGAAGACGTGCAAAACTTGTCTCAGCCCACTGAAACTCTTTGAATATCACTCCAATAAGTCAAAGGAAGGCTTGCTCACCGCCTTCTCCTCTTCTGTCACTTTCTGGCGCCCTTGGACCCAAGTTCCAGTTTTGGTCTCTTTTGGTCCCCATTTGCTTACCGGTAAAAGAAGACGTGCAAAACTCGTCTAGGCCACTGAAACTCCTTGGATATCACTCCTAGGATACAAAGGAAGGCTTTCTTACTACCTTCTCTCCTTCTGGCAATGTCTGGCGCATTTGGACCCATGTTCCAGTTTTGGTCTATTTTGGTCTCCTTTTGCATACCGACAAAGGGAGGTTTCCGAAACTCGTCTATGCCACTAAAACTGCTTAAATATCACTCCTAGGACTCAAAAGAAGGCTTTCTTACCACCTTCTCTCCTTCTGGCACTTTCTGGGGCCTTTGGACCCAAGTTCCATGCGTGGTCTCTTTCGGTCCCCTTTTGCTTACCGGCAAAGGAAGACGTGCAAAACTCGTCTCAGGCCACTGAAACTCCTTTAATATCACTCCATGGACTCAAAGGATGGATTTCTCACCACTTTCTCCCCTTTTGACACTTTCTGGCACCTTTCGACCCAAGTTCCAGTTTTGGTCTCTTTTGGTCCCCTTTTGCTTACCGGCAAAGGAAGACGTGCGAAACTCGTCTCAACCCACTGAAACTCCTTGAATATCACTCCTAGGACTCAAAGGAAGCCTTTCTCACCACCTTGTCTCCTTCTGGCAGTTTCTGGCACCTTTGGACCCAAGTTCCAGTTTTGGTCTCTTTTGGTTCCCTTTTGCTTACCGGTAAAGGAAGACGTGTGAAACTCGTCTCAACCCACTGAAACTCCTTGAATATCACTCCAAGGACTCAAAGAAAGGCTTTCTTACCACCTTTTCTCCTTCTGGCAGTTTCTGGCGCCTTTGGACCCAAGTTCCAGTTTTGGTCTCTTTTAGTCCCCTTTTGCTTACCGACAAAGGGAGACTTTCGAAACACGTCTAGGCACTTGAAACTCCAAGAATATCACTCTTAGGACTCGAAGGAAGGCTTTCTTACCACCTTCTCTCCTTCTGGCAGTTTCTGGCGGCTTTGGGCCCAAGTTCCAGTTTTGGTATCTTTTGGTCCCCTTTTGCTTACCGGCAAAGAAAGACGTGCGAAACTCATCTCAGCCCACTGAAACTCCTTGAATATCACTGCATGGACTCAAAGGATGGCTTTCTCACCACTTTCTCCCCTTCTGACACTTTCTGGCACCTTTCGACCCAAGTTCCAGTTTTGGTCTCTTTTGGTCCCCTTTTGCTTACCGGCAAAGGAAAACGTGTGAAACTAATCTCAGGCCACTGAAACACTTTGAATATCACTCCTAGGACTCAAAGGAAGGCTTTCTTACCACCTTCTCTCCTTCTGGCAGTTTTGGGCACCTTTGGACCTAAGTTCCAGTTTTGGTCTCTTTTGGTCCCCTTTTGCTTACCGACAAAGGGAGACTTCCGAAACATGTCTAGGCCACTGAAACTCCTTGAATATCACTCTTAGGACTCGGAGGAAGGCTTTCATACCACCTTCTCTCCTTCTGGCAGTTTCTGCCGGCTTTGGGCCCAAGTTCTAGTTTTGGTATCTTTTGGTCCCCTTTTGCTTACCGGCAAAAGAAGACGTGCGAAACTCGTCTCAGCCCACTGAAACTCCTTGAATATCACTGCATGGACTCAAAGGATGGCTTTCTCACCACTTTCTCCCCTTCTGGCAGTTTCTGGCACCTTTGGACCCAAGTTCCAGTTTTGGTCTCTTTTGGTCCCCTTTTGCTTACCGGCAAAGGAAGACGTGCGAAACTCATCTCAGGCCACTGAAACTCCTTGAATATCATTCCTAGGACTCAAAGGAAGGTTTTCTTACCACCTTCTCTCCTTCTGGCAGTTTCTGGCGCCTTTGGAATCAAGTTCCAGTTTTGGTCTCTTTTGGTCCCCTTTTGCTTATTGGCAAAGGAAGACGTGCGAAACTCGTCTCAGGCCACTGAACCCCTTGAATATCAATCGATGGACTCAAAGGAAGCCTTACTCAACACTTTCTCCCCTTCTGGCACTTTCTGGCGCCTTTGGACCCAAGTTCCAGTTTTGGTCTCTTTTGGTCCCCTTTTGCTTACCAGGAAAGGAAGTCGTGCGAAAATCATCTCAGGCCACTAGATCACCTTGAATATGACTTCATGGACTTAGGCTTTCTCACCACCTTCTCCCCTTCTGGCAGTTTCTTGTGCCTTTGGACCCAAGTTCTTGTTTTGGTCTCTTTTGCTATCCGGCAAAGGAAGACGTGCGAAACTCATCTCAAGCCATTGAAACTACTTGAATATCACTCCTAGGACTCAAACGAAGGCTTTCTCACCACCTTCTCTCCTTCTGGGACACTCCGGCGCCTTTGGACCCAAGTTCTAATTTTGGTCTCTTTTGGCCCCCTTTTGCTTACCAGGAAAGGAAGACGTGCGAAACTCGTCTAGGCCACTGAAACTCCTTGGATATCACTCCTAGGATATAAAGGAAGGCTTTCTTACCACCTTCTCTCGTTCTGGCAATTTCTGGCGCCTTTGGACCCATGTTCCAGTTTTGGTCTCTTTTGGTCCCCTTTTGCTTACCGACAAAGGGAGACTTCCGAAACACGTCTAGGCACTTGAAACTCCAAGAATATCACTCTTAGGACTCGGAGGAAGGCTTTCTTACCACCTTCTCTGATGTGGACATAAGGAGTGAAGCTCAGGCCCAAACCCAAGTCCAAGACCAACCGCGGGCCCAAGCAGTCCAAGATCTATGACAAGGCTTAGGAGGGCCCATGACAAGAGCTAGATCAAGGAAGGCCCAAGAATCTCTACAACACATGCTGAGCATCATGCTAGAAGCCCAACCCCAATGTGAGGCCCAACACCCAGATGAAGTCGAACACTTGAATTCTAAAGTGTACACATGCATAGCCCACTTACAATGAAGGAAGAGTCCAAAGTTTCAATCTGAATTTTGAAGACTTTTTATTTATTTTGGAAGACTTTTTATTTATTTTGGTACTTTGTGTAAAAAAAAAACATGTTACTATGCTTTATTGTCTATTATAGGATTTGAACCCTTGCACCTTAGGATGTAATATGCTCGCTTAACCACTAGAACATATACATCATGTTTGTGCTAAAGGGATTAGTTTTTGTTTTTATATGTCGAAGTCCATGTGGACAAACTCCAAAACTGAATTGTACTAAAACACTTGAAAATCATTTTGAGGATATACATGATTGAAATCAGATTATAGTGAGAATTATTCTCTGCTAGGGTTCTTCCTTGCAACCTCCGATCTTATCAAGAATTCATTCGTTCTTGTGGCGATCTTGTTGGCTTATCAAACATCCTTGTTTGTGGCGCCTTCCCTATCATATTTCCTTCCTTTTATTCTCTTTACAAGGTATGAATTTCAATTTTTTTATTTTTTTCCCAATTCTGAATTTTAAGGATCATAGTATTCTCTTCCAAACAAACCCCAAATTAAACCCAGAATAAATTTTATCCATATCTTGCGTTATACAAATCCAAATTAAGTGATTCTTGAGTCAAAATTAAGGTTCACAACGTGAATATTCCTCTCATTTTTGAATCACCCATTTTCGAGTTTTGCAGCTCGAGATACGTCCTAGTCCTAGTAGGTCCGGAATTCAAGAGGCTTAGGGAAATCCTCATCATTCTCTCCTTCTGGCAGTTTCTAGCGGCTTTGGGCCCAAGTTCCAGTTTTGGTATCTTTTGGTCCCCTTTTGCTTACCGGCAAAGGAAGACGTGCGAAACTCGTCTCAGCCCACTGAAACTCCTTGAATATCACTGCATGGACTCAAAGGATGGCTTTCTCACCACTTTCTCCCCTTCTGACACTTTTTGGCACCTTTGGACCCAAGTTCCAGTTTTGGTCTCTTTTGGTCCCCTTTTGCTTACCGGCAAAGGAAAACGTGTGAAACTTATCTCAGGCCACTGAAACTCCTTGAATATCACTCGTAGGACTCAAAGGAAGGCTTTCTTACCACCTTCTCTCCTTCTGGCACCTTTGGACCTAAGTTTCAGTTTTGGCCTCTTTTTGTCCCCTTTTGCTTTCCGGCAAAGGAAGACGTGCGAAACTCGACTCAGGCCACTGAAACTCGTTGAATATCTTTCCATGGACTCAAAGGAACGCTTTCTCACCACTTTCTCCCCTTCTGGCACTTTCTGGGACCTTTGGACCCAAGTTCCAGTTTTAGTCTCTTTTTGTCCCCTTTTGCTTACCGGCAAAAGAAGACCTGCGAAACTCGTCTCAGGCCACTGAAACTCCTTAAATATCACTCCTAGGACTCAAAGGAAGGCTTTCTTACCACCTTCTCTCCTTCTGGTACATTCTGGGGCCTTTGGACCCAAGCTCCAGTTGTCGTCTCTTTTGGTCCTTTTTCACTTACCGGCAAAGGAAGACGTGCGAAACTCATCTCAGGCCACTGAAACTCCTTGAATATCACTTCTAGGACTCAAAGGAAGCCTTTCTCAACACCTTCTCCCCTTCTGGCACTTTCTGGTGCCTTTGGACCCAAGTTCCACTTTTGGACTCTTTTGATCCCCTTTTACTTACCGACAAAGGGAGACTTCCGAAACTCGTCTAGGCCACTGAAACTCCTTGAATAGCACTCCTAGGACTCAAAGGAAGGCTTTCTTACCACCTTCTCTCCTTCTGGTAGTTTCTGGCACCTTTGGACCTAAGTTTCAGTTTTGTTCTCTTTTTGTCCCCTTTTGCTTTCCGGCAAAGCAAGACGTGCGAAACTCCTCTCTGGCCACTGGAACTCCTTGAATATCACACAATGGACTCAAAGGAAGCCTGTCTCACCCCCTTCTCCTCTTCTGGCACTTTCTTGGCGCCTTTGGACCTAAGTTCCAGTGTTGATCTCTTTTTGTTCCCTTTTGCTTACTGACAAAGGGAGACTTCCGAAACATGTCTAGGCCACTGAAACTCCTTGAATATCACTCTTAGGACTCGGAGGTAGGCTTTCATACCACCTTCTCTCCTTCTGGCAGTTTCTGGCGCTTTGGGCCCAAGTTCTAGTTTTGGTATCTTTTGGTCCCCTTTTGCTTACCGGCAAAGTAAGACGTGCGAAACTCGTCTCAGCCCACTGAAACTCCTTGAATATCACTGCATGGACTCAAAGGATGGCTTTCTCACCACTTTCTCCCCTTCTGGCAGTTTCTGGCACCTTTGGACCCAAGTTCCAGTTTTGGTCTCTTTTGGTCCCCTTTTGCTTACCGGCAAAGGAAGACGTGCGAAACTCGTCTCAGGCCATTGAACCCCTTGAATATCAATCGATGGACTCAAAGGAAGCCTTTCTCAACACCTTCTCCCCTTCTGGCACTTTCTGGCGCCTTTGGACTTAGGCTCCAGTTTTGGTCTCTTTTGCTTACCGGCAAAGGAAGACGTGCAAAACTTGTCTCAGGCCATTGAAACTCCTTGAATATCACTCCAAGAAGTCAAAGGAAGGCTTGCTCACCGCCTTCTCCTCTTCTGTCACTTTCTGGCGCCCTTTTGCTTACCGGTAAAGGAAGATGTGCGAAACTCATCTAGGCTACTGAAACTCCTTGGATATCACTCCTAGGATACAAAGGAAGGCTTTCTTACCACCTTCTCTCCTTCTAGCAGTTTCTGGAGCCTTTGGACCCATGTTCCAGTTTTGGTCTCTTTTGGTGCCCCTTTGCTTACCGACAAAGGGAGACTTTCGAAACACGTCTAGGCACTTGAAACTCTAAGAATATCACTCTTAGGACTCGGAGGAAGGCTTTTTTACCACCTTCTCTCCTTCTGGCAGTTTCTGGCGGCTTTGGGCCGAAGTTCCAGTTTTGGTATCTTTTGGTCCCCTTTTGCTTACCGGCAAAGCAAGACGTGCGAAACTCGTCTCAGCCCACTGAAACTCCTTGAATATCACTGCATGGACTCAAAGGATGGCTTTCTCACCACTTTCTCCCTTTCTGACACTTTCTGGCACCTTTCGACCCAAGTTCCAGTTTTGGTCTCTTTTGGTCCCCTTTTGCTTACCGGCAAAGGAAGACGTGCGAAACTCGTCTCAACCCACTGAAACTCCTTGAATATCACTCCAAGGACTCAAAGAAAGGCTTTCTTACCACCTTTTCTCCTTCTGGCAGTTTCTGGCGCCTTTGGACCCAAGTTCCAGTTTTGGTCTCTTTTAGTCCCCTTTTGCTTACCGAAAAAGGGAGACTTTCGAAACACATCTAGGCACTTGAAACTCCAAGAATATCACTCTTAGGACTCGGAGGAAGGCTTTCTTACCACCTTCTCTCCTTCTGGCAGTTTCTGGCGGCTGTGGGCCCAAGTTCCAGTTTTGGTATCTTTTGGTCCCCTTTTGCTTACCGGCAAAGAAAGACGTGCGAAACACATCTCAGCCCACTGAAACTCCTTGAATATCACTGCATGGACTCAAAGGATGGCTTTCTCACCACTTTCTCCCCTTCTGACACTTTCTGGCACCTTTCGACCCAAGTTCCAGTTTTGGTCTCTTTTGGTCCCCTTTTGCTTACCGGCAAAGGAAGACGTGCGAAACTCGTCTCAACCCACTGAAACTCCTTGAATATCACTCCAAGGACTCAAAGAAAGGCTTTCTTACCACCTTTTCTCCTTCTGGCAGTTTCTGGCGCCTTTGGACCCAAGTTCCAGTTTTGGTCTCTTTTAGTCCCCTTTTGCTTACCGACAAAGGGAGACTTTCGAAACACATCTAGGCACTTGAAACTCCAAGAATATCACTCTTAGGACTCGGAGGAAGGCTTTCTTACCACCTTCTCTCCTTACGCGATTCGCTACTGTGGGCCCAAGTTCCAGTTTTGGTATCTTTTGGTCCCCTTTTGCTTACCGGCAAAGAAAGACGTGCGAAACACATCTCAGCCCACTGAAACTCCTTGAATATCACTGCATGGACTCAAAGGATGGCTTTCTCACCACTTTCTCCCCTTCTGACACTTTCTGGTACCTTTCGACCCAAGTTCCAGTTTTGGTCTCTTTTGGTCCCCTTTTGCTTACCGGCAAAGGAAAACGTGCGAAACTCGTCTCAACCCACTGAAACTCCTTGAATATCACTCCTAGGACTCAAAGGAAGCCTTTCTCACCACCTTGTCTCCTTCTGGCAGTTTCTGGCACCTTTGGACCCAAGTTCCAGTTTTGGTCTCTTTTGGTTCCCTTTTGCTTACCGGTAAAGGAAGACGTGTGAAACTCGTCTCAACCCACTGAAACTCCTTGAATATCACTCCAAGGACTCAAAGAAAGGCTTTCTTACCACCTTTTCTCCTTCTCGCAGTTTCTGGCGCCTTTGGACCCAAGTTCTAGTTTTGGTCTCTTTTAGTCCCCTTTTGCTTACCGTCAAAGGAAAACGTGTGAAACTAATCTCAGGCCACTGAAACACTTTGAATATCACTCCTAGGACTCAAAGGAAGGCTTTCTTACCACCTTCTCTCCTTCTGGCAGTTTTGGGCACCTTTGGACCTAAGTTCCAGTTTTGGTCTCTTTTGGTCCCCTTTTGCTTATCGTCAAAGGAAAACGTGTGAAACTTATCTCAGGCCACTGAAACTCCTTGAATATCACTCCTAGGACTCAAAGGAAGGCTTTCTTACCACCTTCTCTCCTTCTGGAAGTTTCTGGCACCTTTGGACCTAAGTTTCAGTTTTGTTCTCTTTTTGTCCCCTTTTGCTTTCCGGCAAAGCAAGACGTGCGAAACTCCTCTCTGGCCACTGGAACTCCTTGAATATCACTCCTAGGACTCAAAGGAAGGCTTTCTTACCACCTTCTCTCCTTCTGATACATTCTGGGGCCTTTGGACCCAAGCTCTAGTTGTGGTCTCTTTTGGTCCTTTTTCGCTTACCGGCAAAGGAAGAAGTGCGAAACTCATCTCAGGCCACTGAAACTCCTTGAATATCACTTCTAGGACTCAAAGGAAGCCTTTCTCAACACCTTCTCCCCTTCTGGCACTTTCTGGTGCCTTTGGACCCAAGTTCCACTTTTGGACTCTTTTGATCCCCTTTTACTTACCGACAAAGGGAGACTTCCGAAACTCGTCTAGGCCACTGAAACTCCTTGAATATCCTTCCTAGGACTCAAAGGAAGGCTTTCTTACCACCTTCTCTCCTTCTGGCAGTTTCTGGTACCTTTGGACCCAAGTTCCAGTTTTGGTCTCTTTTGGTCCCCTTTTGCTTACCGGCAAAGGAAGACGTGCGAAACTCGTCTCAGGCTATTGAAACTCCTTCAATATCACTCTTAGGACTCAAAGGAAGGCTTTCCTACCACCTTCTCTCCTTCTTGCAGTTTCTGGGACCTTTGGACCCAAGTTCCAGTTTTACTCTCTTTTTGTCCCCTTTTGCTTACCGGCAAAGGAAGACGTCGAAACTCGACTCAGGCCACTGAAACTCGTTGAATATCTCTCCATGGACTCAAAGGAACGCTTTCTCACCACTTTTTCCCCTTCTGGCACTTTCTGGGACCTTTGGACCCAAGTTCTAATTTTGGTCTCCTTTTGTCCCCTTGTGCTTACCGTCAAAGGAAAACGTGTGAAACTTATCTCAGGCCACTGAAACTCCTTGAATAGCACTCCTAGGACTCAAAGGAAGGCTTTCTTACCACCTTCTCTCCTTCTGGAAGTTTCTGGCACCTTTGGACCTAAGTTTCAGTTTTGTTCTCTTTTTGTCCCCTTTTGCTTTCCGGCAAAGCAAGACGTGCGAAACTCCTCTCTGGCCACTGGAACTCCTTGAATATCACACAATGGACTCAAAGGAAGCCTGTCTCACCCCCTTCTCCTCTTCTGGCACTTTCTTGGCGCCTTTGGACCTAAGTTCCAGTTTTGGTCTCTTTTTGTTCCCTTTTGCTTACTGACAAAGGGAGACTTCCGAAACATGTCTAGGCCACTGAAACTCCTTGAATATCACTCTTAGGACTCGGAGGTAGGCTTTCATACCACCTTCTCTCCTTCTGGCAGTTTCTGGCGGCTTTGGGCCCAAGTTCTAGTTTTGGTATCTTTTGGTCCCCTTTTGCTTACCGGCAAAGGAAGACGTGCGAAACTCGTCTCAGCCCACTGAAACTCCTTGAATATCACTGCATGGACTCAAAGGATGGCTTTCTCACCACTTTCTCCCCTTCTGGCACCTTTGGACCCAAGTTCCAGTTTTGGTCTCTTTTGGTCCCCTTTTGCTTACCGGCAAAGGAAAACGTGCGAAACTCGTCTCAGGCCACTGAACCCCTTGAATATCAATCGATGGACTCAAAGGAAGCCTTTCTCAACACCTTCTCCCCTTCTGGCACTTTTTGACGCCTTTGGACTTAGGCTCCAGTTTTGGTCCCTTTTGCTTACCGGCAAAGGAAAACGTGCAAAACTTGTCTCAGGCCACTGAAACTCCTTGAATATCACTCCAAGAAGTCAAAGGAAGGCTTGCTCACCGCCTTCTCCCCTTCTGTCACTTTCTGGCGCCCTTTTGCTTACCGGTAAATGAAGACGTGCGAAAAGGAAGGCTTTCTTACCACCTTCTCTCCTTCTAGCAGTTTCTGGAGCCTTTGGACCCATGTTCCAGTTTTGGTCTCTTTTGGTCCCCCTGTGCTTACCGACAAAGGGAAACTTCCGAAACTCATGTAGGCCACTAAAACTCCTTAAATATCATTCTTAGGACTCAAAGGAAGGCTTTCTTACCACCTTCTCTCCTTCTGGCACTTTCTGGGGCCTTTGGACCCAAGTTCCAGTTGTGGTCTCTTTTGGTCCCCTTTTGCTTACCGGCAAAGGAAGACGTGCGAAAGTCGTCTCAGGCCACTGAACCCCTTGAATATCAATCGATGGACTCAAAGGAAGCCTTACTCAACACCTTCTCCCCTTCTGGCACTTTCTGGCGCCTTTGGACCCAAGTTCCAGTTGTGGTCTCTTTTGGTCCCCTTTTGCTTACCGGCAAAGGAAGACGTGCGAAAGTCGTCTCAGGCCACTGAACCCCTTGAATATCAATCGATGGACTCAAAGGAAGCCTTACTCAACACCTTCTCCCCTTCTGGCACTTTCTGGCGCCTTTGGACCCAAGTTCCAGTTTTGGTCTCTTTTGTTCCCCTTTTGCTTACCGGCAAAGGAAGTCGTGCGAAAATCATCTCAGGCCACTAAATCACCTTGAATATGACTCCATGGACTCAAAGGAAGGTTCTCTCACCACCTTCTCCCCTTCTGGCAGTTTCTTGTGGCTTTGGACCCAAGTTCTTGTTTTGGTCTCTTTTGGTCTCTTTTGCTTTCCGGCAAAGGAAGACGTGCAAAACTCATCTCAAGCCATTGAAACTACTTGAATATCACTCCTAGGAGTCAAACGAAGGCTTTCTCACCACCTTCTCTCCTTTTGGTACATTCCGGCGCCTTTGGACCCAAGTTCTAATTTTGGTCTCTTTTGGCCCCCTTTTGCTTACCGGGAAAGGAAGACGTGCGAAACTAGTCTCAGGCAACTGAAACTCCTTGAATATCACTCCATGGACTCAAAGGAAGCCTTTCTCACCACCTTCTCCCCTTCTGGCACTTTCTGGCGCCTTTGGACTTAGGCTCCAGTTTTGGTCTCTTTTGCTTTCCGGCAAAGGAAGACGTGCAAAACTTGTCTCAGGCCACTGAAACTCCTTGAATATCACTCCAAGAAGTCAAAGGAAGGCTTGCTCACCGCCTTCTCCCCTTCTGTCACTTTCTGGCGCCTTTGGACCCAAGTTCCAGTTTTGGTCTCTTTTGGTCCCCTTTTGCTTACCGGTAAAGGAAGACGTGCGAAACTCGTCTAGGCCACTGAAACTCCTTGGATATCACTCCTAGGATACAAAGGAAGGCTTTCTTACCACCTTCTCTCCTTCTAGCAGTTTCTGGAGCCTTTGGACCCATGTTCCAGTTTTGGTCTCTTTTGGTCCCCCTTTGCTTACCGACAAAGGGAAACTTCCGAAACTCATCTAGGCCACTACAACTCCTTGAATATCACTCCTAGGACACAAAGGAAGGCTTTCTTACCACCTTCTCTCCTTCTGGCACTTTCTGGGGCCTTTGGACCCAAGTTCCAGTTGTGGTCTCTTTTGGTCCCTTTTTGCTTATCGGCAAACGAAGACGTGCGAAACTTGTCTCAAGCCACTGAAACTCCTTGAATATCACTCCATGGACTCAAAGGAAGGCTTTCTCACCACTTTCTCCCCTTCTGGCACTTTCTGGGACCTTTGGACCCAAGTTCCAATTTTGGTCTCTTTTTGTCCTCTTTTGCTTACCGTCAAAGGAAGACGTGCGAAACTCATCTCAGCCCACTAAAACTCCTTGAATATCATTGCATGGACTCAAAGGATGGCTTTCTCACCACTTTCTCCCCTCCTGACACTTTCTGGCACCTTTGGACCCAAGTTCCAGTTTTGGTCTCTTTTGGTCCCCTTTTGCTTACCGGCAAAGGAAGACGTGCGAAACTCGTCTTAGCCCACTGAAACTCCTTGAATATCACTCCTAGGACTCAAAGGAAGGCTTTCTTACCACCTACTCTCCTTCTTGCAGTTTCTGGCGCCTTTGGACCCAAGTTCCAGTTTTGGTCTCTTTTGGTCCCCTTTTGCTTATCGGCAAAGGAAGACGTGCGAAACTAGTCTCAGGCCACTGAAACACCTTAAATATCACTCCGAGGACTCAAAGGAAGGCTTTCTTACCACCTTCTCTCCTTCTGGTACATTCTGGGGCCTTTGGACCCAAGTTCCAGTTGTGGTCTGTTTTGGTGCTTTTTTGCTTACTGGCAAAGGAAGACGTGCGAAACTCATCACAGGCCACAGAAACTCCTTGAATATCACTCCATGGACTCAAAGGAAGCCTTTCTCAACACCTTCTCCCCTTCTGGCACTTTTTGGCGCCTTTGGACCCAAGTTCCACTTTTGGACTCTTTTGATCCCCCTTTGCTTACCGACAAAGGGAGACTTCCGAAACTCGTCTAGGCCACTGAAACTTCTTGAATATCCTTCCTAGGACTCAAAGGAAGGCTTTCTTACCACCTTCTCTCCTTCTGGCAGTTTCTGGTTTCTTTGGACCCAAGTTCCAGTTTTGGTCTCTTTTGGTCCCCTTTTGCTTACCGGCAAAGGAAGACGTGCAAAACTCGTCTCAGGCCACTGAAACTCCATGAATACCACTCTTAGAACTCAAAGGAAGGTTTTCCTACCACCTTCTCTCCTCTGGCAGTTTCTGGGACCTTTGGACCCAAGTTCCAGTTTTAGTCTCTTTTTGTCCCCTTTTGCTTACCGGCAAAGGATGCCGTCAAAGGAAAACGTGTGAAACTTATCTCAGGCCACTGAAACTCCTTGAATATCACTCCTAGGACTCAAAGGAAGGCTTTCTTACCACCTTCTCTCCTTCTGGCAGTTTCTGGCACCTTTGGACCCAAGTTCCAGTTTTGGTCTCTTTTGGCCCCCTTTTCCTTGCTGGCGAAGGAAGACGTGCGAAACTCGTCTCAGGCCACTGAACCCCTTGAATATCAATCGATGGACTCAAAGGAAGCCTTACTCAACACCTTCTCCCCTTCTGGCAGTTTCTGGCGCCTTTGGACCCAAGTTTCAGTTTTGGTCTCATTTGGTCCCCTTTTGCTTACCGGCAAAGGAAGTCATGCGAAAATCATCCTAGGGCACTAAATCACCTTGAATATGACTCCATGGACTCAAAGGGAGGCTTTCTCACTACCTTCTCCCCTTCTTGCAGTTTCTTGTGCCTTTGGACCCAAGTTCTTGTTTTGGTCTCCTTTGCTTTCCGGCAAAGGAAAACGTGCGAAACTCATCTCAAGCCATTATAACTACTTGAATATCACTCCTAGGACTCAAACGAAGGCTTTCTCACCCACTTCTCTCCTTCTGGCACATTCCGGCGCCTTTGGACCCAAGTTCCAGTTTTGGTCTCTTTTGGTCCCCTTTTGCTTACTGGCAAAGGAAGACGTACGAAACTCGTCTCAGGCCACTGAACCCCTTGAATATAAATCCATGGACTCAAAGGAAGGCTTTCTCATCACTTTCTCCCCTTCTGGCACTTTCTGGGACCTTTGGACCCAAGTTCCAATTTTGGTCTCTTTTTGTCCCCTTTTGCTTACCGTCAAAGGAAGACATGCGAAACTCATCTCGGGCCACTGAAACTCCTTGAGTATCACACAACGGACTGAAAGGAAGCCTGTCTTACCACCTTCTCCCCTTCTGTCACTTTCTGGCGCCTTTGGACCCATGTTCCAGTTTTGGTCTCTTTTGGTCCCCTTTTTCTTACCGATAAAGGAAGACGTGCGAAACTCGTCTAGGCCACTGAAACTCCTTAGATATCACTCCTAGGATACAAAGGAAGGCTTTCTTACCACCTTCTCTCCTTCTGGCAGTTTCTGGCGCCTTTGGATCCATGTTCCAGTTTTGGTCTCTTTTGGTCCCTTTTTGCTTACCGACAAAGGGAGACTTCCGAAACATGTCTAGGCCACTGAAACTCCTTGAATATCACTCTTAGGACTCGGAGGTAGGCTTTCATACCACCTTCTCTCCTTCTGGCAGTTTCTGGCACCTTTGGACCTAAGTTTCAGTTTTGTTCTCTTTTTGTCCCCTTTTGCTTTCCGGCAAAGTAAGACGTGCGAAACTCCTCTCTGGCCACTGGAACTCCTTGAATATCACACAATGGACTCAAATGAAGCCTGTCTCACCCCCTTCTCCTCTTCTGACACTTTCTTGGCGCCTTTGGACCTAAGTTCCAGTTTTGGTCTCTTTTTGTTCCCTTTTGCTTACTGACAAAGGGAGACTTCCGAAACATGTCTAGGCCACTGAAACTCCTTGAATATCACTCTTAGGACTCGGAGGTAGGCTTTCATACCACCTTCTCTCCTTCTGGCAGTTTCTGGCGGCTTTGGGCCCAAGTTCTAGTTTTGGTATCTTTTGGTCCCCTTTTGCTTACCGGCAAAGGAAGACGTGCGAAACTCGTCTCAGCCCACTGAAACTCCTTGAATATCACTGCATGGACTCAAAGGATGGCTTTCTCACCACTTTCTCCCCTTCTGGCAGTTTCTGGCACCTTTGGACCCAATTTCCAGTTTTGGTCTCTTTTGGTCCCCTTTTCTTACCGGCAAAGGAAGACGTGCGAAACTCGTCTCAGGCCACTGAACCCCTTGAATATCAATCGATGGACTGAAAGGAAGCCTTTCTCAACACCTTCTCCCATTCTGGCACTTTCTGGAGCCTTTGGACTTAGGCTCCAGTTTTGGTCTCTTTTGCTTACCGGCAAAGGAAGACGTGCAAAACTTGTCTCAGGCCACTGAAACTCCTTGAATATCACTCCAAGAAGTCAAAGGAAGGCTTGCTCACCGCCTTCTCCCCTTCTGTCACTTTCTGGCGCCCTTTTGCTTACCGGTAAAGGAAGACGTGCGAAACTCATCTAGGCTACTGAAACTCCTTGGATATCACTCCTAGGATACAAAGGAAGGCTTTCTTACCACCTTCTCTCCTTCTGGCAGTTTTGGGCACCTTTGGACCTAAGTTCCAGTTTTGGTCTCTTTTGGTCCCCCTGTGCTTACCGACAAAGGGAAACTTCCGAAACTCATCTAGGCCACTAAAACTCCTTAAATATCACTCCTAGGACTCAAAGGAAGGCTTTCTTACCACCTTCTCTCCTTCTGGCACTTTCTGGGGCCTTTGGACCTAAGTTCTAGTTGTGGTCTCTTTTGGTCCCCTTTTGCTTACCGGTGAAGGAAGACATGCGAAACTCATCTCAGGCCACTGAAACTCCTTGAATATCAATCCATGGAAGGCTTTCCTAGGACTCAAAGGAAGGCTTTCTTACCACCTTCCCTCCTTCTGGCAGTTTCTGGCGCCTTTGGACCCAAGTTCCAGTTTTGGTCTCTTTTGGTCCCCTTTTGCTTACCGATAAAGGAAGACGTGCGACACTCGTCTAGGCCACTGAAACTCATTGGATATCACTCCTAGGATACAAAGGAAGGCTTTCTTACCACCTTCTCTCCTTCTGGCAGTTTCTGGCGCCTTTGGATCCATGTTCCAGTTTTGGTCTCTTGTGGTCCCTTTTTGCTTACCGACAAAGGGAGACTTTCGAAACTCATCTAGGCAACTGAAACTCCTTAAATATCACTCCTAGGACTCAAAGGAAGGCTTTCTTACCACCTTCTCTCCTTCTGGCAGTTTCTGGCGCCTTTGGATCCATGTTCCAGATTTGGTCTCTTGTGGTCCCTTTTTGCTTACCGACAAAGGGAGACTTCCAAAACTCATCTAGGCCGCTGAAACTCCTTAAATATCACTCCTAGGACTCAAAGGAAGGCTTTCTTACCACCTTCTCTCCTCTAGCAGTTTCTGGCACCTTTGGACTCAAGTTCCAGTTTTGGTCTCTTTTGGTCCTCTTTTGCTTACCGTCAAAGGAAGACGTGCGAAACTCGTCTCAGCCCACTTAAACTCCTTGAATATCACTGCATGGACTCAAAGGATGGCTTCCTCACAACTTTCTCCCCTTCTGGCACCTTTGGACCCAAGTTCCAGTTTTGGTCTCATTTGTTCCCCTTTTGCTTACCGGGAAAGGAAGACGTGTGAAACTCGTCTCAGCCCACTGAACCTCCTTGAATATCACTCCCAGGACTCAAAGGAATGCTTTCTTACCACCTTCTTTCCTTCTGGCAGTTTCTGGCGCCTTTGGACCCAAGTTCCAGTTTTGGTCTCTTTTGGTCCCCTTTTGCTTACCGGCAAAGGAAGACGTGCGAAACTCGTCTCAGCCCACTGAAACTCCTTGAATATCACTGCATGGACTCAAAGGATGGCTTTCTCACCACTTTCTCCCCTTCTGGCAGTTTCTGGCACCTTTGGACCCAAGTTCCAGTTTTGGTCTCTTTTGGTCCCCTATTGCTTACCGCCAAAGAAAAACGTGCGAAACTAGTCTCAGGCCACTGAAACTCCTTGAATATCACTCCATGGACTCAAAGGAAGGCTTTCTCACCACTTTTCCCCTTCTGGCACTTTTTGGGACCTTTGGACCCAAGTTCCAATTTTGGTCTCTTTTTGTCCCTTTTTGCTTACCGTCAAAGGAAGACGTGAGAAACTCATTTGAGGCCACTGAAACTCCTTGAACATCACACAATGGACTCAAAGGAAGCCTGTCTTACCACCTTCTCCCCTTCTGGCACTTTCTGGCGCATTTGGACCCAAGTTCCAGTTTTGGTCTCTTTTGCTTACCGACAAAGGGAGACATCCGAAACATGTCTAGGCACTTGAAACTCCAAGAATATCACTCTTAGGACTCGGAGGAAGGCTTTCTTACCACCTTCTCTCCTTCTGGCAGTCTCTGGCGGCTTTGGGCCCAAGTTCCAGTTTTGGTATCTTTTGGTCCCCTTTTGCTTACCGGCAAAGGAAGACGTGCGAAACTCGTCTCAGCCCACTGAAACTCCTTGAATATCACTCCTAGGACTCAAAGGAAGGCTTTCTTACCACCTTCTCTCCTTCTGGCAGTTTCTGGCACCTTTGGGCCTAAGTTCTAGTTTTGGTCTCTTTTGGTCCCTTTTTGCTTACCAACAAAGGAAGACGTGCGAAACTCGTCTCAGGCCACTGAAACTCCTTGAATATCACTCCTAGGACTCAAAGGAAGGTTTTCTTACCACCTTCTCTCCTTCTGGCAGTTTCTGGGACCTTTGGACCTAAGTTCCAGTTTTAGTCTCTCTTTGTCCCCTTTTGCTTACCGGCAAAGGAAGACGTGCGAAACTGGTCTCAGGCCACTGAAACTCGTTGAATATCTCTCCATGGACTGAAAGGAACGCTTTCTCACCACTTTCTCTCCTTCTGGCACTTTCTGGGACCTTTGGACCGAAGTTCCACTTTTGGACTCTTTTGATCCCCTTTTGCTTACCGGGGAGACTTCCGAAACATGTCTAGGCCACCGAAACTCTTTGAATATTACACTTAGGACTCGGAGGGAGGCTTTCGTACCACCTTCTCTCCTTCTGGCAGTTTCTGGCGGCTTTGGGCCCAAGTTCTAGTTTTGGTATCTTTTGGTCCCCTTTTGCTTACCGGCAAAGGGAGACTTCCGAAACTCGTCTAGGCCACTGAAACTCCTTGAATATCCTTCCTAGGACTCAAAGGAAGGCTTCCTTACCACCTTCTCTCCTTCTGGCAGTTTCTGGTACCTTTGGATCCAAGTTCCAGTTTTGGTCTCTTTTGTTACCTTTTTGCTTATCGGCAAAGAAAGACGTGTGAAACTCGTCTCAGCCCACTGAAACTCATTGAATATCACTCCAAGGACTCAAAGGAAGGCTTTCTTACCACCTTCTCTCCATCTGGCAGTTTCTGGCGCCTATGCACCCAAGTTCCAGTTTTGGTCTCTTTTGGTCCCCTTTTGCTTACCTGCAAAGGAAGACGTGCGAAACTCGTCTCAGGCCACTGAACCCCTTGAATATCAATCGATGGACTCAAAGGAAGCCTTTCTCAACACCTTCTCCCCTTCTGGCACTTTCTGGCGCCTTTGGACCCAAGTTCCACTTTTGGACTCTTTTGATCCCCTTTTGCTTACCGACAAAGGGAGACTTCCGAAACTCGTCTAGGCCACTAGCTCCTTGAATATCCCTCCTAGGACTCAAAGGAAGGCTTTCTTAGCAACTTCTCTCCTTCTGGCAGTTTCTGGTACCTTTGGACCCAAGTTCCAGTTTTGGTCTCTTTTGGTCCCCTTTTGCTTACCGGCAAAGGAAGACGTGCGAAACTCATCTCAGGCCACTGAAACTCCTAGAATATCACTCCTAGGACTCAAAGGAAGCCTTTCTTACCACCTTCTCTCCTTCTGGCAGTTTCTGGCGCCTTTGGACCCAAGTTCCAGTTTTAGTATCTTTTTGTCCACTTTTGCTTACCGGCAAAGGAAGACGTGCGAAACTTGTCTCAGGCCATTGAAACTCGTTGAATATCTCTCCATGGACTCAAAGGAACGCTTTCTCACCACTTTCTCCCTTTCTGGCACTTTTTGGGACCTTTGGACCCAAGTTCCAATTTTGGTCTCTTTTTGTCCCCTTTTGCTTACCGTCAAAGGAAGACGTGTGAAACTCGTCTCAGTCCACTGAAACTCCTTGAATATCACACAATGGACTCAAAGGAAGGCTGTCTTACCACCTTCTCCCCTTCTGGCACTTTCTGGCGCCTTTGGACCAAAGTTCCAGTTTTGGTCTCTTTTGGTCCTTTTTTGCTTACCGGCAAAGGAAGACGTGCGATACTCGTCTCAGGCCACTGAAACTCCTTGAGTATCACTCCTAGGACTCAAAGGAAGGCTTTCTTTCCACCTTCTCTCCTTCTGACAGTTTCTGGCGCCTTTGGACCTAAGTTCCAATTTTGGTCTCTTTTGGTCCCTTTTTGCTTACCAACAAAGGAAGACGTGCGAAACTCGTCTCAGGCCACTGAAACTCCTTGAATATCACTCCTAGGACTCAAAGGAAGGGTTTCTTACCACCTTCTCTCCTTCTGGCAGTTTCTGGGACCTTTGGACCTAAGTTCCAGTTTTAGTCTCTTTTTGTCCCCTTTTGCTTACCGGCAAAGGAAGACGTGCGAAACTCGTCTCAGGCCACTGAAACTCGTTGAATATCTCTCCATGGACTGAAAGGAACGCTTTCTCACCACTTTCTCTCCTTCTGGCACTTTCTGGGACCTTTGGACCCAAGTTCTAATTTTGGTCTCTTTTTGTCCCCTTTTGCTTACCGTCAAAGGAAAACGGGTGAAACTTATCTCAGGCCACTGAAACTCCTTGAATATCACTGCATGGACTCAGAGGAAGAATTTCTCACCACTTTCTCCCCTTATGGCACTTTCTGGGACCTTTGGACCCAAGTTCCAATTTTGGTCTCTTTTTGTCCCCTTTTGCTTACCGTCAATGGAAGACGTGCGAAACTTATCTCAGGCCACTAAAACTCCTTGAATATCACTGCAAGGACTCAAAGGGAGACTTCCGAAACACGTTTAGGCACTTGAAACTCCAAGAATATCACTCTTAGGACTCGGAGGAAGGCTTTCTTACCACCTTCTCTCCTTCTGCCAGTTTCTGGCAGCTTTGGGCCCAAGTTCCAGTTTTGGTATCTTTTGGTACCCTTTTGCTTACCAGCAAAGGAAGACGTGCGAAACTCATCTCAGCCCACTGAAACTCCTTGAATAACACTCCATGGACTCAAAGGATGGCTTCCTCACCACTTTCTCCCCTTCTGGCACTTTCTGGCACCTTTGAACCCAAGTTCCAGTTTTGGTCTCTTTTGTTCCCCTTTTGCTTACCGGGAAAGGAAGACGTGTGAAACTCGTCTCAGCCCACTGAACCTCCTTGAATATCACTCCAAAGACTCAAAGGAATGCTTTCTTACCACCTTCTTTCCTTCTGGCAGTTTCTGGCGCCTTTGGACCCAAGTTCCAGTTTTGGTCTCTTTTGGTCCCTTTTTGCTTACCGTCAAAGGAAAACGTCTGAAACTTATCTCAGGCCACTGAAACTCCTTGAATATCGCACCTAGGACTCAAAGGAAGGCTTTCCTACGACCTTCTCTCCTTCTTGCAGTTTCTGGTACCTTTGGACCCAAGTTTCAGTTTTGGTCTCTTTTTGTCCCTTTTGGTTACCGGCAAAGGAAGACGTGCGAAACTCGTCTCAGCCCACTGAAACTCCTTGAATATCACTGCATGGACTCAAAGGATGGCTTTCTCACCACTTTCTCCCCTTGTGGCAGTTTCTGGCACCTTTGGACCCAAGTTCCAGTTTTTGTCTCTTTTGGTCCCCTTTTGCTTACTGTCAAAGGAAAACGTGTGAAACTTATCGCAGGCCACTGAAACTCCTTGAATATCACTCCTAGGACTCAAAGGAATGCTTCCTTACCACCTTCTCTCCTTCTGGCAGTTTCTGGCGCCTTTGGATCCATGTTCCAGATTTGGTCTCTTGTGGTCCCTTTTTGCTTACCGACAAAGGTAGACTTCCAAAACTCATCTAGGCCGCTGAAACTCCTTAAATATCACTCCTAGGACTCAAAGGAAGGCTTTCTTACCACCTTCTCTCCTCTAGCAGTTTCTGGCACCTTTGGACTCAAGTTCCAGTTTTGGTCTCTTTTGGTCCTCTTTTGCTTACCGTCAAAGGAAGACGTGCGAAACTCGTCTCAGCCTGCTGAAACTCCTTGAATATCACTGCATGGACTCAAAGGATGGCTTTCTCACCACTTTCTCCCCTTCTGGCAGTTTCTGGCACCTTTGGACCCAAGTTCTAGTTTTGGTCTCTTTTGGTCCCCTTTTGCTTACCGTCAAATGAAAACGTGTGAAACTTATCTCAGGCCACTGAAACTCCTTGAATATCACTGCTAGGACTCAAAGGAAGGCTTCCTTACCACCTTCTCTCCTTCTGGCAGTTTCTGGCACCTTTGGACCTAAGTTTCAGTTTTGGTCTCTTTTTGTCCCCTTTTGCTTTCCGGCAAAGGAAGACGTGCGAAACTCGTCTCAGGCCACTGGAACTCCTTGAATATCACACAATGGCCTCAAAAGAAGCCTGTCTCACCCCCTTCTCCTCTTCTGGCACTGTCTGGGCGCCTTTGGACCTAAGTTCCAGTTTTGGTCTCTTTTCGTCCCTCTTTGCTTACCGACAAAGGGAGACTTCTGAAACATGCCTAGGCCACTGAAACTCCGTGAATATCACTCTTAGGACTCGAAGGGAGGCTTTCGTTCCACCTTCTCTCCTTCTGGCACTTTCTGGGGCCTTTGGACCCAAGTTCCAGTTGTGGTCTCTTTTGGTCCCCTTTTACTTACCGGCAAAGGAAAACGTGCGAAACTTGTCTCAGGCCACTGAAACTCCTTGAATATCACTCCATGGACTCAAAGGATGGCTTCCTCACCACTTTCTCCCCTTCTGGCACTTTCTGGCACCTTTGGACCCAAGTTCCAGTTTTGGTCTCTTTTGATCCCCTTTTGCTTACCGCCAAAGGAAAACCTGCGAAACTCGTCTCAGCCCACTGAACCTCCTTGAATATCACTCCAAGGACTCAAAGGAATGCTTTCTTACCACCTGCTTTCCTTCTGGCAGTTTTTGGCACCTTTGGACCCAAGTTTCAGTTTTGGTCTCTTTTGGTCCCGTTTTGCTTAACGGCAAAGGAAGACGTGCGAAACTCGTCTCAGCCCCCTGAAACTCCTTGAATATCACTGCATGGACTCAGAGGATGGCTTTCTCACCACTTTCTCCCCTTCTGGAACTTTCTGGCACCTTTGGATCCAAGTTCCAGTTTTGGTCTTTTTTGTTCCCCTTTTGCTTATCGGCAAAGGAAGACGTGTGAAACTCGTCTCAGCCCACTGAAACTCCTTGAATATCACTCCAAGGACTCAAAGGAAGGCTTTCTTACCACCTTCTCTCCTTCTGGCAGTTTCTGGCGCCTATGGACCCAAGTTCCAGTTTTGGTGTCTTTTGGTCCCCTTCTGCTTACCGGCAAAGGAAGACGTGCGAAACTCGTCTCAGGCCACTGAACCCCTTGAATATCAATCGATGGACTCAAAGGAAGCCTTTCTCAACACCTTCTCCCCTTCTGGCACTTTCTGGCGCCTCTGGATCCAAGTTCCACTTTTGGGCTCTTTTGATCCCCTTTTGCTTACCGCCAAAGGAAGACCTGCGAAACTAGTCTCAGGCCACTGAAACTCCTTGAATATCACTCCATGGACTCAAAGGAAGGCTTTCTCACCACTTTTCCCCTTCTGGCAGTTTTTGGGACCTGTGGACCCAAGTTCCAATTTTGGTATCTTTTTGTCCCCTTTTGCTTACCGTCAAAGGAAAACGTGTGAAACTTATCTCAGGCCACTGAAACTCCTTGAATATCACTCCTAGGACTCAAAGGAAGGCTTTCTCAACACTTTCTCCCCTTCTGGCACTTTCTGGCACCTTTGGACCCAAGTTCCAGTTTTGGTCTCTTTTGTTCCCCTTTTGCTTACCGGGAAAGGAAGACGTGTGAAACTCGTCTCAGCCCACTGAACCTCCTTGAATATCACTCCAAGGACTCAAAGGAGTGCTTTCTTACCACCTTCTTTCCTTCTGGCAGTTTCTGGCACCTTTGGACCCAAGTTCCAGTTTTGGTCTCTTTTGGTCCCGTTTTGCTTACCGGCAAAGGAAGACGTGCGAAACTCGTCTCAGCCCCCTGAAACTCCTTGAATATCACTGCATGGACTTAGAGGATGGCTTTCTCACCACTTTCTCCCCTTCTGGAACTTTCTGGCACCTTTGGATCCAAGTTCCAGTTTTGGTCTTTTTTGTTCCGCTTTTGCTTATCGGCAAAGGAAGACGTGTGAAACTCGTCTCAGCCCACTGAAACTCCTTGAATATCACTCCAAGGACTCAAAGGAAGGCTTTCTTACTACCTTCTCTCCTTCTGGCAGTTTCTGGCGCCTATGGACCCAAGTTCCAGTTTTGGTCTCTTTTGGTCCCCTTTTGCTTACCGGTAAAGGAAGACGTGCGAAACTCGTCTCAGGCCACTGAACCCCGTGAATATCAATCGATGGACTCAAAGGAAGCCTTTCTCAACACCTTCTCCCCTTCTGGCACTTTCTGGCGCCTTTGGACCCAAGTTCCACTTTTGGACTCTTTTGATCCCCTTTTGCTTACCGACAAAGGGAGACTTCTGAAACTCGTCTAGGCCACTAGCTCCTTGAATATCCCTGCTAGGACTCAAAGGAAGGCTTTCTTACCACCTTCTCTCCTTCTGGCACTTTCTGGTGCCTTTGGAACAAAGTTCCAGTTTTGGTCTCTTTTGGTCCACTTTTGCTTACCGGCAAAGGAAGACGTGCGATACTCGTCTCAGGCCACTGAAACTCCTTGAATATCACTCCTAGGACTCAAAGGAAGGCTTTCTTACCACCTTCTCTCCTTCTGGCAGTTTCTGGCGCCTTTGGACCCAAGTTCCAGTTTTAGTCTCTTTTTGTCCACTTTTGCTTACCGTTAAAGGAAGACGTGCGAAACTCGTCTCAGGCCACTGAAACTCGTTGAATATCTCTCCATGGACTCAAAGGAACGTT
Organism: Abrus pulchellus subsp. cantoniensis; assembly: GCA_024086825.1. Classification (NCBI taxonomy): domain Eukaryota; kingdom Viridiplantae; phylum Streptophyta; class Magnoliopsida; order Fabales; family Fabaceae; genus Abrus; species Abrus pulchellus. The sequence continues at coordinate 20,497,085 of CM044051.1, forward strand.
TTCTCACCACTTTCTCCCCTTCTAGCACTTTCTGGGACCTTTGGATGCAAGTTCCAATTTTGGTCTCTTTTTGTCCACTTTTGCTTACCGGCAAAGGAAGACGTGCGAAACTCGTCTCAGGCCACTGAAACTTGTTGAATATCTCTCCATGGACTCAAAGGAAGCCTGTCTCACCCCCTTCTCCTCTTCTGGCACTTTCTGGGCGCCTTTGGACCTAAGTTCCAGTTTTGGTCTCTTTTGGTCCCTTTTTGCTTACCGACAAAGGGAGACTTCTGAAACATGTCAAGGCCACTGAAGCTCCTCGAATATCACCCTTAGGACTCGGAGGGAGGCTTTCGTTCCACCTTCTCTCCTTCTGGCACTTTCTGGGGCCTTTGGACCCAAGTTCCAGTTGTGGTCTCTTTTGGTCCCCTTTTGCTTGCCGGCAAAGGAAGACGTTCGAAACTCATCTCAGGCCACTGAAACTCCTTGAATATCACACAATGGACTCAAAGGAAGCCTGTCTTACCACCTTCTACCCTTCTGGCACTTTCTGGCGCCTTTGGACCCAAGTTCCAGTTTTGGTCTCTTTTGGTCCCCTTTTGCTTACCGACAAAGGGAGACTTCAGAAACACGTCTAGGCACTTGAAACTCCAAGAATATCACTCTTAGGACTCAGAGGAAGGCTTTCTTACCACCTTCTCTCCTTCTGGCAATTTCTGGCGGCTTAGGGCTTAAGTTCCAGTTTTGGTATCTTTTGGTCCCCTTTTACTTACCGGCAAAGGAAGACGTGCGACACTCGTCTCAGCCCACTGAAACTCCTTGAATATCACTGCGTGGACTCAAAGGATGGCTATCTCACCACTTTCTCCCCTTCTGACACTTTCTGGTGGCACCTTTGGACCCAAGTTCCAGTTTTGGTCTCTTTTGGTCCTCTTTTGCTTACCGGCAAAGGAAGACGTGCGAAACTCGTCTCAGCCCACTGAAACTCCTTGAATATCAATCCTATGACACAGAGGAAGCCTTTCTCACCACATTCTCTCCTTCTCGCAGTTTCTGGCGCCTGTGGACCCAAGTTCTAGTTTTGGTCTCTTTTGGTCCCCTTTTGCTTACCGACAAAGGGAGAATTCAGAAACACGTCTAGGCACTTGAAACTCCAAGAATATCACTCTTAGGACTCGGAGGAAGGCTTTCTTACCACCTTCTCTTCTTCTGGCAGTTTCTGGTGCCTTTGGACCCAAGTTCCAGTTTTGGTCTCTTTTGGTCCCTTTTTGCTTACCGGCAAAGGAAGACGTGAGAAACTCGTCTCAGGCCACTGAAACTCGTTGAATATCTCTCCATGGACTCAAAGGAACGCTTTCTCACCACTTTCTCTCTTTCTGGCAGTTTCTGGCGCCTTTGGACCCAAGTTCCAGTTTTAGTCTCTTTTTGTCCACTTTTGCTTACCGGCAAAGGAAGACGTGCGAAACTCGTCTCAGGCCACTGAAACTCGTTGAATATCTCTCCATGGACTCAAAGGAACGCTTTCTCACCACTTTCTCCCCTTCTGGCACTTTCTGGGACCTTTGGACCCAAGTTCTAATTTTGGTCTCTTTTTGTCCCCTTTTGCTTACCGTCAAAGGAATACGTGTGAACCTTATCTCAGGCCACTGAAACTCCTTGAATATTACTCCTAGGACTCAAAGGAAGGCTTTCTTACTACCTTCTCTTCTTTGGCAGTTTCTGGCACCTTTGGAGCTAAGTTTCAGTTTTGGTCTCTTTTTGTCCCTTTTTGCTTTCCGGCAAAGGAAGACATGCGAAACTCGTCTTAGGCCACTAGAAATCCTTGAATATCACACAATGGACTCAAAGGAAGCCTGTCTCACCCCCTTCTGCTCTTCTGGCACTTTCTGGCGCCTTTGGACCTAAGTTCCAGTTTTGGTCTCTTTTGGTCCCCTTTTGCTTACCGACAAAGGGAGACTTCAGAAACACGTCTAGGCACTTGAAACTCCAAGAATATCTCTCTTAGGACTCAGAGGAAGGCTTTCTTACCACCTTCTCTTCTTCTGGCAGTTTCTGGTGCCTTTGGACCCAAGTTCCAATTTTGGTCTCTTTTGGTCCTTTTTGCTTACCGGCAAAGGAAGACGTGCGAAACTCGTCTCAGGCCACTAAACCCCTTGAATATCATTCGATGGACTCAAAGGAAGCCTTTCTCAACACCTTCTCCCCTTCTGGCATTTTCTGGCGCCTTTGGACCCAAGTTCCACTTTTGGACTCTTATGATCCCCTTTTGCTTACCAACAAAGGGAGACTTCCGAAACTCGTCTAGGCCACTGAAACTCCTTGAATATCCCTCCTAGGACTCAAAGGAAGGCTTTCTCACCACCTTCTCCCCTTCTGACACTTTCTGGCACCTTTGGACCCAAGTTCCAGTTTTGGTCTCTTTTGGTGTTCAGCTTTTGCTTACCGGCAAAGGAAGACGTGCGAAACTCGTCTCAGGCCACTGAAACTCCTTGAATATCACTCCTAGGACTCAGAGGAAGCCTTTCTCACCACCTTCTCTCCTTCTGGCAGTTTCTGGCGCCTTTGGACCCAAGTTCCAGTTTTAGTCTCTTTTTGTCCACTTTTGCTTACTGGCAAAGGAAGACGTGCGAAACTCGTCTCAGGCCTCTGAAACTCGTTGAATATCTCTCCATGGACTCAAAGGAACGCTTTCTCACCACTTTCTCCCCTTCTGGCACTTTCTGGGACCTTTGGACCCAAGTTCTAATTTTGGTCTCTTTTTGTCCCCTTTTGCTTACCGTCAAAGGAATACGTGTGAAACTTATCTCAGGCCACTGAAACTCCTTGAATATCACTCCTAGGACTCAAAGGAAGGCTTTCTTACCACCTTCTCTCCTTCTGGCAGTTTCGGGCACCTTTGGAGCTAAGTTTCAGTTTTGGTCTCTTTATGTCCCTTTTTGCTTTTCGGCAAAGGAAGACGTGCGAAACTCGTCTCAGGCCACTAAACCCCTTGAATATCAATCGATGGACTCAAAGGAAGCCTTTCTCAACACCTTCTCCCCTTCTGGCACTTTCTGGCGCCTTTGGACCCAAGTTCCACTTTTGGACTCTTTTGATCCCTTTTTGCTTACCAACAAAAGGAGACTTCCGAAACTCGTCTAGGCCACTGAAACTCCTTGAATATCCCTCCTAGGACTCAAAGGAAGGCTTTCTCACCACCTTCTCCCCTTCTGACACTTTCTGGCACCTTTGGACCCAAGTTCCAGTTTTGGTCTCTTTTGGTGTTCAGCTTTTGCTTACCGGCAAAGGAAGACGTGCGAAACTCGTCTCAGGCCACTGAAACTCCTTGAATATCACTCCTAGGACTCAGAGGAAGCCTTTCTCACCACCTTCTCTCCTTCTGGCAGTTTCTGGCGCCTTTGGACCCAAGTTCCAGTTTTAGTCTCTTTTTGTCCACTTTTGCTTACTGGCAAAGGAAGACGTGCGAAACTCGTCTCAGGCCACTGAAACTCGTTGAATATCTCTCCATGGACTCAAAGGAACGTTTTCTCACCACTTTCTCCTCTTCTGGCACTTTCTGGGACCTTTGGACCCAAGTTCCAATTTTGGTCTCTTTTTGTCCCCTTTTGCTTACCGTCAAAGGTAGACCTGCGAAACTCGTCTCAGGCCACTGAAACTCCTTGAATATCACACAATGGACTCAAAGGAAGCCTGTCTTACCACCTTCTCCCCTTCTGGCACTTTCTGGCGCCTTTGGACCCAAGTTCCAGTTTTGGTCCCCTTTTGCTTACCGACAAAGGGGGACTTCCAAAACACGTCTAGGCACTTGAAACTCGTAGAATATCACTCTTAGGACTCTGAGGAAGGCTTTCTTACCAACTTCTCTCCTTCTGGCAATTCTGTCGGCTTTAGGCCCAAGTTCCAGTTTTGGTATCTTTTGGTCCCTTTTTGCTTACCGGTAAAGGAAGACGTGCGAAACTCGTCTCAGCCCACTGAAACTCCTTGAATATCACCCCATGGACTCAAAGGATGGCTTTCTCACCACTTTCTTCCCTTCTGACACTTTCTGGCACCTTTGGACCCAAGTTCCAGTTTTGGTCTCTTTTGGTCCCCTTTGCTTACCGGCAAAGGAAGACGTCCGAAACTCGTCTCAGCCCACTGAAACTCTTTGAATATCACTCCTAGGACTTAAAGGAAGCCTTTCTCACTGATATGAACCCCATTTGCACATGGGCTGACTTAGGATCTTTAGGGTTAGAACCTTGTAGAAAAATTTGGGAATTTAGTGATGAATTTCTGGGCAAATTAGGTGTTGGTCCATGGTGTTAAAATGAGTGAAAAAGGAACTAAAAACGCTGGTTTGGTGGTGGCTGGACAAAATTTTAGAAATGACGGTATCTCGAGCTATATAACTCCAATTGAGGTGATTCCAAAACGAGGTGAAATTTCTCGTTCTGAAATTCAATTTAGGCTCAAGAATCACTCGATTTGGCTGAGTAGAATGAGAGTTATGATAACGACATAATTCTTGGCAGATTTGAGTTTTTTTGGAATTTTGGTGAAGAATTGAATGGGGGAAGGAAAGAATCACTCTTTCCAAGGAAGGCAACACCCAAAGGGATGTGAAAGCCCTTTGATACAGCCAAGTTGTTCTTGAATCACTCAAGAACTTAGGAGAATCACTCTCACTAAGATAAAAGAGATAAACTCTAATATTTCTGAATCAAACTTAACTTGTCTTATTGATAAGAATGGTTCAGCTTATATAGAAGCTTTACCATCAGAATTACAAAGGTTCCGTAACGGAAAATTTATTCCACTTAGATAATGATCCACTAAGCTAGGAAATAAAACTACTTGATGGCTGATTGTAACTGAAATTGTGGCAACCAAAAAGTCACCCAACAGCCACTAGCTATGCGCCTCTTGGTCTCTCAAAGGCTGATGCCTAAGTTGCCAATTGGGCCCTTATTACAACTTGAAATAAAACCAAACCAAAGCCCATTAGTTGATTAACCGCAAAACATAATTTGGTCAGCCAACTTTACAAAGGATTGGGCCATTATTTAAAACAAATTAAAAAATTAAAAACTGAAGCAAAGTGGCGCCTTAGTTCTCCTCCATTTGGGCCATGATGCAATTCACAACCTTGGTCTTTTCTCCTTGAAACTTGGGCTTGTATTCAATTAATATGGACAACACTTGTTGAAGAGCTTCCTTTGCTCTCCTTGCTCTAGCCCTTGTCATAGGTCCTCCAAGTCCTTCAAGAGGATCCTTGCCTTTGCTCATGGTCATGTCCTCATCATTCTCTCCCTTTTGAGAAGGATTTGTCCTCAAATCGGATTCTCCATCTACATCAAAAAGAGATAAGTCCAGACACATTGAAGGTGGAACTAACATTATACTCACCCGGCAGCTCAATTTTGTAAGCATTGTCATTGATTCTTTCAAGCACTTGGAATGGACCATCTCCCCTTGGTTGAAGCTTTGACTTCCTTTGTTCTGGAAACCTTTCCTTTCTCATGTGCACCCAAACCCAATCTCCGGGTTCGAAGATAACCTTCTTTCTCCCTTTGTTGGCTTGTTTAGCATAGCTTTCATTTCTCCTCTCAATTTGATTTTTGACTCTCTCATGAAGCTTCTTCACATAGTCCGCCTTTGCTTGACCTTCTTTATGCTTAAAAACTGAAACATTAGGCATAGGCAAAAGATCAAGAGGAGTTAGTGGGTTAAAACCATAAACAACCTCAAAAGGAGAACAATTAGTAGTGCTATGAACAGCCCTATTGTAAGCAAACTCAACATGGGGTAAACAAACTTCCCAAGACTTTAAGTTCTTTCTTAAAACTGTCCTAAGCAATGTTCCCAACGTCCTATTAACAACTTCCGTTTGCCCATCGGTTTGTGGGTGAGAAGTGGTTGAAAATAACAATTTAGTGCCTAACTTGCCCCACAAGGTCCTCCAAAAATGGCTTAGGAACTTAGAGTCCCTATCACTGACAATGCTCCTTGGCAAACCATGGAGTCTCACAATCTCCTTGAAAAACAAATCAGCCACATGAGAAGCATCATTCACCTTTTTACATGGAATAAAATGAGCCATTTTAGAAAATCTATCAACAACCACAAAAATTGAATCTTTGCCACTACTTGTGTTTGGCAGCCCCAAAACAAAATCCATGGATAAATCAATCCAAGGATACTCCGAAATTGGCAATGGAGTATACAATCCATGAGACTTTACCTTTGACTTTGCCTTTTTACAAACAATGCAATGTTCACAAAATTTTTGCACATCCTTTTTCAAATGAGGCCAATAAAAATGTTCTTGTAATGTTTTTAGAGTCTTTTGGACCCCAAAATGTCCCATTAAACCTCCTTCATGTGCTTCACCAACAAGCAAGTTTCTTGTAGAACATTTAGGCACACACAATTTGTTTTCTTTGAAAAGAAAGCCTTCATGTCTAAAGAAACCATTTTCTGAAAATTTTTCACAATTTTTAAAAATTTCACCAAAAGTTTCATCACTTTCATACATGTTTTTCAAACATTCAAGACCAATCAATTTTGTTTCAAGCATAGAAAGCAAAGCATGACGCCGAGAAAGAGCATCGGCTACAATGTTACCTTTTCCTCTTTTATGTTTGATAACATAAGGGAATTGCTCTAGAAATTCCACCCACTTGGCATGCCTTTTGTTAAGCTTGCCTTGTCCCTTGATATATTTGAGGGACTCATGGTCACTATGAATGACAAATTCCTTGGGATAAAGGTAGTGTTGCCATGTTTTCAAAGCTCTCACTAAGGCATACAACTTTTTATCATAAGTTGAATAGTTAAGGGTAGGACCACTTAGCTTTTCACTAAAATAAGCAATTGGATGGCCTTCTTGCAACAACACAGCCCCAATCCCAACATTTGAAGCACACTCAATTTCAAAAGATTTTTGAAAGTTTGGCAAAGCAAGTATGGGGGCATTAGTTAGCTTTTGCTTAAGAGCATTGAAAGCTTCTTCTTGTTTCTCTCCCCATTTGAAACCAACATTTTTCTTAAGCACTTCATTGAGAGGTGCTGCCAATGTGCTAAAATCCTTCACAAATCTCCTATAGAAACTTGCTAAACCATGGAAACTTCTCACTTCGGTCACGGACTTAGGTGTAGGCCATTCTTGAATAGCCCTAACCTTTTCCTCATCCACTTGTACTCCTTTTGAACTTACAACAAAACCAAGAAACACAACATGGTTAGTACAAAAGATGCATTTTTCAAGATTGGCATACAATTGTTCTTCTCTAAGCACACACAAGACAGATTTTAAATGATCAACATGCAATTCAAGTGAAGTGCTATAGATAAGAATATCATCAAAGTACACCACAACAAATTTTCCTATGAATTTTCTCAAAACATGGTTCATTAATCTCATGAAAGTGCTAGGAGCATTAGTTAAGCCAAAAGGCATAACCAACCATTCATACAAACCATATTTTGTTTTGAAAGCAGTTTTCCATTCATCCCCTTCTCTAACCCTAATTTGATTGTATCCACTTTTTAAATCAATTTTAGAGAAGTAACATGCACCATGCAATTCATCAAGCAAATCATCAAGCCTAGGTATAGGATGCCTATATTTAATGGTGATGTTATTAAGGGCTCTACAATCAGAACACATGCGCCATGTCCCATCCTTTTTAGGAACCAAAATTACCGGGACAGCACAAGGACTCATGCTATCTCTTACCCATCCCTTACCAATGAGTTCATCCACTTGTCTTTGGATCTCCTTGGTCTCTTGCGGGTTGTTTCTATAGGCTGGTCTATTAGGCAAAGAAGCTCCTGGAATGAGATCAATTTGATGCTCAATACCTCTTAATGGTGGCAACCCACTTGGTACACTTGTTGGAAACACATCTCCAAATTCCTGCAAAAGAGACTTCACTCTAGAAGGCAAATCAAGGTTATCAAAAGTGTTAGTGGTCAAAACATAGTTTTTGCAAATTAACAAAAACAAGGGCTGTTTAGATAGAAACAACCTCTTGACCTCACTTTTTGTAGCTAAAAAGCTCTCCTTCACCTCAAGAGTTTCACTCTTCTTTTTCCTCTCATGTGTTTCTCTCTTTTTGTCCTCACTTTTTGAGCTCTCAAGTGTTTAGCTTTCTTTTTCTTTCTTTTCTTGGACAATCTTTTCTCTCATTTTTCTTTGATCCTCACACACCTCTTGCGGACTCAAAGGTTTGAGCACTATCTTCTTGTCTTGGTGCATGAATGAGATTTTGTTAGTGAAACCATCATGATTGGCTCTTTTATCAAATTGCGATGGTCTCCCCAAGAGTAAGTGGCTGGCCTCCATAGGAACAACATCACAAAGCACCTTATCATTGTATCTTCCAATGGAAATATCCAACTCTACTTGCTTCCTTACTTGCACCTCTCCATCCTCACTAAGCCATTGAAGCCTATATAGCCTAGGATGTGGCTTTGTAATTAAATTCAATTTAGACACAAGTCTTGCACTCGCCACATTGGTGCGACTCCCTCCATCAATGATCACCATGCAAAGTTTACCATTGATCAAACATCTAGTATGGAAGATGTTTTCTCTTTGGCTCTCCTCCAAAGGCTTCAATTGGCTACCAAGTAACCGCCTTATCATCAACAAGTCTCCCTCTGGTGTTTTCTCCACCTCCTCCTCCACGTCCTCATTCTCCTCTCCCTCTTCAATTTCGGACTTACTTATATACTCTCCATCTCTAAGAATCATGGTTTTTTTGTTAGGGCACTCATATCATAGTGTCCTAAGCCTTGGCACTTAAAGCACTTCACATCCCGACTCCTTTTAGAGGGTTGCTCTTGAGTTTTTAGAGGAGTTTTTGTTGGTGTAGGCACTGCACTAGAAGTGGCAGCCCCTTTTCCCTTATCCTTCCAACTAGAAAAACCAAAATTAGTGGAGCTCCTTTTGGCCACACCTTTCCTTTTCAATTGTTGCTCCACTTGGATTGCTTTGTGAAGCAAGTCCTCCATTTCAACAAATTCCTGCAGTTCAACAATATCACGAATATCATTATTCATACCACTAAGAAATCTAGCCATAGTTACCTCCTCATCCTCTTCTATCTTGGCTTAAATCATGAGCATCTCCATTTCCTTGTAGTACTCCTCAACGCCTTTGCTACCTTGGGACAATTTTTGAAGTTTGAATTTTAAGTCCCTAGAATAGCTTGCCGGCACATATCTCTTCCTCATGATCCTTTTCATTTCAACCCATGTATCCACCAATGGCTCCTCATTCCTAGCTCTCTCTTTTTGCAATTTGTTCCACCACACAAGAGCGTAATCGGAAAACTCCATAGCTACAAGCTTTACCTTTTGGGCCTCTTCATAGGTATTACAAGTGAAAATATGCTCTATTTTGATCTCCCACTCCAAATAAGCTTCCGGGTCACTTCTTCCTTTGAATGAAGGATAGAAATTTTGACTCCATCAATTCGGTTTTGTCTAGGAGCACCGTCATTACCTCTTCTCCTCCTTTCTTCTTCATCATGACCTCTATTCTCTAATTGGTCCAATCTTTCATGGAGCTCATCATTTTGTTGCTCATCAATCTCTCCAAATGTTGTGTCAAGGCTTGCATTTGGAAAGGAGAAAGTCCTCCTCCTTGATTAGGATTTCCTTCAGCCATCACAAACAAACAAATTCAAACGTAACAAGCAAATAGAAAGTAGAATTTGAAACCTCACCACACTCAAGTGTATCACACAATTATGGCTTTTTCTCTAATGAAAACACTCTTGCCTTTTACCACTCAAATTCTCCTTGGGTTCTTAGGCAATTCAAGATATTATGGCCACAACAAAGAACAATCCACCAATATTACCTTATAACAAATTGTTGAAAAGCATGAATCATTCAGCCCAAAATTTTCTTCTTCTTTTTTTTTGTTTTTTATACGATTTTTTTTTGAATTTTCAGAAGGGCCTAACTTTTGCAATGATTTAGTACAATCACAAATAATATGAACAATAAGGTAATCAATTGGCAAAAAAGAGAATGAAGGAAGGATGTTACCAATTTGACGTTCAAACCCTTAAACTGGAGCTCTGATAACCAAATGATATGAACCCCATTTGCACAAGGGCTGACTTAGGATCTTTAGGGTTAGAGAACCTTGTAGAAAAATTTGAAAATTTAGTGATGAATTTCTGGGCAAATTAGGTGTTGGTCCATGGTGTTAAAATGAGTGAAAAAGGAACCAAAAACGCTGGTTTGGTGGTGGCTGGACAAAATTTTAGAAATGACAGTATCTCGAGCTATATAACTCCAATTGAGGTGATTCCAAAACGAGGTGAAAGTTCTAGTTCTGAAATTCAATTTAGGCTCAAGAATCACTCGATTTGGCTGAGTAGAATGAGAGTTATGATAACGACATAATTCTTGGCAGATTTGAGTTTTTTTGGAATTTTGGTGAAGAATTGAATGGGGGAAGGAAAGAATCACTCTTTCCAAGGAAGGCAACACCCAAAGGGATGTGAAAGCCCTTTGATACAGCCAAGTTGTTCTTGAATCACTCAAGAACTTAGGAGAATCACTCTCACTAAGATAAAAGAGATAAACTCTAATATTTCTGAATCAAACTTAACTTGTCTTATTGATAAGAATGGTTCAGCTTATATAGAAGCTTTACCATCAGAATTACAAAGGTTCCGTAACGGAAAATTCATTCCACTTAGATAATGATCCACTAAGCTAGGAAATAAAACTACTTGATGGCTGATTGTAACTGAAATTGTGACAACCAAAAAGTCACCCAACAGCCACTAGCTATGCGCCTCTTGGTCTCCCAAAGGCTGATGCCTAAGTTGCCAATTGGGCCCTTATTACAACTTGAAATAAAACCAAACCAAAGCCCAATAGTTGATTAACCGCAAAACATAATTTGGTCAGCCAACTTTACAAAGGATTGGGCCATTATTTAAAACAAATTAAAAACTTAAAAACTGAAGCAAAGTGGCGCCTTAGTTCTCCTCCATTTGGGCCATGATGCAATTCACAACCTTGGTCTTTTATCCTTGAAACTTGGGCTTGTATTCAATTAATATGGACAACACTTGTTGAAGAGCTTCCTTTGCTCTCCTTGCTCTAGCCCTTGTCATATGTCCTCCCAGTCCTTCAAGAGGATCCTTGCCTATGCTCATGGTCATGTCCTCATCACTCACCACCTTGTCTCCTTCTGAAACACATCTACACACTTGAAACTCCTAGAATATCACTCTTAGGACTCTGAGGAAGGCTTTCTGACCACCTTCTCTCCTTTTGGCAGTTTTTGGCGGCTTTCGGCCAAAGTTCCAGTTTTGGTCTCTTTTGGTCCCCTTTTGCTTACCGACAAAGGGGGACTTCCGAAACACGTCTAGGCACTTGAAACTCCTAGAATATCACTCTTAGGACTCTGAGGAAGGCTTTCTTACCACCTTCTCTCCTTCTGGCGGCTTTGGGCCCAAGTTCCACTTTTGGTATCTTTTAGTCCCCTTTTGCTTACCGGCAAAGGAAGACGTGTGAAACTCGTCTCAGCCCACTGAAACTCCTTGAATATCACCGCATAGACTCAAAGGATGGCTTTCTCACCATTTTCTCCCCTTCTGACACTTTTTGGCACCTTTGGACCCAAGTTCCAGTTTTGGTCTCTTTTGGTCCCCTTTTGCTTAACGGTAAAGGAAGACGAGCGAAACTCATCTCAGCCCACTGAAACTCCTTGAATATCACTCCTAGGACTCAGAGGAAGCCTTTCTCACCACCTTCTCTCCTTCTGGCAGTTTCTTGTGCCTTTGGACCCAAGTTCCTGTTTTGGTCTCTTTTTGTCTCTTTTGCTTACCGGCAAAGTAAGACGTGCGAAACTCATCTCAAGTCACTGAAACTACTTGAATATCACTCCTAGGACTCAAACGAAGGCTTTCTCACCACCTTCTCTCCTTCTGGCACATTCCGGCGCCTTTGGACCCAAGTTCTAATTTTGGTCTCTTTTGGTCCCCTTTTGCTTAACGGCAAAGGAAGTCGTGCGAAACTCGTCTCAACCCACTGAAACTCCTTGAATATCACTCCATGGACTCAAAGGAAGCCTTTCTCACCACCTTCTCTCCTTCTAGCACTTTCTGGCGCCTTTGGACCTAGGTTCCAGTTTTGGTCCCCTTTTGCTTACCGGAAAAGGAAGACGTGCGAACTCGTCTCAGCCCACTGAAACTCCTTGAATATCTCTCCATGGACTCAAAGGAACGCTTTTTCACCACTTTCTCCCCTTCTGGCACTTTCTGGCACCTTTGGACCCAAGTTCCAGTTTTGGTCTCTTTTGGTCCCCTTTTGCTTACCGACAAAGGAAGAAGTGCGAAACTCGTCTCAGCCCATTGAAACTCCTTGAATATCACTCCTAGGACTCAAAGGAAGGCTTTCTTACCACCTTCTCTCCTTCGGGCAGTTTCTGGCACCTTTGGACCCACGTTCCAGTTTTGGTCTCTTTTGGTCCCCTTTTGCTTACCGGCAAAGGAAGACGTGCGAAACTCGTCTCAGGCCACTGAACCCCTTGAATATCAATTGACGGACTCAAAGGAAGCCTTACTCAACACCTTCTCCCCTTCTGGCACTTTCTGGCGCCTTTGGACCCAAGTTCCAGTTTTGGTCTCTTTTGGTCCCATTTTGCTTACCGGCAAAGGAAGAAGTGCGAAAATCATCTCGAGCCACTAAATCACCTTGAATATGACTCCATGGACTCAAAGGAAGGCTTTCTCACCACCTTCTCCTCTTCTGGCAATTTCTTGTGCCTTTGGACCCAAGTTCTTGTTTTGGTCTCCTTTGGTCTCTTTTGCTTTCCGGCAAAGGAAGACGTGCGAAACTCATCTCAAGCCATTGAAACTACTTGAATATCACTCCTAGGACTCAAAGGAAGGCTTTCTCCCCACCTTCTCTCCTTCTGGCACATTCCGGCGCCTTTGGACCCAAGTTCTAATTTTGGTCTCTTTTGGCCCCCTTTTGCTTACCGGCAAAGGAAGACGTGCGAAACTAGTGTCAGGCCACTGAAACTCTTTGAATATCACTCCATAGACTCAAAGGAAGCCTTTCTCACCACTTTCTCCTCTTCTGGCACTTTCTCGCGCCTTTGGACCTAGGTTCCAGTTTTGGTCTCTTTTACTTACCGGCAAAGGAAGACGTGCAAAACTTATCTCAGGCCACTGAAACTCCTTAAATATCACTCCAAGAAGTCAAAGGAAGGGTTGCTCACCGCCTTCTCCCCTTCTGTCACTTTCTGGCGCCTTTGGACCCAAGTTCCAGTTTTGGTCTCTTTTGGTCCCCTTTTGCTTACCGGTAAAGGAAGACGTGCGAAACTCGTCTAGGCCACTGAAACTCCTAAGATATCACTCCTAGGATACAAAGGAAGGCTTTCCCACCAGCTTCTCTCCTTCTGGCAGTTTCTGGCGCCTTTGTACCCATGTTCCAGTTTTGGTCTCTTTTGGTCCCCTTTTGCTTACCGATAAAGGGAGACTTCTGAAACTCGTCTAGGCCACTAAAACTCCTTAAATATCAGTCCTAGGACTCAAAGGAAGGCTTTTTTACCACCTTCTCTCCTTGTGGCACTTTCTGGGGCCTTTAGACTCAAGTTCCAGTTGTGGTCTGTTTTGGTCCCCTTTTGCTTACCGGCAAAGGAAGACGTGCGAAACTCGTCCCAGGCCACCGTAACTCCTTGAATATCTCTCCATGGACTCAAAGGAACGCTTTCTCACCACTTTCTCCCCTTCTGGCACATTCTGGGACCTTTGGACCCAAGTTCCAATTTTGGTCTCTTTTTGTCCCCTTTTGCTTACCGTCAAAGGAAGACGTGCGAAACTCATCTCAGGCCACTGAAACTCCTTGAATATCACACAATGGACTCAAAGGAAGCCTGCCTTACCACCTTCTCCCCTTCTGGCACTTTCTGGCGCCTTTGGACCCAAGTTCCAGTTTTGGTCTCTTTTTGTCCCCTTTTGCTTACCGTCAAAGGAAAACGTGTGAAACTTATCTCAGGCTACTGAAACTCCTTGAATATCACTCCTAGGACTCAAAGGAAGGCTTTCTTACCACCTTCTCTCCTTTTGGCAATTTCTGACACCTTTGGACTTTAGTTTCAGTTTTGGTCTCTTTTTGTCCCCTTTTGCTTTCCGGCAAAGGAAGACGTGCGAAACTCGTCTCAGGCCACGAGAGCTCCTTGAATATCACACAATGGACTCAAAGGAAGCCTGTCTCACCCCTTCTCCTCTTCTGGCACTTTCTGGGCGCCTTTGGACCTAAGTTCCAGTTTTGGTCTCTTTTGGTCCCCTTTTGCTTACTAACAAAGGGAGACTTCCGAAACATTTCTAGGCCACTGAAACTCCTTGAATATCACTCTTAGGACTCGGAGGAAGGCTTTCGTACCACTTTCTCCCCTTCTGGCACCTTCTGGCACCTTTGGACCCAAGTTCCAGTTTTGGTCTCTTTTGTTCCCCCTTTGCTTACCGGCAAAGGAAGACGTGTGAAACTCGTTTCAGCCCACTGAAACTCCTTGAATATCACTCCAAGGACTCAAAGGAAGGCTTTCTTACCACCTTCTCTCCTTCTGGCAGTTTCTGGCGCCTTTGGACCCAAGTTCCAGTTTTGGTCTCTTTTGGTCCCGTTTTGCTTACCGGCAAAGGAAGACGTGCGAAACTCGTCTCAGGCCACTGAACCTCCTTGAATATCACTCCAAGGACTCAAAGGAAGGCTTTCTTACCACCTTCTCTCCTTCTGGCAGTTTCTGGCGCCTTTGGACCCAAGTTCAAGTTTTGGTCTCTTTTGGTCCCCTTTTGCTTACCGGCAAAGGAAGACGTGCGAAACTCGTCTCAGGCCACTGAACCCCTTGAATATCAATAGATGGACTCAAAGGAATCCTTTCTCAACACCTTCTCCCCTTTTGGCTTTTTCTGGCGCCTTTGGACTCAAGTTCCAGTTTTGGTCTATTTTGATCCCCTTTTGCTTACCGACAAAGGGAGACTTCTGAAACTCGTCTAGGCCACTGAAACTCCTTGAATATCACTCCTAGGACTCAAAGGAAGCCTTTCTCACCACCTTCTCTCCTTCTGTTAGTTTCTGGCACCTTTGGACCCAAGTTCTAGTTTTGGTCTCTTTTGGTCCCTTTTTGCTTACCGATAAAGGGAGACTTCTGAAACTCGTCTAGGCCACTAAAACTCCTTAAATATCAGTCCTAGGACCCAAACGAAGGCTTTCTCACCACCTTCTCTCCTTCTGGCAGTTTCTGGCACCTTTGTACCCATGTTCCAGTTTTGGTCTCTTTTGGTCCCCTTCTGCTTACCGATAAAGGGAGACTTCTGAAACTCGTCTACGCCAATAAACTCCTTAAATATCAGTCCTAGGACTCAAACGAAGGCTTTCTCACCACCTTCTCTCCTTCTGGCACATTCCGGCGCCTTTGGACCCAAGTTCTAATTTTGGTCCCTTTTGGCCCCCTCTTGCTTACCGGCAAAGGAAGACGTGCGAAACTAGTCTCAGGCCACTGAAACTCCTTCAATATCACTCCATGGACTCAAAGGAAGCCTTTCTCACCACCTTCTCTCCTTCTAGCACTTTCTGGCGCGTTTGGACCTAGGTTCCAGTTTTGGTCCCCTTTTGCTTACCGGCAAAGCAAGACGTGCGAAACTCATCTCAGCCCACTGAAACTCCTTGCTTATCACTGCATGGACTCAAATGATGGCTTTCTCACCACTTTCTCCCCTTCTGACACTTTCTGGCACCTTTCGACCCAAGTTCTAGCTTTGGTCTCTTTTGGTCCCCTTTTGCTTACCGGCAAAGGAAGACGTGCGAAACTCGTCTCAGGCCACTGAACCCCATGAATATCAATCGATGGACTCAAAGGAATCCTTTCTCAACACCTTCTCCCCTTTTGGCACTTTCTGGCGCCTTTGGACTCAAGTTCCAGTTTTGGTCTCTTTTGATCCCCTTTTGCTTACCGACAAAGGGAGACTTCTGAAACTCGTCTACGCCACTAAAACTCCTTAAATATCAGTCCTAGGACTCAAAGGAAGCCTTTCTCACCACCTACTCTCCTTCTGACACTTTCTGGCACCTTTGGACCCAAGTTCCAGTTTTGGTCTATTTTTGTCCCCTTTTGCTTACCGGCAAAGGAAGACGTGCGAAACTCATCTCAGCCCACTGAAACTCCTTGAATATCACTCCTAGGACTCAAAGGAAGCCTTTCTCACCACCTTCTCTCCTTCTAGCAGTTTCTGGCGCCTTTGGACCCAAGTTCCACTTTTGGACTCTTTTGATTCGCTTTTTGCTTACCGGCAAAGGAAGACGTGCGAAACTCGTCTAGGCCACTGAAACTCCTTGAATATCACACAATGGACTCAAAGGAAGCCTTTCTTACCACCTTCTCTCCTTCTGGCAGTTTCTGGCGCCTTTGGACCCAAGTTCCAGTTTTGGTCTCTTTTGGTCCCCTTTTGCTTACCGGCAAAGGAAGACGTGCGAAACTCGTCTCAGGCCACTGAACCTCCTTGAATATCACTCCAAGGACTCAAAGGAAGGCTTTCTTACCACCTTCTCTCCTTCTGGCAGTTTCTGGCGCCTTTGGACCCAAGTTCCAGTTTTGGTCTCTTTTGGTCCCCTTTTGCTTACCGGCACAGGAAGACGTGCGAAACTCGTCTCAGGCCACTGAACCCCTTGAATATCAATAGATGGACTCAAAGGAATCCTTTCTCAACACCTTCTCCCCTTTTGGCACTTTCTGGCGCCTTTGGACTCAAGTTCCAGTTTTGGTCTCTTTTCATCCCCTTTTGCTTACCGACAAAGGGAGACTTCTGAAACTCGTCTAGGCCACTGAAACTCCTTGAATATCACTCCTAGGACTCAAAGGAAGCCTTTCTCACCACCTTCTCTCCTTCTAGCAGTTTCTGGCGCCTTTGGACCCAAGTTCCACTTTTGGACTCTTTTGATTCGCTTTTTGCTTACCGGCAAAGGAAGACGTGCGAAACTCGTCTAGGCCACTGAAACTCCTTAAATATCACACAATGGACTCAAAGGAAGCCTTTCTTACCACCTTCTCTCCTTCTGGCAGTTTCTGGCGCCTTTGGACCCAAGTTCCAGTTTTGGTCTCTTTTGGTCCCCTTTTGCTTACCGGCAAAGGAAGACGTGCGAAACTCGTCTCAGGCCACTGAACCTCCTTGAATATCACTCCAAGGACTCAAAGGAAGGCTTTCTTACCACCTTCTCTCCTTCTGGCACTGTCTGGCGCCTTTGGACCCAAGTTCCAGTTTTGGTCTCTTTTGGTCCCCTTTTGCTTACCGGCACAGGAAGACGTGCGAAACTCGTCTCAGGCCACTGAACCCCTTGAATATCAATAGATGGACTCAAAGGAATCCTTTCTCAACACCTTCTCCCCTTTTGGCACTTTCTGGCGCCTTTGGACTCAAGTTCCAGTTTTGGTCTCTTTTCATCCCCTTTTGCTTACCGACAAAGGGAGACTTCTGAAACTCGTCTAGGCCACTGAAACTCCTTGAATATCACTCCTAGGACTCAAAGGAAGCCTTTCTCACCACCTTCTCTCCTTCTGACACTCTCTGGCACCTTTGGACCCAAGTTCCAGTTTTGGTCTATTTTTGTCCCCTTTTGATTACCGACAAAGGAAGACGTGCGAAACTCGTCTCAGGCCACTGAAACTCGTTGAATATCTCTCCATGGACTCAAAGGAACGCTTTCTCACCACTTTCTCCCCTGCTGTACTTTCTGAGACCTTTGGACCAATTTTGGTCTCTTTTTGTCCCCTTTTGCTTACCGTCAAAGGAAGACGTGCGAAACTCATCTCAGGCCACTTAAACTCCTTGAATATCACACAATGGACTCAAAGGAAGCCTGTCTTACCACCTTCTCCCCTTATGGCACTTTCTGGCGCCTTTGGACCCAAGTTCCAGTTTTGGTCTCTTTTGATCCCCTTTTGCTTACCGACAAAGGGAGACTTCTGAAACTCGTCTACGCCACTAAAACTCCTTAAATATCAGTCCTAGGACTCAAAGGAAGCCTTTCTCACCACCTACTCTCCTTCTGACACTTTCTGGCACCTTTGGACCCAAGTTCCAGTTTTGGTCTATTTTTGTCCCCTTTTGCTTACCGGCAAAGGAAGACGTGCGAAACTCATCTCAGCCCACTGAAACTCCTTGAATATCACTCCTAGGACTCAAAGGAAACCTTTCTCACCACCTTCTCTCCTTCTAGCAGTTTCTGGCGCCTTTGGACCCAAGTTCCACTTTTGGACTCTTTTGATTCGGTTTTTGCTTACCGGCAAAGGAAGACGTGCGAAACTCGTCTAGGCCACTAAAACTCCTTGAATATCACACAATGGACTCAAAGGAAGCCTTTCTTACCACCTTCTCTCCTTCTGGCAGTTTCTGGCGCCTTTGGACCCAAGTTCCAGTTTTGATCTCTTTTGGTCCCCTTTTGCTTACCGACAAAGGGAGACTTCCGAAACACGTCTAGGCACTTGAAACTCCAAGAATACCACTCTTAGGACTCGGAGGAAGGCTTTTGTACCACCTTCTCTCCTTCTGGTAGTTTCTGGCGGCTTTGGGCCCAAGTTCCAGTTTTGGTATCTTTTGGTCCCCTTTTGCTTACCGGCAAAGGAAGTCGTGCGAAACTCGTCTCAGGCCACTGGAACTCCTTCAATATCACACAATGGACTCAAAGGAAGCCTGTCTCACCCCCTTCTCCTCTTCTGGCACTTTCTGGCGCCTTTGGACCTAAGTTCCAGTTTTGGTCTCTTTTGGTCCCCTTTTGCTTACCGACAAAGGGAGACTTCTGAAGCTCGTCTAGGCCACTGAAACTTCTTGAATATCACACAATGGACTCAAAGGAAGCCTTTTTTACCACTTTCTCTCCTTCTGGCAGTTTCTGGCGCCTTTGGACCCAAGTTCCAGTTTTGGTCTCTTTTGGTCCCCTTTTGCTTACCGATAAAGGGAGACATCCGAAACATGTCTAGGCCACTGAAACTCCTTGAATATCACTCTTAGGTCTTGGAGGAAGGCTTTTGTACCACCTTCTCTCCTTCTGGCAGTTTCTGACAGCTTTGGGCCCAAGTTCCAGTTTTGGTATCTTTTGGTCCCCTTTTGCTTACCGGCAAAGGAAGACGTGCGAAACTCGTCTCAGCCACTGAAACTCCTTGAACATCACTGCATGGACTCAAAGGATGGCTTTCTCACCACTTTCTCCCCTTCTGGCACTTTCTGGCACCTTTGGACCCAAGTTCCAGTTTTGGTCTCTTTTGTTCCCCTTTCGCTTACCGGCGAAGGAAGACTGTGAAACTCGTCTCAGCCCACTGAAACTCCTTGAATATCACTCCAAGGACTCAAAGGAAGGCTTTCTTACCACCTTCTCTCCTTCTGGCAGTTTCTGGCGCCTTTGGACCCAACTTCCAGTTTTGGTCTCTTTTGGTCCCCTTTTGCTTACCGGCAAAGGAAGACGTGCGAAACTCGTCTCAGCCCACTGAAACTCCTTGAATATCACTCCTAGGACTCAAAGGAAGCCTTTCTCACTACCTTCTCTCCTTCTGGCAGTTTCTGGCTCCTTTGGACCCAAGTTCCAGTTTTGGTCTCTTTTGGTCCCCTTTTGCTTACCGGCAAAGCAAGACGTGCGAAACACGTCTCAGGCCACTGAAACTCCTTGAATATCACTCGATGGACTCAAAGCAAGCCTTTCTCACCACCTTCTCTCCTTCTGGCACTTTCTGACACCTTTGGACCCAAGTTCCAGTTTTGGTGTCTTTTGGTCCCCTTTTGCTTACCGGCAATGGAAGCCGTGCGAAACTCGTCTCAGCCCACTGAAACTCCTTGAATATCACTCCTAGGACTCAAAGGAAGCCTTTCTCACTACCTTCTCTCCTTCTGGCAGTTTCTGGCTCCTTTGGACCCAAGTTCCAGTTTTGGTCACTTTTGTTCCCTTTCTGCTTACCGGCAAAGGAAGACGTGCAAAACGCATCTAGGCTACTGAAACTCCTTGGATATCACTCCTAGGACACAAAGGAGGCGTTCTTACCACCTTCTCTCCTTCTGGCAGTTTCTGGCGCCTTTGGACCCATGTTCAAGTTTTTGTCTCTTTTGGTCCCTTTTTGCTTACCGACAAAGGAAGTCGTGCGAAAATCGTCTCAGGCCACTAAAACACCTTGACTATGACTCCATGGACTCAAAGGAAGGCTTTCTCACCACCTTCTCCCCTTCTGGCAGTTTCTTGTACCTTTGGACCCAAGTTCCTGTTTTTGTCTCTTTTGGTCTCTTTTGCTTACCGGCAACGGAAGACGTGCGAAACTCATCTCAAGCCACTGAAACTACTTGAATATCACTCCTAGGACTCAAACGAAGGCTTTCTCACCACCTTCTCTCTTTCTGGCACATTCCGGCACCTTTCGACCCAAGTTCTAATTTTGGTCTCTTTTGGCCCCGTTTTGCTTACTGGCAAAGGAAGACGTGCGAAACTAGTCTCAGGCCACTGAAACTCCTTGAATATCACTCCATGGATTCAAAGGAAGCCTTTCTCACCACCTTCTCCACTTCTGGCACTTTCTGGCGCCTCTGGACCTAGGTTTCAGTTTTGGTATCTTTTGCTTACAGGCAAAGGAAGACGTGCAAAACTTGTCTCAGGCCACTGAAACACCTTGAATATCACTCCATGGACTCAAAGGAAGGCTTTCTCACCGCCTTCTCCCCTTCTGTCACTTTCTGGCGCCTTTGGACCCAAGTTCCAGTTTTGGTCCCTTTTGGTCCTCTTTTGATTACTGGCAAAGGAAGACGTGCGAAACTCGTCTCAGCCACTGAAACTCCTTGAATATCACTGCATGCACTCAAAGGATGGCTTTCTCACCACTTTCTCCACTTCTGGCACTCTCTGGCACCTTTGGACCCAAGTTCCAGTTTTGGTCTCTCTTGTTCCCCTTTTGCTTACCAGCAAAAGAAGACGTACGAAACTCGTCTCAGCCCACTGAAACTCCTTGAATATCACTCCAAGGACTCAAAGGAAGGCTTTCTTACCACCTTTTCTCCTTCTGGCAGTTTCTGGCGTCTTTGGACCCAAGTTCCAGTTTTGGTCTCTTTTGGTCCCCTTTTGCTTACCGGCAAAGGAAGACGTGCGAAACTCGTCTCAGGCCACTGAACCCCTTGAATATCAATCGATGGACTCGAAGGAAGCCTTTCTCAACACCTTCTCCCCTTCTGGCACATTCTGGCGCCTTTGGACCCAAGTTCCAATTTTGGTCCCCTTTTGCTTACCGGCAAAGGAAGACGTGCGAAACTAGTCTCAGGCCACTGAAACTCCTTAAATATCACCCCATGGACTCAAAGGAAGCCTTTCTCACCACCTTCTCCCCTTCTGGCACTTTCTGGCGCCTTTAGACCTAGGTTCCAGTTTTCCTCTCTTATGCTTACCGGCAAAGGAAGACGTGCAAAACTTGTCTCAGGCCACTGAAACATCTTGAATATCACTCCATGGACTCAAAGGAAGGCTTTCTCACCGCCTTCTCCCCTTCTGTCACTTTCTGGCGCCTTTGGACCCAAGTTCCAGTTTTGTCTCTTTTGGTCCCCTTTTGCTTACCAGTAAAGGAAGATGTGCGCAAGTCGTCTAGGCCACTGAAACTCCTTGGATATCACTCCTAGGACACAAAGGAAGGCTTTCTTACCACCTTCTCTCCTTCTGGCAATTTCTGGCGCCTTTGGACCCATGTTCCAGTTTTGGTCTCTTTTGGTCCCCTTTTGCTTACCGACAAAGGGAGACTTCCGAAACTCGTCTAGGCCACTAAAACTCCTTAAATATCACTCTTAGGACTCAAAGGAAGGCTTTCTTACCACCTTCTCTCCTTCTGGTACTTTCTAGGGCCTTTGGACCCAAGTTCTAGTTGTGGTATCTTTTGGTCCCCTTTTGCTTACCGGCAAAGGAAGCCGTGCGAAACTCGTCTCAGGCCACTGAAACTCCTTGAATATCACTCCATGGACTCAAAGGAAGGCTTTCTCACCACCTTCTCCCCTTCTGGCACTTTCTGACACCTTTGGACCCAAGTTCCAGTTTTGGTCCCTTTCGCTTACCGGCAAAGGAAGACGTGCGTAACTCGTTTCAGGCCACTGAAACACCGTGAATATCACTCCATGGACTCAAAGGAAGGCTTTCTCATCGCCTTCTCCCCTTCTGCCACTTTCTGGCGCCTTTGGACCCAAATTCCAGTTTTGGTCTCTTTTGGTCCCCTTTTGCTTACCTGCAAGGGAAGACGTGCGGAACTCTTCTCAAACCACTGAAATTGCTTGAATATCAGTCCACGGACTCAAAGGAAGGCTTGCTCACCACCTTCTCCCCTTCTGGCACTTTCTGGCGCCTTTGGAACCAAGTTCCAGTTTTGGTCTCTTTTGGTCCCTTTTTGCTTACCGACAAAGGGCGACTTGCGAAACTCCTCAAGGCCACTGAAACTCCTTGAATATCACTCCTAGGACTAATCTGGAACTTTCTGGCGCTTTTGGACCCAAGTTCCAGTTTTGGTCTCTTTTTGCTTACCGACAAAGGGAGACTTGCGAAACTCGTCTAGGCCACTGAAACTCCTTGAATATCACTCCTAGGACTGAAAGGAAGGCTTTCTCACCACCTTCTCCCCTTCTGGCACTTTCTGGCGCGTTTGGACCCAAGTTCCAGTTTTGGTCCCTTTTTGCTTACCGACAAAGGGAGACTTGCGAAACTCATCTAGGCCACTGAAACTCCTTGAATATCACCCCAAGGACTCAAAGCAAGGCTTTCTCACCACCTTCTCCCCTTCTGGCACTTTCTGGCGCCATTGGACCCAAGTTCTAGTTTTGGTCTCTTTTGGTCCCCTTTTGCTTACCGGCAAAGGAAGACGTGCGAAACTCGTCTCAGGCCACTAAAACACCTTGAATATCAATCGTAGGACTCAAAGGAAGGCTTTCTCATCACCTTTTCCCCTTTTGGCACTTTCTGGCGCCTTTGGACCCAAGTTCCAGTTTTGGTCTCTTCTGGTGCCCTTTTGCTTACCGACAAACGAAGACGTTCGAAACTCGTCTCAGGCCACTGAAACACCTTGAATATCACTCCTAGGACTCAAAGGAAGGCTTTCTCACCACCTTCTCCTCTTCTGGCACTTTCTGGCGCCTTTGGACTCAAGTTCTAGTTTTCTTCCCTTTTGGTCCCTTGTTCTTACCGACAAAGGGAGACTTGCGAAACTCGTCTGAGGCCACTGAAACACCTTGAATATCACTCCTAGGACTCAAAGGAAGGCATTCTCACCACCTTCTCCCCTTCTGTCACCTTCTAGCGCCTTTGGACCCAAGTTGCAGCTTTGGTCTCTTGTGGTCCCCTTTTCCTTACCGGCAAAGGAAGACTTGCGAAACTAGTCTCAGGCCACTGAAACACTTTGAATATCACTATATGGACTCACAGGAAGGCTTTCTCACCACCCTATTCCCTTCTGGCACTTTCTGGCGCCTTTGGACCCAAGTTCCAGCTTTGGTCTCTTGTGGTCCCTTTTTGATTACCGGTAAAGCAAGACGTGCGAAACTCGTCTCAGGCCACTGAAACACCTTGAATATCACTCCTAGGACTCAAAGGAATGCTTTATCACCACCTTCTCCCCTTCTGGCGCCTTTGGACCCAAGTTCCAGCTTTGGTATCTTTTCGTCCCGTTTTGCTTGCCGGCAAAGGAAGACATGCGAAACACGTCTGAGGCCACTGAAACACCTTCAATATCACTCCTAGGACACAAAGGAACGCTTTCTCACCACTTTTTCCGCTTCTGGCACTTTCTGGCACCTTTGGACCCATCTTCCAGTTTTGGTCTCTTTTGGTCCCCTTTTGCTTACCAGCAAAGGAAGACGTGCGAAACTCGTCTCAGGCCACTGAAACACATTGAATATCACTCCTATGACTCAAAGGAAGACTTTCTCACCACCTTCTCCCCTTCAGTTACTTTCTGGCGCCTTTGAACGCAAGTTCCAGTTTTGGTCTCTTTTGGTCCCCTTTTGCTTACCAGCAAAGGAAGACATGCGAAACTCGTCTAGGCCACTGAAACTCCTTGAATATCACTCCTAGGACTCAAAGGAATGCTTTATCACCACCTTCTCCCTTTCTGGTGCCTTTGGACCCAAGTTCCAGTTTTGGTCTCTTTTCGTCCCGTTTTGCTTACCGGCAAAGGAAGACATGCGAAACACGTCTGAGGCCACTGAAACACCTTGAATATCACTCGTAGGACTCAAAGGAATGCTTTATCACCACCTTCTCCCCTTCAGGCGCCTTTGGACCTAAGTTCCAGTTTTGGTCTCTTTTCGTCCCGTTTTGCTTACCGGCAAAAGAAGACACGCGAAACACGTCTGAGGCCACTGAAACACCTTGAATATCATTCCTAGGACTCAAAGGAAGGCTTTCTTACTACCTTCTCCTCTTCTTACACTTTCTGGCGCTTTTGCACCCAAGTTCCAGTTTTGGTCTCTTTTGGTCCCTTTTTGCTTACCGGCAAAGGAAGTCGTGCAAAACTCGTCTTAGGCCACTTAAACACCTTGAATATCACTCCTAGGACTCAAAGGAAGGCTTTCTTACCACCTTCTCCCCTTCTGGCACTTTCTGGCACCTTTGGACCCATCTTCCAGTTTTGGTCTCTTTTGGTCCCCTTTTGCTTACCGGCAAAGGAAGACATGCGAAACTCGTCTAGGCCACTGAAACTCCTTGAATATCACTCCTATCACTCAAAGGAAGACTTTCTCACCACCTTCTCCCCTTCAGGCACTTTCTGGCGCCTTTGGACGCAAGTTCCAGTTTTGGTCTCTTTTGGTCCCCTTTTGCTTACCGGCAAAGGAAGACATGCGAAACTCGTCTAGGCCACTGAAACTCCTTGAATATCACTCCTAGGACTCAAAGGAATGCTTTATCACCACCTTCTCCCCTTCTGGTGCCTTTGGACCCAAGTTCCAGTTTTGGTATCTTTTCGTCCCGTTTTGCTTACCGGCAAAGGAAGACATGCGAAAAACGTCTGAGGCCACTGAAACACCTTGAATATCACTCCTAGGACTCAAAGGAATGCTTTATCACCACCTTCTCCCCTTCAGGCGCCTTTGGACCTAAGTTCCAGTTTTGGTCTCTTTTCGTCCCGTTTTGCTTACCGGCAAAGGAAGACATGCGAAACACGTCTGAGGCCACTGAAACACCTTGAATATCACTCCTAGGACTCAAAGGAATTCTTTATCACCACCTTCTGCCCTTCAGGCACCTTTGGACCTAAGTTCCAGTTTTGGTCTCTTTTTGCTTACCGATAAAAGGAGACTTGCGAAACACGTCTGAGGCGACTAAAACACCTTGAATATCACTCCTAGGAGTCAAAGGAAGGCTTTCTCACCACCCTCTCCCCGCCTGGCAGTTTCTGGCACCTTTGGATCCAAGTTCCAGTTTTGGTTTTTTTTTTGTCCCTTTTTGCTTACCGACAAAGGGCGACTTGCGAAACTCCTCTAGGCCACTGAAACTCCTGAATATCACTCCTAGGACTCAAAGGAAGGCTTTCTTACCACCTTCTCCTCTTCTTACACTTTCTGGCGCTTTTGCACCCAAGTTCCAGTTTTGGTCTCTTTTGGTCCCTTTTTGCTTACCAGCAAAGGAAGTCGTGCGAAACTCGTCTTAGGCCACTGAAACACCTTGAATATCACTCCTAGGACTCAAAGGAAGGCTTTCTCACCACCTTCTCCCCTTCTGGCACTTTCTGGCGCCATTGGACCCAAGTTCCAGTTTTGGTCTCTTTTGGTCCCTTTTTGCTTACCGACAAAGGGAGACTTGCGAAACTCGTCTAGGCCACTGAAACTCCTTGAATATCCCTCCTAGGACTCAAAGGAAGGCTTTCTTACCACCTTCTCCCCTTCTAGAACTTTCTGACGCCTTTGGACCCAAGTTTCAGCTTTGGTCTCTTGTGGTCCCCTTTTGCTTACCGGCAAAGGAAGACGTTCGAAACTCGTCTCAGGCCACTAAAACACCTTGAATATCACTCCTAGGACTCAAAGGAAGGCTTTCTCACCACCTTCTCCCCTTCTGGCACTTTCTGGCGCCTTTGGAACTAAGTTCCAGTTTTGGTCTCTTTTGGTCCCTTTTTGCTTACCGACAAAGGGCGACTTGCGAAACTCCTCAAGGCCACTGAAACTCCTTGAATATCACTCCTAGGACTAATCTGGAACTTTCTGGCGCTTTTGGACCCAAGTTCCAGTTTTGGTCTCTTTTGCTCCATTTTTGCTTACCGATAAAGGAAGTCGTGCGAAACTCGTCCCAGGCCACTGAAACACCTTGAATATCACTCCTAGGACTCAAAGGAAGGCTTTCTCACCACGTTCTCTCCTTCTGGCACTTTCTGGCGCGTTTGGAACTAAGTTCCAGTTTTGGTCTCTTTTGGTCCCTTTTTGCTTACCGACAAAGGGCGACTTGCGAAACTCCTCAAGGCCACTGAAACTCCTTGAATATCACTCCTAGGACTAATCTGGAACTTTCTGGCGCTTTTGGACCCAAGTTCCAGTTTTGGTCTCTTTTGGTCCATTTTTGCTTACCGATAAAGGAAGTCGTGCGAAACTCGTCCCAGGCCACTGAAACACCTTGAATATCACTCCTAGGACTCAAAGGAAGGCTTTCTCACCACGTTCTCTCCTTCTGGCACTTTCTGGCGCGTTTGGACCCAAGTTCCAGTTTTGGTCTCTTTTGGTCCCTTTTTGCTTACCGACAAAGGGAGACTTGCGAAACTCGTCTAGGCCACTGAAACTCCTTGAATATTACTCCAAGGACTGAAAGGAAGGCTTTCTCACCACCTTCTCCCCTTCTGGCACTTTCTGGCGCCATTGGACCCAAGTTCTAGTTTTGGTATCTTTTGGTCCCTTTTTGCTTACCGGCAAAGGAAGACGTGCGAAACTCGTCTCAGGCCACTAAAACACCTTGAATATCACTCGTAGGACTCAAAGGAAGGCTTTCTCATCACCTTTACCCCTTCTGGCACTTTCTGGCGCCTTTGGACCCAAGTTCCAGTTTTGGTCTCTTCTGGTGCCCTTTTGCTTACCGACAAACGAAGACGTTCGAAACTCGTCTCAGGCCACTGAAACACCTTGAATATCACTCCTAGGACTCAAAGGAAGGCTTTCTCACCACCTTTTCCCCATCTGGCACTTTCTGGCACCTTTGGATCCAACTTCCAGTATTGGTCTCTTTTGGTCCCCTTTTGCTTACCGGCAAAGGAAGACGTGCGAAACTCGTCTAGGCCACTGAAACTCCTTGAATATCACTCCTAGGACTCAAAGGAAGGCTTTCTTACCACCTTATCCTCTTTTGGCACTTTCTGGCGCCTTTGGACCCAAGTTCCAGTTTTGGGTCTTTTCGTCCCTTTTTGCTAACCGACAAAGGGAGAGTTGCGAAACTTGTCTACACCACTGAAACTCCTTGAATATAACTCCTAGGACTCAAAGGAAGGCTTTCTCACCACCTTCTCTCCTTCTGGCACTTTCTGGCGCGTTTGGACCCAAGTTCCAGTTTTGGTCTCTTTTGGTCCCTTTTTCTTAACGACAAAGGGAGACTTGCGAAACTCGTCTAGGCCACTAAAACTCCTTGAATATCACCCCAAGGACTCAAAGCAAGGCTTTCTCACCACCTTCTCCCCTTCTGGCACTTTCTGGCGCCATTGGACCCAAGTTCTAGTTTTGGTGTCTTTTGGTCCCCTTTTGCTTACCGGCAAAGGAAGACGTGCGAAACTCGTCTCAGGCCACTAAAACACCTTGAATATCACTCGTAGGACTCAAAGGAAGGCTTTCTCATCACCTTTTCCCCTTTTGGCACTTTCTGGCGCCTTTGGACCCAAGTTCCAGTTTTGGTCTCTTCTGGTGCCCTTTTGCTTACCGACAAACGAAGACGTTCGAAACTCGTCTCAGGCTACTGAAACACTTTGAATATCACTGCTAGGACTCAAAGGAAGGCTTTCTCACCACCTTCTCCTCTTCTGGCACTTTCTGGCGCCTTTGGACCCAAGTTCTAGTTTTCTTCCCTTTTGGTCCCTTGTTCTTACCGACAAAGGGAGACTTGCGAAACTCATCTGAGGCCACTGAAACACCTTGAATGTCACTCCTAGGACTCAAAGGAAGGCTTTCTCACCACCTTCTCCACTTTTGTCACTTTCTAGCGCCTTTGGACCCAAGTTCCAGCTTTGGTCTCTTGTGGTCCCTTTTTGATTACCGGCAAAGCAAGACGTGCAAAACTCGTCTCAGGCCACTGAAACACCTTGAATATCACTCCTAGGACTCAAAGGAATGCTTTATCACAACCTTCTCCCCTTCTGGCGCCTTTGGACCCACGTTCCAGTTTTGGTCTCTTTTCGTCCAGTTTTGCTTACCGGCAAAGGAAGACATGCAAAAAACGTCTGAGGCTACTGAAACACCTTCAATATCACTCCTAGGACAAAAAGGAAGGCTTTCTCACCACTTTTTCCGCTTCTGGCACTTTCTGGTACCTTTGGACCCAAGTTTCAGCTTTGGTCTCTTGTGGTCCCCTTTTGCTTACCGGCAAAGGAAGACGTGCGAAACTCGTCTCAGGCCACTAAAACACCTTGAATATAAGTCCTACGACTCAAAGGAAGGCTCTCTCACCACCTTTTCCCCATCTGGCACTTTCTGGCACCTTTGGACCCAAGTTCCAGTTTTGGTCTCTTTTGTCCCCTTTTGCTTACCGGCAAAGGAAGACATGCGAAACTCGTCTAGGCCACTGAAACTCCATGAATGTCACTCCTAGGACTCAAAGGAATGCTTTATCACCACCTTCTCCCCTTCTGGTGCCTTTGGACCCAAGTTCCAGTTTTGGTCTCTTTTCGTCCCGTTTTGCTTACCGGCAAAGGGAGACATGCGAAACACGTCTGAGGCCACTAAAACACCTTGAATATCACTCCTAGGACTCAAAGGAATGCTTTATCACCACCTTCTCCCCTTCAGGCGCCTTTGGACCTAAGTTTTAATTTTGGTCTCTTTTCGTCCCGTTTTGCTTACCGGCAAAGGAAGACATGCGAAACACGTCTGAGGCCACTGAAACACCTTGAATATCATCCCTAGGACTCAAAGGAAGGCTTTCTCACCACCTTCTCCCCTTCTAGAACTTTCTGACGCCTTTGGACCCAAGTTTCACGTTTGGTCTCTTGTGGTCCCCTTTTGCTTACCGGCAAAGGAAGACGTGCGAAACTCGTCTCAGGCCACTAAAACACCTTGAATATAACTCCTACGACTCAAAGGAAGGCTTTCTCACCACCTTTTCCCCATCTGGCACTTTCTGGCACCTTTGGACCCAAGTTCCAGTTTTGGTCTCTTTTGGTCCCCTTTTGCTTACCGGCAAAGGAAGACATGCGAAACTCGTCTAGGCCACTGAAACTCCTTGAATATCACTCCTAGGGCTCAAAGGAATGCTTTATCACCACCTTCTCCCCTTCTGGTGCCTTTGGACCCAAGTTCCAGTTTTGGTCTCTTTTCGTCCCGTTTTGCTTACCGGCAAAGGAAGACATGCGAAACACGTCTGACGCCACTGAAACACCTTGAATATCACTCCTAGGACTCAAAGGAATGCTTTATCACCACCGTCTCCCCTTCAGGCGCCTTTGGACCTAAGTTCCAGTTTTGGTCTCTTTTCGTCCCGTTTTGCTTACCGACAAAGGAAGACATGCGAAACACGTCTGAGGCCACTGAAACACCTTGAATATCATCCCTAGGACTCAAAGGAAGGCTTTCTCACCACCTTTCCCCTTCTGGCACGTTCTGGCACCTTTGGACCCAACTTCAAGTTTTGGTCTCTTTTGGTCCCCTTTTGCTTATCGGCAAAGGAAGACGTGCGAAACTCGTCTAGGCCACTGAAACTCCTTGAATATCACTCCTAGGACTCAAAGGAAGGCTTTCTTACCACCTTATCCTCTTCTGGCACAATCTGGCGCCTTTGGACATAAGTTCCAGTTTTGAGTCTTTTGGTCCCTTTTTGCTTACGAACAAAGGGAGACTTGCAAAACTTGTCTACGCCACTGAAACTCCTTGAATATCACTCCATGGACTCAAAGGAAGGCTTTCTCACCACCCTCTTCCCTTCTGGTACTTTCTGGCGCCTTTGGACCCAAGTTCCAGCTTTGGTCTCTTGTGGTCCCTTTTTGCTTACCGGCAAAGCAAGACGTGCGAAACACGTCTCAAGCCACTGAAACACATTGAATATCACTCCTAGGACTCAAAGGAATGCTTTATCACCACCTTCTCCCCTTCTGGTGCCTTTGGACCCAAGTTCCAGTTTTGGTCTCTTTTCGTCCCGTTTTGCTTACCGGCAAAGGAAGACATGCGAAACACGTCTGACGCCACTGAAACACCTTGAATATCACTCCTAGGACTCAAAGGAATGCTTTATCACCACCGTCTCCCCTTCAGGCGCCTTTGGACCTAAGTTCCAGTTTTGGTCTCTTTTCGTCCCGTTTTGCTTACCGGCAAAGGAAGACATGCGAAACACGTCTGAGGCCACTGAAACACCTTGAATATCATCCCTAGGACTCAAAGGAAGGCTT
Source organism: Abrus pulchellus subsp. cantoniensis (assembly GCA_024086825.1). NCBI lineage: Eukaryota > Viridiplantae > Streptophyta > Magnoliopsida > Fabales > Fabaceae > Abrus > Abrus pulchellus. The sequence continues at coordinate 20,527,641 of CM044051.1, forward strand.
TCTCACCACCTTTCCCCTTCTGGCACGTTCTGGCACCTTTGGCCCCAACTTCAAGTTTTGGTATCTTTTGGTCCCCTTTTGCTTATCGGCAAAGGAAGACGTGCGAAACTCGTCTAGGCCACTGAAACTCCTTGAATATCACTCCTAGGACTCAAAGGAATGCTTTCTTACCACCTTATCCTCTTCTGGCACAATCTGGCGCCTTTGGAAATAAGTTCCAGTTTTGGGTCTTTTGGTCCCTTTTTGCCTACGGACAAAGGGAGACTTGCGAAACTTGTCTACGCCACTGAAACTCCTTGAATATCACTCCATGGACTCAAAGGAAGGCTTTCTCACCACCCTCTTCCCTTCTGGTACTTTCTGGCGCCTTTGGACCCAAGTTCCAGCTTTGGTCTCTTGTGGTCCCTTTTTGCTTACCGGCAAAGCAAGACGTGCGAAACACGTCTCAAGCCACTGAAACACCTTGAATATCACTCCTAGGACTCAAAGGAATGCTTTATCACCACCTTCTCCCCTTCTGGTGCCTTTGGACCCAAGTTCCAGTTTTGGTCTCTTTTCGTCCCGTTTTGCTTACCGGCAAAGGAAGACATGCGAAACACGTCTGAGGCCACTGAAACACCTTGAATATCACTCCTAGGACTCAAAGGAATGCTTTATCACCACCTTCTCCCCTTCAGGCGCCTTTGGACCTAAGTTCCAATTTTGGTCTCTTTTCGTCCCGTTTTGCTTACCGGCAAAGGAAGACATGCGAAACACGTCTGAGGCCACTGAAACACCTTGAATATCATTCCTAGGACTCAAAGGAAGGCTTTCTTACCACCTTATCCTCTTCTGGCACTATCTGGCACCTTTGGACATAAGTTCCAGTTTTGGGTCTTTTGGTCCCTTTTTGCTTACGGAAAAAGGTAGACTTGCGAAACTTGTCTACGCCACTGAAACTCCTTGAATATAACTCCTACGACTCAAAGGAAGGCTTTCTTACCACCTTCTCCCCTTCTAGAACTTTCTGACGCCTTCGGACCCAAGTTTCAGCTTTGGTCTCTTGTGGTCCCCTCTTGCTTATCGGCAAAGGAAGACCTACGAAACTCATCTTAGGCCACTGAAACACCTTGAATATCACTCCTAGGACTCAAAGGAAGACTTTCTCACCACCTTCTCCCCCTCTGTCACTTTCTAGCGCCTTTGGACCCAAGTTCCAGCTTTGGTTTCTTGTGGTCCCCTTTTGCTTACCGGCAAAGGAAGACCTGCGAAACCCGTCTTAGGCCACTGAAACACCTTGAATATCACTCCTAGGACTCAAAGGAAGACTTTCTCACCACCTTCTCCCCATCTGTCACTTTCTAGCGGCTTTGGACCCAAGTACCAGCTTTGGTCTCTTGTGGTCTTTTTTCCTTACCGGCAAAGCAAGACGTGCAAAACTCGTCTCAGGCCACTGAAACACCTTGAATATCACTCCATGGACTCAAAGTAAGGCTTTCTCACCACCTTCTCCCCTTCTGGCACTTTCTGGCGCCTTTGGACCCAAGTTCCAGTTTTGGTCTCTTTGGTCCCATTTTGCTTACTGGCATAGGAAGATGTATGAAACTCGTCTCAGGCCACGGAAAGCCCTTCAATATCACTCCGTGGACTCAAAGGAAGGCTTTCTCACCACCTTCTCCTCTTCTGGCACTTTCTGGCACCTTTGCACCCATGTTCCAGCTTTGGTCTCTTGTGGTCACCTTTTGCTTACCAGCAAAGGAAGACCTGTGAAACTCGTCTCAGGCCTCTGAAACACCTTGAATATCACTCCATGGACTCAAAGCAAGGCTTTCTCACCACCTTCTCCCCTTCTGGCACTTTCTGGCGCCTTTGGACCCAAGTTCCAGTTTTGGTCTCTTTTGGTCTCCTTTTGCTTACTGGCAAAGGAAGACGTGCGAAACTCTTCTGAGGCAACTGAAACACCTTGAATATCACTCCTAGGACACAAAGGAAGGCTTTCTCACCATCTTGTCCCCTTCTAGCAGTTTCTGGCACCTTTGGATCCAAGTTCCAGTTTTGGTCTTTTTTTGCTTACCAGCAAAGGAAGACGTGCGAAACTCGTCTCAGGCCACTAAAACACCTTAAATATCACTCCTAGGACTCAAAGGAAGGCATTTTCACCACCTTCTGTCCTTCTAGCACTTTCTCGCGCCTTTGGACCCAAGTTCCAGTTTTGGTCTCTTTTGGTATCTTTTTGCTTTCTGGCAAAGGAAGACGTGCGAAACTCGTCTCAGGCCACTGAAACTCCTTCAATATCACTCCATGGACTCAAAGGAAGGCTTTCTCACCACCTTCTCCCCTTCTGGCACTTTCTGCCGCCTTTGGACCCATGTTCCAGTTTTGGTCTCTTTTGGTCCGTTTTTGCTTACCGACAATGGGAAACTTGCGAAACTCGTCTAGGCCACAAAAACTCCTTGTATATCACTCCTATCACTCAGAGGAAGGCTTTCTTACCACCTTCTCTCCTTTTGGCACTTTCTGCCGCCTTTGGACCCATGTTCCAGTTTTGGTCTCTTTTGGTCCCTTTTTCTTACCGACAGAGGGAGACTTGCAAAACTCGTCTAGGCCACTCAAACTCCTTGAATATCACTCCTCGGACTCAAAGGAAGGCTTTCTTATCACCTTCTCCTCTTCTGGCACTTTCTGGCGCCTTTGGATCCAGTTTCCAATTTTGGTCTCTCTTGGTCCCTTTTTGCTTACCGGCAAGGGAAGATGTGCGAAACTCGTTTGAGGCGACTGAAACACCTTGAATATCACTCCTAGGACTCAAAGGAAGGCTTTCTCACCACTTTCTCCCCTTCTGGCAGTTTTTGGGACCTTTGGATCCAAGTTCCAGTTTTATTCTCTTTTGGCTTACCGGCAAAGGAAGACGTGTGAAACTCGTCTCAGGCCCCTGAAACACCTTAAATATCACTCCTAGGACTCAAAGGAAGGCTTTCTCACCACCTTCTTCCCTTCTGGCACTTTCTAGCACCTTTGGACCCAAGTTCAAGCTTTTGTCTCTTGTCGTCTCCTTTTGCTTACCGGCAAAGGAAGACCTGCGAAACTCGTCTCAGGCCACTGAAACTCCTTGAATATCACTCCTAGGACTCAAAGGAATGCTTTATCACCACCTTCTCCCCTTCTGGCAGTTTCTGGCACCTTTGGACCTAAGTTCCAGTTTTGGTCCCTTTTGGTCTCCCTTTGCTCACCGGCAATGGAAGACATGTGAAACTCATCTCAAGCCACTGAAACTACTTGAATATCACTCCTAGGACTCAAAGCAAGGCCTTCTCACCACCTTCTCCCCATCTGGCAATTTCTGGCCCCTTTGGACCTAAGTTACAGTTTTGGTCTCTTTTGGTCCCTTTTTGCTTACCGGCAAAGGAAGAGATGTGAAACTCGTCTCAGGCCACTGAAACTCCTTGAATATCACTACTAGGACTCAAAGCAAGGCCTTCTCACCACCTTCTCCCGATCTGGCACTTTCTGGCCCCTTTGGACCCAAGTTCCAGTTTTGGCCTCTTTTGGTCCGCTTTTGCTTACCGGCAAAGGAAGACGTGCAAAACTCGTCTCAGGCCACTGAAGCTCCTTGAATATCACTCCATGGACTCAAAGGAAGGCTTTCTCACCACCTTTTCCCCTTCTTGTAGTTTCTGGCACCTTTGGACCCAAGTTCTAGTTTTGGTCTCTTTTTGTCTCCCTTTGCTCACCGGCAAAGGAAGACGTGTGAAACTCATCTCAAGCCACTGAAACTACTTGAATATCACTCCTAGGAATCAAACGAGGGCTTTCTTACCACCTTCTCCCCTTCTGGCATATTCCGGCGCCTTTGGACCTAAGTTCTAGTTTTGGTCTCTTTTGGTCCCCTTTTGCTTACTGGCAAAGGAAGACGTGCAAAACTCGTCTCAGGCCATTGAAACACCTTGAATATCACTCCTAGGACTCAAAGCAAGGCCTTCTCACCACCTTCTCGCACTTTCTGGTCCCTTTCACCCAAGTTCCAGTTTTGGTCTCTTTTGGTCCCCTTTTGCTTACTGGCAAAGGAAGACGTGCGAAACTCGTCTCAGGCCACTGAAACACCTTCAATATGACTCCATGGACCCAAAGGAGAGCTTTGTCACCACCTTCTCCCTTTCTGGCACTTTCTGGCGCCTTTGGACCCAAGTTCCAGTTTTGGTCTCTTTTGGTCCCTTTTTGCTTACCGGCAAAGGAAGACGTGCAAAACTCGTCTCAGGCCACTGAAGATCCTTGAATATCACTCCTAGGACTCAAATAACGGCTTTCTCACCACCTTCTCCCCTTCTGGCATTTTCTAGCGCCTTTGGACCCAAGTTCCAATTTTGGTCTCTTTTGGTCCCCTTTTGCTTACCGGCAAAGGAAGACGTGCGAAACTCGTCTCAGGCCACTGAAGCACCTTCAATATGACTCCATGGACCCAAAGGAGAGAATTGTCACCACCTTCTCCCTTTCTGGCACTTTCTGGCGCCTTTGGACCCAAGTTCTAGTTTTGGTCTCTTTTGGTCCCTTTTTGCTTAGCGGCAAAGGAAGACGTGCGAAGCTCGTCTCAGGCCACTGAAGATCCTTGAATATCACTCCTAGGACTCAAATAAAGGCTTTCTCACCACCTTCTCCCCTTCTGGCATTTTCTAGCGCCTTTGGACCCAAGTTCCAATGTTGGTCTCTTTTGGTCCCCTTTTGCTTACCGATAAAGGAAGACGTGCAAAACTCGTCTCAGGCGACTGAAACACCTTGAATTTCACTCCTAGGATCCAAAGGAAAGCTTTCTCACCACCTTCTCCCCTTCTGGCACTTTTTGGCGCCTTCGGACCCAAGTTCCAATTTTGGTCTCTGTTGGTCCCCTTTTGCTTACCGGCAAAGGAAGACGTGCGAAACTCGTCTCAGGCCTCTGAAGCTCCTTGAATATCACTCCATAGACTCAAAGGAAGGCTTTCACACCACCCTCTCCTGTTCTGGCACTTTTTGCCGCCTTTGGACGCATGTTCCAGTTTTGGCCTCTTTCGGTACTCTTTTGCTTACCGGCAAAGGAAGATGTACGAAACTCGTCTCAGGTCACTTAAACACCTTGAATATCACTCCTAGGACTCAAAAGAAGGCTTTCTCTCCACCTTCTCCCCTTATGGCACTTTCTGGCGCCTTTGGACCTAAGTTCTAGTTTTAGTCTCTTTTGGTCCCTTTTTGCTTACCGACAAAGGGAGACTTGCGAAACTTGTCTAGGCCACCGAAACTCTTTGAATATCACTTCTAGGACACAAAGGAAGGCTTTCTTACCACCACCTCCACTACTGGCACTTTTTGGCGCCTTTGGACCCAAGTTCTAATTTTGGTCTCTTTTCGTCCCCTTTTGCTTACTGGCAAAGGAAGACGTGCGAAACTCATCTCAAACAACTGAAATGCCTTGAATATCACTCCAAGGACCCAAAGGAAGACTTTCTCACCACCTTCTCCCCTTCTGGCACTTTCTGGCGCCTTTGGACCCAAGTTCCAATTTTTGTCTCTTTTAGTCCTTTTTTGCTTACCGGCAAAAGGAAGACGTGCGAAACTCATCTCAGGCCACTGAAACACCTTGAATATCACTCCTAAGACTTAAAAGAAGGCTTTCTCACCACCTTCTCCCCTTCTGGCACTTTCTAGCGCCTTTGGACCCAAGTTCCAGTTTTGGTCTCTTTTTGTCCCTTTTTGTGTACCGGCAAAGGAAGACGTGCAAAACTCGTCTCAAGCCACTAAAGGTCCTTGAATATCACTCCAAGGACTCAAAGGAAGGCTTTCTCACCACCTTCTCCCCTTCTGGCACTTTCTGGCGCCTTTGGACCCAAGTTCCAGTTTTGGTCTCTTTTGTTCCCATTTTGCCTACCGACAGAGGAAGACGTGCGAAACTCATCTCAGGCCACTGAAACTCGTTGAATATTACTCCATGGACTCAAAGGAAGGCTTTCTCACCACCTTCTCCCCTTCTGGCACTTTCTAGCGCCTTTGGACCCAAGGTCCAGTTTTGGTCTTTTCTGGTCCATTTTTGCTTACCGACAAAGGGAGATTTGTGAAACTCGTCTATCCACTGAAACTCCTTGAATATCACTCCTAGGACTCAAAGGAAGGCTTTCTTACCACATTCTCCCCTTCTGGCATATTCTGGCTCCTTAAGTTCCAGTTTTAGTCTCTTTTATTCCCTTTTTCCTTACCGGCTAAGGAAGACGTGCGAAACTCGTCTCAGAGCACTGAACCCCCTTGAATATCAGTCCATGGACTCAAAGGAAGGAATTCTCACCACCTTGTCTCCTTTTGGCACTTTCCAGTGCCTTTGGACCCAGGTTCTACTTTTGGTCTCTTTTGGTCCCTTTTTGCTTATCAGCAAAGGAAGACGTGCGAAACTCGTCTCAGGCCAGTAAAAATATTAAATATCGCTCCTAGGACTCAAACGAAGGCTTTCTTACCACCTTCTCCCCTTCTGGCACATTTCGGCGCCTTTGGACCCAAGTTCTAGTTTTGGTCTCTTTTGGTCCCCTTTTGATTACCGGCAAAGGAAGACATGCGAAACTCGTCTCAGGCCACTAAAACTTCGTGAATGTCACTCCTAGGACCCAAAGGAAAGCTTTCTCACCACCTTCTCTCCTTCTGGCACTTTCTGGCGCCTTTGACCCAAGTTCCAGTTTTGCTCTCTTTTGGTCCCCTTTTGCTTACCAGCAAAGGAAGACCTGCGAAACTCGGCTCAGGCCACTGAAACACCTTGAATACCACTCCATGGACTCAAAGGAAGGCTTTCTCACCACCTTCTCGCCTTCTAGCACATTCCGGCGCCTTTGGACCCAAGTTTTAGTTTTGGTCTCTTTTGGGTCCCTTTTGCTTAACGGCAAAGGAAGACGTGCGAAACTCGTCTCGGGCCACTGAAACTCCTTCAATATCACTGCATGGACTCAAAGGAAGGCTTTCTCACCACCTTCTCCCCTTCTGGCACTTTCTGGCGCCTTTGGACCCAAGTTCTAGTTTTGGTCTCTTTTGGTCCCCTTTTGCTTACTGGCAAAGGAAGATGGGCGAAACTCATCTCAGGGCACTGAAACTCCTTGAATATCACTCCAAGGACCCAAAGGAAAGCTTTCTCACCTTCTTCTCCCCTTCTGGCATTTCTGGCACCTTTGGACCCAAGTTCTAGTTTTGCTGTCATTTGGCTTACCGGCAGAGGAAGACGTGCGAAACTCATCTCAAGCCACTGAAACTACTTGAATATCACTCGTAGGACTCAAACAAGGGCTTTCTTACTGCCTTCTCGCCTTCTGGCACTTTCTGGCACCTTTGGACCCAAGTTCTAGTTTTGGCCTCTTGTCTTCCCCTTTTACTTACCGGCAAAGGAAGCCATGTAAAACTCATCTCAATCAACTGAAACTACTTGAATATCACTCGTAGGACTCAATGGAAGGCTTTCTTACCACCTTCTCCTCTTCTTTTGGTTTCCTTTTGCTTACCGGCAAAGGAACCCCTTCTGGCATTTTCTTGCGCCATTGGACCCAAGTTTCAGTTTTGGTCTCTTTTGGTCCCCTTTTGCGTACCGGCAAAGGAAGATGTGCGAAACTCGTCTCAGGCCACTGAAACACCTTGAATATCACTCCTAGGACTCAAAAGAAAGCTTTCTCACCACTTTCTCCCCTTCTAGCACTTTCTGGCGCCCTTGGATCCAGGTTCCAGTTTTGGTCTCTTTTGGTTACCGGCTAAGGAAGACGTCCGAAACTCATCTAAGGCCACAAAACTGCTTGAATATCACTCCAAGGACTCAAACGAAGGCTTTCTCACTGCCTTCTCCCTTTCTGGCACTTTCTGGTACCTTCGCACCCAAGTTCCAGTTTTGGTCTCTTTTGGTCCCCTTCTGCTTACCGGCAAAGGAAGACGTGTGAAACTCGTCCTAGGCCACTGACACTCCTTGAATATCACTCGATGGACTCAAAGGAAGACTTTCTCACCACCTTTTCCCCTTCTGGCACTTTCTGGCGCCTTTGGACCCAAGTTCCAGTTTTGGTCTCTTTTGGTCCCCTTTTCCTTACCGGTAAAGGAAGACGTGCGAAACTCGTCTTAGGCCACTGAAATTCCTTCAATATAACTCCATGGACTCAAAGGAAGGCTTTCTCACCATCTTCTCCACTTCTGGCACTTTCTGGCGCCTTTGGACCCAAGATCCAGTTTTGGTCTCTTTTCTTCCCCTTTTGCTTACCGGCAAAGGAAGACGTGCAAAACTCATATCAAGCCACTTAAACTACTTGAATATCACTCCTAGGACTCAAAGGAAGGCTTTCTTACCACCTTCTCCCCTTCTAGTACATTCCGGCGCCTTTGGACCCAAGTTCTAGTTGTGGCCTCTTTTGGTCTCCTTTTGCTTACCGGCAAAGGAACCCCTTCTGGCACTTTCTGGCACCTTTAGACCCAAGTTCTAGTTTTGGTCTCTTTTGGTTCCTTTTTGCTTACCAACAAAGGAAGACGTGCGAAACTCATCTCAGGCCACTGGAACACCTTGAATATCACTCCTAGGACACAAAGCAAGGCTTTCTCTCCACCTTTTCACCTTCTAGCACTTTCTGGCGCCTTTGGACCCAAGTTCCAGTCTTGCTCTCTTTTGCTCCCTTTTTGATTACCAACAAAGGAAGACGTGCAAAAATCATCTCAGGCCACTGAAACACCTTGAATATCACTCCTAGGACTCAAAGCAAGGCTTTCTCACCACCTTCTCCCCTTCTGGCACTTTCTGGCGCCTTTGGACCCAAGTTCTAGTTTTGGTCTCCTTTGCTGCCCTTTTGCTTACCGGCAAAGGAAGACGTGCGAAACTCGTCTCAGGCCACTAAAACTCCTTGAATATCACTCCATGGACTAAAAGGAAGTTTTTCTCACCATCTTCTCCCCGTCTGGCACTTTCTGGCGCCTTTGGACCCAAGTTCTGGTTTTGGTCTCTTTTGGTCCCCTTTTCCTTACCGGTGAAGGAAGACGTGGGAAACTCGTCTTAGGCCACTTAAACTCCTTGAATATCACTCCATGGACTCAAAGGAAGGCTTTCTCACCACCTTCTCCCCTTCTGGCACTTTCTAGCGCCTTTGGACCCAAGTTCCAGTTTTGGTCTCTTTTGGTCCCCTTTTCCTTACCGGTGAAGGAAGACGTGGGAAACTCGTCTTAGGCCACTGAAACTCCTTGAATATCACTCCATGGACTCAAAGGAAGGCATTCTCACCACCTTCTCCCCTTCTGGCACTTTCTGGCGCCTTTGGACCCAAGTTCCAGTTTTAGTCTCTTTTCTTCCCCTTTTGCTTACCGACAAAGGAAGACGTGCAAAACTCATCTCAAGCCACTGAAACTACTTGAATATCACTCCTAAGACTCAAAGGAAGGCTTTCTTACCACCTTCTCCCCTTCTGGTACATTCCGGCGCCTTTGGTCCCAAGTTCTTGTTTTGGTCTCTTTTGCTCTCCTTTTGCTTACCGGCAAAGGAACCCCTTCTGGCACTTTCTGGCGCCTTTGGACCCAAGTTCCAGTTTTGGTCTCTTTTGGTCCCTTTTTGCTTACCGGCAAAGGAAGATGTGCAAAACTCGTCTCAGGAAACTGAAACACCTTGATTATTGATGGAACGAAATTTGAGCTATTCGTCATGCAAAAGATTGTCGTTAATCCTCATCAAATATGCAAAGAAATGAATGCAATACTAGGGTGTTGTCCTAGGTCGTCTCCAAGGAATTTTTGGTTTAGAACATACATCGAACAAGTGTGAACATATATTTTAAAGCAAGTAAATTGGGGGGGATTTGTCAATTTCCAGATTTTAATCAAGAGCAAAGTGTAAACTAGTGAAATTCAATCAATTAAAATGAGTAATTCCTAGTCAAGCAATGAGTTCTATCATTATTCTCTCAAATGATTCAATAATCCCCTTTATTTCCCTTGAATTAAGTTAATCTAACAAGCGAAGACTAACTTTAACATCCCAATTAAAATTAAGCATCTTAATGGGCTCCAATCTCTATCCCTAAGATTAAGCAATCTTAAGGATTAATCAAAATTAAGCAATTTTGAATTAGAATTTCGTTAGGTAAATTAGGGTTCATTAAGCAATGTTCCCTTTATGCAAATTCCACTTCATTCAGAGATTGGGGTTAATAAATTCAAGAAAAGAAAGATTTGTATTGCAATTAATCCCAAGAATTCAAGATTCATGTGCATTGACTAGAAATTACAAGAAAGTTTAGCCCTCCATATGGATGGGCTTCACGAATGAGAGTGAGAAATGCAAGAACGTAAATATCATTAAGGTAAATTCAACAACAATCAAAGAAGAAATTGGAAATTAAAACCTATAGAGGATCCTTGGCTGTCACCCAAGACTCCAATGTTGCAAGAAAATTATCCTAATTTGGCAAAGAAAAATTGTGTAAAAGTGTCCAGTGTCTCGTACCCTAATTCCTAAAATCTATTTATAGTGGATGACATGTCACCAAAGTGTCCACTTTGGGCCTTCAAAGTGTCCACGCGCAGGATGGAATGAATGCCGCTTCTCTGGAGTTGCTACTTTTTGTGCTGAAAGTAGCTACTTTGGATGGGCGTAGCTACTTTGAGAGCCCATAGTAACCACGCGCAGGAAGGCTTAAAAATTCAGCGTCAGGGGCTTCTGGAGTTGCCACTTTTGCTCTTCAAAGTTACTACTTTGGATGCGCGTAGCTACTATGAGAGCCCATAGTAACCACGCGCATCATGCAACCAAATTGGCGTCCCTGGAGCTTCTAGAGTTGCCACTTTTGCTCCTCAAAGTGGCTACTTTGGGGGCAACTTCCATCTAAGGACCAGGATTTCTCAAATTTAACTTGGGCATTCTGCAAAAATCATCAAGATAATTAAAATTGCAATCTATATCTATGTAATTAAATGTAAATTAACCAAAAATTAATAAACCTATGATATTTATTCAAAATGTGATTTCTATATTATTTTCACTATCCAAGTCCATTTTTTTCTATCAAAAAGCATAAAAAAGGCAAGTAAAAATATAATAAAAAGTGGATTCATCAATTATCACTCCATGGATTCAAAGGAAGGCTTTCTCACCACCTTCTCCCTTTCTGGCACTTTCTGGCGCCTTTGGACCCAAGTTCCAGTTTTGGTCTCTTTCGGTCCCCTTTTGCTTACCGGCAAAGGAAGATGTGCGAAAGTCGTCTCCGGCCACTGAAACACCTTGACTATCACTCCTAGGACTCAAAGCAAGGCTTTCTCACCACCTTCTTCCCTTCTGGCACTTTCTGGCGCCTTTGGACCCAAGTTCCAGTTTTGGTCTCTTTTGGTCCCCTTTTGCTTACCGGCAAAGGAAGACGTGTGAAATTTGTCTCAGGAAACTGAAACACCTTGAATATCACCCCTAGGACCCAAAGGAAAGCTTACTCACCACCTTCTCCCCTTCTGGCACTTCTGGCGCCTCTGGACCCAAGTTCCAATTTTGGTCTCTTTTGGTCCCTTTTTCCTTACGGGTAAAGGAAGACGTGCGAAACTTGTTTCAGGACACCGAAATTCCTTCAATATCACTTCATAGACTCAAAGGAAGGCTTTTTCACCACCTTCGCCGTTTCTGGCTTTTTCTGGCACCTTTGGACCCATGTTCTAATTGTGGTCTCTTCTGTTCCCTTTTTCCTTATTGGCAAAGGAAGACGTGCGAAACTCGTCTCAAGCCACTGAAACTACTTGAATATCACTTCTAGGACTCAAACGAAGGCTTGCTAACCTCCTTCTCCCCTTCTGGCACATTCCAGTGCCTTTGGACCCAAGTTCCAGTTTTGGTCTCTTTTGGTCCCCTTTTGCTTACCAGTAAAGGAAGACGTGCGACACTCGTCTCAGGCCACTGAAACACCTTGAATATCACTCCAAGGACCCAAAGGAAAGCTTTCTCACCACCTTCTCCCCTTCTGGCAGTTTCTGGCACATTTGGACCCAAGTTCTAGTTTTGGTCTTTTTTGGTCCCCTTGTGCTTACCGGCAAAGGAAGACGTGCGAAAGTCGTCTCAGGCCACTGAAACACCTTAACTATCACTCGTAGGACTCAAAGCAAGGCTTTCACACCACCTTCTCCCTTTCTGGCACTTTCTGGCACCCTTGAACCCATGTTCCAGTTTTGGTCTCTATTGGTCCCTTTTTCCTTACCGGCAAAGGAAGACGTGTGAAACTCGTCTCAGGCCACTGAAAGACCTTGAATATCACTCCTAGGACCCAAAGGAAAGATTTCTCACCACCTTCTCCCCTTCTGCACTCTCAGGTGCCTTTGGACCCAAGTTCCAGTTTTGGTCTCCTTTGTTCTCCTTTTGCTTACCGACAAAGGAAGACTTGCAAAACTCGTCTAGGCTACTGAAACTGCTTGAATATCAGTCCTCGGACTCAAAGGAATGCTTTATTACATCCTTCTCCCCTTCTGACACATTCCGGCGCCTTTGGACCCTAGTTCTAGTTTTGGTCTCATTTGGTCCCCTTTTGCTTACCAGCAAAGGAAGACGTGCGAAACTCGTCTCAGTCCGCTGAAACTCGTTGAATATCACTCCATGGACTCAAAGGAAGGCTTTCTCACCACCTTCTCCTCTTCTGACACTTTCTGGCGCCTCCTAGTGCCTTTGGGCTCATATTCCTATTTGGGTCTCACCTGGATCCTCTTTTGCTTAGTTACTAACGAACGCGTCCAAAACTCATCTCAGGCTACTAAAACACCTTGGAAGTGACTAGTAGGACTAATAGGATGAGTTCCCTGTCTCTCTATCGCCCCCTGGTGCCTTTGGGCCTAAATTCTTATTTGGGTCTCGCCTGGGTCCTCTTTTGCTTAGTCGCTAAGGAACACGTGCAAAACTCATCTTGGGCCACTGAAACACTTTGGAAGTGATTACTAGGACTAATAGGAAGAGATCCCTGTCTCTCTCTCACCTCCTGACACCTTTGGGCCCAAATTCCAACTTGGTTCTCGCCTTGGTCCTCTTTTGCTTAGCCGCTAAGGAACGCATGCAAAACTCAATCGGGCCACTGAAACACCTTGCAAGTGACTGGTATGACTAATAGGAAGAGTTCCCTGTCTCTCCCTCACCTCCTGGCGCCTTTGGGCCCAAATTCCAATTTGGGTCTCGCCTGGGTCCTCTTTAGCTTAGTTGCTAAGGAACGCGTGTAAAACTTATCTCGGGCCACTGAAACACCTTGGAAGTGACTGCTAGGACTAATAGGAAGAGTTCCCTGTCTCTCTCCACCTCCTGGCGCCTTTGGGCCCAAATTGCGATTTGGGTCTCGCCTGTATCCTCTTAGTGCCTAGTCGCTAAGCAATGCGTGCAAAACTCATCTCGGGCCACTGAAACACCTTGGAATTGACTGCTAGGACTAATAGGAAGAGTTCTCTGTCTCTCTCTCGCCTCTTGGCGCCTTTGGACTAAAATTTCGATACGGGTGTCGCCTGGGTCCCCGTTTGCTTAGCCGCTAAGGAACACATGCAAAACTCATCAAGGGCCACCGAAACTTCTTAGAAGTGACTGCTAGGACTAATAGGAAGAGTTCCATTTCTCTCTCACGCCTCCTGGTGCCTTTGGGCCCTAATTCCGATTTAGGTCTCGCTTGGGTCCTCTTTTGCTTATTGGCTAGAAATGCGTGCAAAACTCGTCTTGGGCCACTGAAACACCTTCAAAGTGGCTGCAAGGACTAGGAGGAGTTCCTCTCTCTCTGTCGCCTCCTGGTGCCTTTGGGCCCAAATTCCAATTTGGGTCTCGCTTGGGTCCTTTTTTGCCTACTCGCTAAGGAACGCGTGCAAAATTTATCTCGGGCCACTGAAACACCTTAGAAGTGACTGCTAGGACTAATAGGAAGAGTTCCCTATCTCTCTCTCGCCTCCTGGCGCCTTTGGACTAAAATTTCGATTCGGGTGTCGCCTAGGACTTCTTTTGCTTAGTCACTAAGGAACGCATGCAAAACACATCTCGGGCCACTGAAACACCTTCGAAGTGACTGCTAGGACTAAGAGGAAGAGTTCCCTGTCTCTCTCTTGCCTTCTGGTACCGTTGGGCCCAAATTCCAATTTTGTTCTCGCCTGAGTCCTCTTTTGCTTAGTCGCTAAGCAACGCGTGCAAAACTCATCTCGGGCCACTGAAACACCTTGGAAGTGACTGCTAGGACTAATAGGAAGAGTTCCCTGTCTCTCTCTCGCCTCCTGGCGGCTTTGGTCCCAAATTCTGATTTGGGTTTCGCCGGGGTCCTCTTTTGCTTAGTCGCTAAGGAACGCGTGCAAAATTCATCTCGAGCCACTGAAACATCTTGTAAGTGATAGCTAGGACTCATAGGAAGAGTTCCCTGTCTCTCTCTCGCCTCCTGGCGGCTTTGGGCCCAAATTCCGATTTGGGTCTCGCCTGGGTCCTCGTTTGCTTAGTCGCTAAGGAACGCGTCCAAAACTCATATCGGGCCACCGAAACACCTTGGACGTGACTGCTACGGCTAATAGGAAGAGTTGCCTGTCTTTCTGTGGCCTTCTGGAGCCTTTGGGCTCAAATTCTGATTTGGGTCTTTCTTGGTTCCTCTTTTGCTTAGACGCTAAGGAACGCGTGCAAAACTCATATTGGGCCATCGAAACACCTTGGATGTGACTGCTAGGACTAATAGGAAGAGTTCCCTATCTCTCTCTCGCCTCCTGGTGCCTTTGGGCCTAAATTCTTATTTGGGTCTCGCCTGGGTCCTCTTTTGCTTAGTCGCTAAGGAACGCGTGCAAAACTCATCTTCGGCCACTGAATCCCCTTGGAAGTTACTGCTAGGATTAATAGGAAGAGTTCCCTATCTCTATCTCGCCTCCTGTCGCCTTTGGGGCCAAATTCTGATTTTGGTCTCACCTGGGTCCTCTTTTGCTTATTGGCTAAGGAACATGTGCAAAAGTCATCTTAGGCCACTGAAACACCCTGGAAGTGACTGGAAAGACTAATAGGAAGAGGTCCCTGTCTCTCTCTCGCGTCCTGGTGCCTTTGAGCCCAAATTCCTATTTGGGTTTCCCCTTGATCCTCTTTTGCTTTTTGTCTAAGGGATGCATGCAAAACTCATCTCGGGCCACTGAAACACCTTGGAAGTGACTGCGAGGACTAGTAGGAATTGTTCCCTGTCTCTCTCGCCTCCTGGCGCCTTTGGGCCCTATTTCCAATTTAGGTCTCGCTTGGGTCCTCTTTTGCTTATTGGCTAGAAATGCGTGCAAAACTCGTCTTAGGCCACTGAAACACGTAGGAAGTGACTGATAGGACTAATAGGTGGAGTTCCCTGTCTCTATCTCGCCTCCTGGCGCCGTTGGGCCCAAATTCCAATTTGGGTCTCGCCTTGGTCCTTTTTTGCTTAGTCGTAAAGGAACGCGTGCGAAACTCATCTCGGGCCACTGAAACAGCTTGGAAGTCCTTGCTAGGACTAATAGGAAGAGTTCCCTATCTCTCTCTCGCCTCCTGCTGCCTTTGGGCTCAAATTTTGATTTGGGTCTCGCCTGGGTCCTCTTTTGTTTAGTCGCTAAGGAACGCGTGCAAAACTCATCTCGGGCCACTGAAACACCTTGGAAGTGACTGCCAGGACTAATACGAAGAGTTCCCTGTCTCTCTCTCGCCTCTTCGTGCCTTTTGCCCCAAATTCCGATGTGGGTCTCGCCTAGGTCCTTTTTTGCTTATTTCCTAAGGAGCGCATGCAAAGCTCGTCTGGGGACACTAAAACTCCTTTGAAGTGGCTCTAGGACTCAAAGGAAGGTTTCCCCACCGCTCTCTCGCCTCCTGGCACCTTTACGCCTAAGTTCCATTTTGGGTCTCACTTTGGTCCTCTTTTGCTTATTGGCTAACGAACGTGTGCAAAACTCATCTTGGGCCACTGAAACACGTTGGAAGTAACTGCAAGGACTAATAGGAACAGTTCCCTGTCTCTCTCTCGCCTCCTGGTGCCTTTGAGCCCATATTCAAATTTGGGTCTCCCCTTGATCCTCTTTTGCTTTTTGTATAAGGAACGCGTGCAAAACTCATCTCGGGCCACTGAAACACCTTGGAAGTGACTGCGAGGCCTAGTAGGAATTGTTCGCTATCTCTCTCGCCTCCTGGCGCTTTTGGGTCCTAATTCCAATTTAGGTCTCGCTTGGGTCCGCTTTTGCTTCTTGGCTAGAAATGCGTGCAAAACTCGTCTTGGGCCACTGAAACACTTTGGAAGTGACTGCTAGGACTAATAGGAGGAGTTCCTATCTCTCTCTCGCCTCCTGGTGCCTTTGGGCCGAAATTCCAATTTGGGTCTCGCCTGGGTCCTCTTTTGCTTAGTCGCAAAGGAACGCATGCGAAACTCATCTCGGGCCACTGAAACACCTTGGAACTGACTGCTAGGATTAATAGGAAGAGTTCCCTGTCTCTCACTCGCCTCTTGCTGCCTTTGGTCTCAAATTTTGATTTGGCTCTAGCCTGGGTCCTCTTTTGCTTAGTCGCTAAGGAACGCGTGCAAAACTTATATCGGGCCACAGAAACACCTTGGAAGTGACTGCTAGGACTAATAGGAAGAGTTCCCTGTCTCTATCTCGCCTCTTGTTGCCTTTGGGCCCAAATTCTAATTTGGGTCTCGCCTGGGTCCATTTTTGCTGAGCCGCTAAAGAACACGTGCAAAACTCCTAACGGGCCACTGAAACACCTTGGAAGAGACTCCGAGGACTAATAGGATGAGTTCCCTGTCGCTCTATCGCCTCTTGGCACCTTTGGACCCAAATTCTGATTTGGGTCTCCCCAGGGTCCTCTTTTGCTTATTCGCTAAGGAACGCCTGTAAAACTCATTTCGGGCCACTGAAACACCTTGGAAGTGACTGCTAGGATTAATAGGAAGAGTTCCCTGTCTCTCCCTCGCCTCCTGGCGGCTTTGGGCCCAAATTCTGATTTGGGTCTCGCCAAGGTCCTCTTTTCCTTAGTCGCAAAGGAACGTGTGTAAAACTAATCTCGGGCAACTGAAACACCTTGGAAGTGACTGCTAGGACTAATACGAAGAGTTCCTTGTCTCTCTCTCGCCTCCTAGCGACTTTGGGCCCAAATTCCGACTTTGGTCTCGCCTGGGTCCTCGTTTGCTTTGTCGCTAAGAAACGCGTGCAAAACTCATCTCGGGCCACTGAAACACCTTTGAAGTGACTGCCAGGACTAATAGGAAGAGTTCCTTGTCTCTCTCTCACCTCTTCGCGCCTTTGGCCCCAAATTCTGTATTGGGTCTCATCTAGGTCCTTTTTTGCTTATTGCCTAAGGAACGCATGCAAAGCTCGTCTTGGGCCACTAAAAATCCTTTCAAGTGACTCTAGGACTCAAACGAAGGATTCCCCACTGCTCTCTCGTCTCCTGGAACCTTTGGGCCTAAGTTCCATTTTGGGTCTCGCTTTAGTCCTCTTTTGCTTTTTGGCTAAGGAACGCATGCAAAACTCGTCTTGGGCCACTGAAATACCTTGGAAATGACTGCTAGGACTAATAGGAAGAGTTCCCTGTCTCTCTCTTTCCTCGTGGCGCCTTTTGGGCTCAAATTCCAATTTGGGTCTCGCCTCGGTCCACTTTTGTTTATTGGCTAAGGAACACGTTAAACCTCATCTCGGGCCACTGAAACACCTTGGAAGTGACTGCTAGGACTAATAGCAAGAGTTTCCGGTCTCTCTCTCGCCTCCTGGCGCCTTTAGGCCCAAGTTTCAATTTAGGTCTTGCTTTGGTCCTCTTTTGCTTATTGGCTAAGGAACGCGTGCAAAACTCATCTTGGGCCACTGAAACACCTTGGAAGTGACTGCTAGGACTAATAGGAAGAGTTCCATTTCTCTCTCACGCCTCCTGGTGCCTTTGGGCCATAATTTCGATTTTGGTCTCGCTTGGGTCCTCTTTTGCTTATTAGCTAGAAATGCGTGCAAAATTTGTGTTGGGCCACTGAAACACCTTGGAAGTGACTGCTAGGACTAATAGGAAGAGTTCTTTGTCTCTATCTCGCCTCTTGTCGCCTTTGGGCCCAAATTCTAATTTGGGTCTCGCTTGGGTCCACTTTTGCTTAGCCGCTAAGAAACGCGTGCAAAACTCCTAACAGGCCACTGAAACACCTTGGAAGAAACTCCTAAGACTAATAGCATGAGTTCCCTGTCGTTCTATCGCTTCCTGGCACCTTTGGGCCCAAATTCTGATTTGGGTCTCCCCAGGGTCCTCTTTTGCTTATTCGCTAAGGAACGCCTGTAAAACTCATCTCGGGCCATCTCGGGCCACTGAAACACCTTGGAAGTGACTGCTAGGATTGATAGGAAGAGTTCCCTGTCTCTCCCTCGCCTCCTGGCGGCTTTGGGCCCAAATTCTGATTTGGGTCTCCCCAGGGTCCTCTTTTGCTTATTCGCTAAGGAACGCCTGTAAAACTCATTTCGGGCCACTGAAACACCTTGGAAGTGACTGCTAGGATTAATAGGAAGAGTTCCCTGTCTCTCCCTCGCCTCCTGGCGGCTTTGGGCCCAAATTCTGATTTGGGTCTCGCCAAGGTCCTCTTTTCCTTAGTCGCAAAGGAACGTGTGTAAAACTCATCTCGGGCAACTGAAACACCTTCGAAGTGACTGCTAGGACTAATACGAAGAGTTCCCTGTCTCTCCCTCGCCTCTTGGCGACTTTGGGCCCAAATTCTGACTTTTGTCTCGCCTGGGTCCTCGTTTGCTTTGTCGCTAAGAAACGCGTGCAAAACTCATCTCGGGCCACTGAAACACCTTTGAAGTGACTGCCAGGACTAATAGGATGAGTTCCTTCTCTCTCTCTCACCTCTTCGCGCCTTTGGCCCCAAATTCTGATTTGGGTCTCGTCTAGGTCCTTTTTTGCTTATTGCCTAAGGAACGCATGCAAAGCTCGTCTTGGGCCACTAAAAATCCTTTCAAGTGACTCTAGGACTCAAACGAAGGTTTCCCCACCGCTCTATCGCCTCCTGGAACCTTTGGGCCTAACTTCCATTTTGGGTCTCGCTTTGGTCCTCTTTTGCTTTTTGGCTAAGGAACGCATGCAAAACTCATCTTGGGCCACTGAAATACCTTGGAAATGACTGCTAGGACTAATAGGAAGAGTTCCCTGTCTCTCTCTCGCCTCTTGGCGCCTTTGGGCTCAAATTTCAATTTGGGTCTCGCCTCGGTCCTCTTTTGTTTATTGGCTAAGGAACGCGTGCAAAACTTATCTCGGGCCACTAAAACACCTTGGAAGTGACTGCTAGGACTAATACCAAGAGTTCCCAGTCTCTCTCTCGCCTCCTGGCGCCTTTGGGCCGAAGCTTCAATTTAGGTCTCGCTTTGGTCCACTTTTGCTTATTGGCTAAGGAACGCGTGCAAAACTCATCTTGGGCCACTGAAACACCTTGGAAGTGACTGCTAGGACTAATAGGAAGAGTTCCATTTCTCTCTCACGCCTCCTAGTGCCTTTGGGCCCTAATTCTGATTTAGGTCTCGCTTGGGTCCTCTTTTGCTTATTGGCTAGAAGTGGGTGCAAAACTCGTGTTCGGCCACTGAAACACCTTGGAAGTGAATGCTAGGACTAATAGGTAGAGTTCCCTGTCTCTCTCTCGCCTCTTGGCGCCTTTGGGCCCAAATTCCAATTTGGGTCTCGCCTTGATCCTCTTTTGCTTAGTCGCTAAAGAACGCGTGCAAAACTCATCTCGAGTCACTGAAACACCTTGGAAGTGACTGCTAGCACTAATAGGAAGAGTTCCATGTCTCTCTCTCGCTTCCTGGCGCCTTTGGGCCCAAATTCCAATTTAGGTCTCACCTGGGTCCTATTTTGCTGATTAGCTAAGGAACGCGTCCAAAACTCATCTCGGCCCACTGAAGCACCTTGGACCTGACTGTTAGGACTAATAGGAAGAGTTCCCTGTCTCTCTCTCGCCTTCTGGCACCTTTGGGACCAAATTCCAATTTAGGCCTTATTGGGTCCTCTTTTGCTTATTGGGTAACGAAAGCGTACAAAACTCGTCTTGGGCCACTGAAACTCCTTTGAAGTGACTCTAGGACTCAAAAGGAAGGATTCTCCACTGCTCTCTCTCGTTATAGCGCCTTTGGGCCCAAGTAGCAATTTGGGTCTTGCTTTGGTCCTCTTTTGTTTATTATGTAAGGAACGCGTGCAAAACTCTTCTTGGGCCATTGAAACTCCTTGGAAGTGACTGCTAGGACTAATAGAAAGAGTTCCCTGTCTTTCTCTCGCCTCCTGGCGCCGTTAGGCCCAAATTCTGATTTGGGTCTCGCCTGGGACCTCTTTTATTTAGTCGCTAAGGAACTTGTGCAAAACTTATCTCGGGCCACTGAAACACCGTGGAAGTGATTGCTAGGACTAATAGGAAGCGTTCCCTGTCTCTCTCTCACCTCTTGGCGCCTTTGGGTCCAAATTTCTATTTGGGTCTCGCTGGGTCCTCTTTTGCTGAGTAGCTAAGGAACGCGTGCAAAACACTTCTCGGGCTACTGAATCACCTTGAAAGTGATTGCTAGGACTAATAGGAAGAGTTCCCTGTCTCTCTCTCGCCTCCGGGCGCCTTTGGGTCAAAATTCCAATTTGAGTTTCGCCTGGGTCCTCTTTTGCTGAGTCGCTAAGGGAGGCATGCAAAACTCATCTTGGGCCACTGAAATACCTTGGAAATGACTGCTAGGACTAATAGGAAGAATTCCCTGTCTCTATCTCGCCTCCTGGCGCTGTTGAGCCCAAATTCTGATTTGGGTCTCGCCTCGGACCTCTTTTGCTTTGTCAATAAGGAACGCGTGCAAAACTCATCTCGGGCCACTCAAACACCTTGGAAGTGACTGCTAGGACTAATAGGAAGAGTTCCCTGTCTCTCTCTCGCCTCCGGGCGCCTTTGGGTCAAAATTCCAATTTGAGTTTCGCCTGGGTCCTCTTTTGCTGAGTCGCTAAGGGAGGCATGCAAAACTCATCTTGGGCCACTGAAATACCTTGGAAATGACTGCTAGGACTAATAGGAAGAATTCCCTGTCTCTCTCTCGCCTCCTGGCGCCGTTGGGCCCAAATTCTGATTTGGGTCTCGCCTAGGACCTCTTTTGCTTTGTCAATAAGGAACGCATGCAAAACTTATCTCGGGCCACTGAAACACCTTGGAAGTGACTGCTAGGACTAATAGGACTAGTTCCCAGTATCTCTCTCACCTCCTGGCGCTGTTGGGCCCAAATTCCGATTTGGGTCTCGCCTGAGTCCTCTTTTGCTGACTCGCTAAAGGACACGTGCAAAAATCATCTCGGTCCACTAAAACACCTTGGAAGTAACTGCTTGGACTAATAGGAAGAGTTCTGAATTTCTCTCTCGCCTCCTGGTGCCATTGGGCCCAAATTCCGATTAGGGTATCGCCTGGGACCTCTTTTTCTTTGTCGATAAGGAACGCCTGCAAAACTCATCTTGGGCCACTGAAACACCATGGAAGTGACTGATAGGACTAATAGGAAGACTTCCCTGTGTCTTTCTCACCTCTTGGGGCTATTGGGCCCAAATTCTGATTTGGGTCTCGCTTGGGTCCACTTTTGCTTAGTCGCTAAGGAACGCGTGCAAAACTTATCTCGGTAAACTGAAACACCTTGGAAATAACTGCTAGGACTAATAGCAAGACTTCCCTGTCTCTCTCTCGCCTCGTGGCACAATTGGGCCCAAATTCAGATTTGGGTCTCGCCTAGGACCTCTTTTGCTTTGTCGATAAGGAACACGTTCAAAACTCATCTCTGGCCACTAAAAAACCTTGGAAGTTACTGCTAGGACTAATTGGAGGAGTTCCTTGTCTCTCTCTCGCCTCGTAGCGCCTTTGGGTCCAAATTCCAATTTGTGTGTCGCCTGTGTCCTCTTTTGCTGAGTCGCTAAGGAACGCGTGCAAAACACATCTCGGGCCACTGAAACACCTTAGAAGTGACTGGTAGCACTAATAGGAAGAGCTCCCTCTCTCTCTCTCGCCCCCTGGCGCCGTTGGGCACAAATTCTGATTTGGGTCTGACCTGGGACCTCTTTTGCTTTGTCAATAAGGAACGCGTGCAAAACTCATCTCTGGCCACTGAAACACCTTGGAAGTGACTGATAGGACTAATAGGAAGAGTTCCCTGTCTCTCTCTCACCTCCTGGCGCTGTTGGGTCCAAATTTCAATTTAGGTCTCGCCTGAGTCCTCTTTTGCTGAGTCGCTAAAGAATGCGTGCAAAACTCATCTCGGGCCACTGAAACACCTTGGAAGTTATTGCTAGGACTAATAGGACGAGTTCACTGTCTCTCTCTCGCCTCCTGGCCTCGTTGGGCCTAAATTCTGATTTGGGCCTCGCCTGTTTCCTTTTTTGCTGAGTCGCTAATGAACGCGTGCAAAACATATCTCGGGCCACTGAAATACCTTGGAATTGATTGCTAGGACTAATAGGAAGAGTTCCCTGTCTCTCT
Source organism: Abrus pulchellus subsp. cantoniensis (assembly GCA_024086825.1). Lineage (NCBI taxonomy): Eukaryota > Viridiplantae > Streptophyta > Magnoliopsida > Fabales > Fabaceae > Abrus > Abrus pulchellus. The sequence goes on from CM044051.1 coordinate 20,550,035, forward strand.
CTCACCTCCTGGCGCTGTTGGGTCCAAATTTCTATTTGGGTCTCGCTGGGTCCTCTTTTGCTGAGTAGCTAAGGAACGCGTGCAAAACACTTCTCGGGCTACTGAATCACCTTGAAAGTGATTGGTAGGACTAATACGAAGAGTTCCCTGTCTCTCTCTTGCCTCCTGGCCCCGTCGGGCCTAAATTCCGATTTAGGTCTCGCCTAGGTCCTCTTTTGCATAGTCATTAAAGAACGCGTGCAAAACTTATATCGGGCCACTGAAACACCTTGGAAGTGACTGGTAGGACTAATAGGAAGAGTTCTCTATCTCTCTCTCGCCTTCTGGCACCTTTGGGTCCAAATTCCAATTTGGGTCTCGCGTAGGTCCTCTTTTCCTGAGTCGCTAAGGAACGCGTGCAAAACTCATCTCGGGCCACTGAAACACCTTGGAATTTACTGCTAGGACTAGTAGGACGAGTTCCCTGTCTCTCTCTCGCCTCCTGACCTCGTTGGGCCTAAATTCTGAATTTGGCCTCGCCTGGTTCCTCTTTTGCTAAGTTGCAAAGGAACGCGTGTAAAACTCATCTCGAGCCGCTGAAACACCTTGGAATTGATTTCTAGGACTAGTAGGAAGGGTTCCTTGTCTCTCTCTCGCCTCCTGGCGCCTTTGGGTCTATATTCCAATCTAGGTCTCGCTTGGGTCCTCTTTTGCTGAGTCGCTAAGGAACGTGTGCAAAACTCATGTCGGGCCACTAAAACACCATTGAAGTGACTGCTAGGACTAATAGGAAGAGTTCTTTGTCTCTCTTTCGCCTCCTGGCACCTTTGGGTCCAAATTCCAATTTGGATCTCGCGTAGGTCCTCTTTTGCTGAGTCGCTAAGGAACGCTTGCAAAACTCATCTCGGGCCACTGAAACACGTTGGAAGTGACAGCTAGGACTAATAGGAAGAGTTCCCTGTCTCTCTCTCGTCTCCTTGCGCTGTTGGGCCCAAATTCTGATTTGGATCTCATCTGGGTCCTCTTTTGCTTAGTCGCTATGAAACGCGTGGAAAACTCATTTCGGGCCACTGAAAGTCCTTGGAAGTTACTGCTAGGACTAATTGGAAGAGTTCCTTGTCTCTCTTGCCTCCTAGCGCCTTTGAGTCCAAATTCCAATTTGTGTTTCGCTTGGGTCCTCTTTTGCTGAGTCGCTAAGGAATGCATGCAAAACACATCTCGGGCCACTGAAATAACTTGGAAGTGATTGCTAGGACAAATAGGAAGAGTTTCCTGTCTCTCTCTCGCCTCTTGGCGCCGTTGGGCCCAAACTCCAATTTGGGTCTTGCCTGGGTCCTCTTTTGCTGAGTCACTAAGGCACGCATGCAAAACTCATCTCGGGCCACTGAAACACCTTGGAAATAACCGCTAGGACTAATAGGAAAAGTTCCCTGTATCTCTCTCTCCTCTTGGCGCCAATGGGCCCAAATTCCAAATTGGGTTTCGCATGGGACCTCTTTTGCTTTGTCGATAAGGAACGCGTGCAAAACTCATCTCGGGCCACTGAAACACCTTGGAAGTGACTGATAGGACTAATAGGAAGAGTTCCCCTACATCTCTATCGCCTCCTGGCGCTCTTGGGCCCAAATTCTGATTTGGGTCTCACCTGGGTCCTCTTTTGCGTAGTCTCTAAGTAACGCGTGCAAAACTCATATCGGGCCACTGAAACACCTTGGAAGTGACTGCTAGGACTAATAGGAAGAGTTTCCTGTCTCTCTCTCGCCTCTTAGGGCCGTTGGGCACAAATACCAATTTGGGTGTCGCGTGGGACCTCTTTTGTTTAGTCGATAAGGAACGCGTGCAAAACTCATCTCGGGCCACTAAAACACCCTGGAAGTGATTGCTAAGACTAATAGGGAGAGTTCCCTGTCTCTCCCTCGCCTTCTGGCCCCTTTGGGTCCAAATTCCAATTTGGGTCTCGCCTCGGTCCTCTTTTGCTTAGTCGCTAAGGAACGCGTGCAAAACTAATCTCGGGCCACTAAAACACCTTGGAAATTACTGCTACGACTAATAGAAAAAGTTCCCTGTCTCTCTCTCGCTTCCTAGTGCCGTTGGGCCCAAATTCTGATTTTGGTCTCGTCTGGGTTCTCTTTTGCTTAGTCACTAAGTAACACGTGCAAAACTCATATCGGGACATTGAAACACCTTGGAAGTGACTGCTACGACTAATAGGAAGAGTTCCCTGTCTCTCTCTCGCCTCCTGGCGCCATTGGGCCCAAATTCCGATTGGGGTCTCGCTTGGGACCTCTTTTGCTTTGTCGATAAGAAACGCGTGCAAAACTAATCTCGGGGCACTGAAACACCTTCGAAGTGACTGATAGGACTAAAAGGAAGTGTTCTCTGTCTCTCTCTCGCCTCTTAGCGCTGTTGGCCCCAAATTCTGATTTAGGTCTCACCTTGTTCTCTTTAGCCTAGTCTCTAAGTAACGCGTGTAAAACACATCTCGGGCCACCGAAACACCTTGGAAGTGACTGTTAGGACTAATAGGAGGAGTTCCCTCTCTCTCTCTCGCCTACTGGCGCCGTTGGGCAAAAATTCCATTTTGGGTCTCGCCTGGGACCTCTTTTGCTTTGTCGATAAGGAACGCGTGCAAAACTCATCTCGGGCCACTGAAACACTTTGGAAGTGACTGCTAGGACTAATTGGAAGAGTTCCTTGTCTCTCTCTCGCTTTCTAGCGCCTTTGGGTCCAAATTCCAATTAGTGTGTCGCCTGGGTCCTCTTTTGCTGAGTCGCTAAGGAACGCGTGCAAAACTCATCTCAGGCCACTGAAACACGATCGAAGTGACTCCTAGGACTAATAGGAAGAGTTCCCTGTCTCTCTCTCGCCTTCTGGCGCCTTTGGGTTCAAATTTCAATTTGGGTCTCGCCTGGGTCCTCTTTTGCTGAGTTGCTAAGGAACACGTGCAAAACTTATCTCGGGCCACTGAAACACCTTGGAAGTAACTGCTAGGAATAATAGGACGAGTTCCCTGTTTCTCTCTCGCCTCTTGGCGCTGTTGTACCAAATTTCGATATGGGTCTCGCCTGCATCCTCCGTTGCTGAGTCGCTAAGGAACGCATGCAAGACTCATCTCGGGCCACTCAAACACCTTGGAAGTGATTGATAGGACTAATAGGAAGAGTTCCCTATCTTTCTCTCGCCTCCTGGCACTGTTGGGCCCAAATTGTAATTTGGATCTCACTTGGGTCCTCTTTTGCTTAGTCACTAAAAAACGCGAGGAAAACTCATTTCGGGCCACTGAAACACTTTGGAAGTGACTGCTAGGACTAATTGGAAGAGTTCCTTGTCTCTCTCTCGCGTTCTAGCGTCTTTGGGTCCCAATTCCAATTAGTGTGTCGCCTGGGTCCTCTTTTGCTGAATCGCTAAGGACCGCATGCAAAACTCATCTCAGGCCACTAAAACACCCTGTAAGTGACTGCTAAGACTAATAGGAAGAGTTCCCTGTCTCTTTCTCGCCTTCTGGCCCCTTTGGGTCCAAATTCCAATTTGGGTCTCGCCTGGGTCCTCTTTTGCAGAGTCGGTATGGAACGCGTGCAAAACTCATCTCGGGCCACTGAAACACCTTGGAAATTACTGCTAGGACTAATAGAAAAAGTTCCCTGTCTCTCTCTCGCTTCCTAGCGCCGTTGGGCCCAAATTCTGATTTTGGTCTCGTCTGGGTTCTCTTTTGCTTAGTCACTAAGTAACACGTGCAAAACTCATATCGGGACATTGAAACACCTTGGAAGTGACTGCTACGACTAATAGGAAGAGTTCCCTGTCTCTCTCTCGCCTCCTGGCGCCATTGGGCCCAAATTCCGATTGGGGTCTCGCTTGGGACCTCTTTTGCTTTGTCGATAAGGAACGCGTGCAAAACTCATCTCGGGGCACTGAAACACCTTCGAAGTGACTGATAGGACTAATAGGAAGTGTTCTCTGTCTCTCTCTCGCCTCTTAGCGCTATTGGGCCCAAATTCTGATTTGGGTCTCACCTGGGTTCTCTTTTGCTTAGTCTCGAAGTAACGCGTGCAAAACTCATCTCGGGCCACCGAAACACCTTGGAAGTGACTGTTGGAACTAATGGGAAGAGTTCCCTGTCTCTCTCTCGCCTACTAGCGCTGTTGGGCACAAATTCCAATTTGGGTCTCGCCTGGGACCTCTTTTGCTTTGTCGATAAGGAACGCGTGCAAAACTCATCTCGGGCCACTGAAACACCTTGGAAGTGACTGACAAGACTAATAGGAAAAGTTCCCTGTCTTTCTCTCGCCTCCTTGCGCTGTTGGGCCCAAATTGTGATTTGGATCTCACCTGGGTCCTCTTTTGCTTACTCGCTTAAAAACGCGTGGAAAACTGATTTTGGGTCACTGAAACACTTTGGAAGTTACTGCTAGGACTAATTGGAAGAGTTCCTTGTCTCTCTCTCGCCTTCTAGCGTCTTTGGGTCCAAATTCCAATTAGTGTGACGCTGGGGTCTTCTTTTGCTGAGTCGCTAAGGAACGCATGCAAAACTCATCTCAGGCCACTGAAACACGATGGAAGTGACTCCTTGGACTAATAGGAAGAGTTCCCTATCTCTCTCTCGCCTTTTGCTGCCTTTGGGTCCAAATTACAATTTGGGTCTCGCCTGGGACCTCTTTTGCTTTGTCGATAAGGAACGCGTGCAAAACTCATCTTGGGCCACTGAAACACCTTTGAAGTGACTGACAGGACTAATAGAAAGAGTTCCCTGTCTCTCTCTCGCTTCCTGGCGCCGTTGAGCCCAAATTCTGATTTTGGTCTCGCCTGGGTTCTCTTTTGCTTAGTCACTAAGTAACGCGTGCAAAACTCATCTCGGGCCACTGAACGCCTTGGAAGTTACTGCTAGGAATAATAGGATGAGTTACTTGTCTCTCTCTCGCCTCTTGTCGCTGTTGGGCCAAATTCTGATATGGGTCTCGCCTGTGTTCTCTTTTACTTAGTCACTAAGGAACACGTGCAAAACTTATCTCGGCACACTGAAACACCTTGGAAACGACTGCTAGGACTAATAGGAAGAGTTCCCTGTCTTTCTGTCGCCTCTTAGTGCTATTGGGCCCAAATTCTGATTTGGGTCTCACCTGGGTCCTCTTTGGCTTAGTCTCTAAATAACGCGTGCAAAACTCATCTCGGGCCACTGAAACACCTTGGAAGTGACTGCTAGAACTAATAGGAAGAGTTACCTGTCTCTCTCTCGCCTACTGGTGCCTTTGGGTCTAACTTCCAATTTGGGTCTCGCCTGGGTCCTCTTTTCATAAGTTGCTAAGAAACGCGTGCAAAACTATATTCGGGCCACTGAAACACCTTGGAAGTGACTTCTAGGACTAATAGGAAGAGTTCCCTGTCTCTCTCGTCTCCTGGCAATGTTGGGCCGAAATTCTGATTTTGGTCTCCCCTGGGTCCTCTTTTGCTTAGCCGCTAAGGAACGCATGCAAAACTCAATTCGAGCCACTGAAACACCTTGGAAGTGACTTCTAGGACTAATAGGAAGAGTTCTCTATCTCTCTCTCGCCTCTTAGCGCTGTTGGGCGTAAGTTCTGATTTGGGCCATGCCTGGGTCTTCTTTTCCTTAGTCGCTAAGGAACGCGTGTAAAACATATCTCTGGCCCCTGAAAAACATTGGAAGGGACTGTTAGGACTAACAGGAAGAGTTACCTGTCTCTGCCTTGCCTCCTGGCGCCGTTGGGCCCAAATTCTGATTTTGGTCTCGTCTAGGTCCTTTTTTGCTTAGTTGCTAAGGGACGCGTGCAAAACTCATCTCGGGTCACTGAGACACCTTGGAAGTGACTGCTAGGACTAATAGGAAGAGTTCCCTGTCTCTCTCCCGCCTCCGGGCGCCTTTGGGTCCAAATTCCAATTTGGGTCTTGCCTGGGTCCTCTTTTGCCTAGTCGCTAAGGAACGCGTGCAAAACTCATCTCGGGCCACTGAAACACCTTGGAAGTGACTGCTAGGACTAATAGGAAGAGTTCCCTGTGTCTCTCTCGCCTTTTGGCGCCATTGGTTCAAAATTTTAATTTGGGTCTTGCCTGGGTCTTCTTTTGCATAGTTGCTAAGGAACGCGTGCAAAACTCATCTCGGGCCACTGAAACACCTTGGAACTGACTGGTAGGACTAATAGCAAGAGTTCCCTGTCTTTCTTTTGCCTCTGGGCGCAGGAATGCATGCAAAACACATCTCGGGCCACTGAAACACATTGGAAGTGACTGCTAGGACTAATAGGAAGAGTTCCTTGTCTCTCTCTCGCCTCCTGGCGCCTTTGGGTCCAAATTCCAATTTGGATCTCGCTTGGGTCCTCTTTTGCTAGTCGCTAAGCAAAGTGCAAAACTCTTCTCGGGCCACTAAAACTCCTTGGAAGTCACTGCTAGGACTAATAGGAAGAGTTCCCTGTCTCTTCCTCGCCACCTGGCACCGTTGGGCCCAAATTCCGATTTTGGTCTCGCCTGGGTCATCTTTTGTTGAGTCGGTAAGGAACGCGTGCAAAACTCATCTCGGTCCACTTAAACACCTTGGAAGTGACTGCTAGGTCTAATAGGAAGAGTTCCCTGTCTCTCTTTCGCCAGTTGGCGCCATTGGTCCAAAATTTTAATTTGGGTCTCGTCTGAGTCCTTTTTGGGATAGTCGCTAAGGAACACGTGCAAAACTCATCTCGGGCCACTGAAACACCTTCGAAGTGACTGCTAGGACTAATAGGAAGAGTTCTCTGTCTCTCTTTCGCCTCCTGGCACCTTTGGGTCCAAATTGCAATTTGGGTCTCGCGTAGGTCCTCTTTTGCTGAGTCGCTAAGGAACGTGTGCAAAACTCATGTCGGGCCACTGAAACACCTTTGAAGTGACTGGTAGGACAATAGGAAGAGTTCCCTGTCTCTCGCTTGCCTCCTAGCGCTGCTAGGCCCAAATTCTGATTGGGGTCTCCCCTGGGTCCTCTTTTTCTTAGTCTCTAAGGAACGCGTGCAAAACTCATCTCGGGCCACTGAAACACATTGGAAGTGACTGCTAGGACTAATAGGAAGAGTTCCTTGTCTCTCTCTCGCCTCCTGCCGCCTTTGGGTCAAAATTCCAATTTGGATCTCGCCTGGGTCCTCTTTTGATGAGTCGCTAAGGAAAGCATGCAATACTCAATTCAGGCCACTGAAACAGCTTGAAAATGACTTCTAGGACTAATAGGAAGAAATCCCTGTTTCTCTCTCATCTGCTGGCGCCGTTGGGCCCAAAGTCCGATTTTGTTCTCGCCTGGGCCCTCTTTTGCTTAGTCGGTAAGGAACGCGTGCAAAACTCATCTCGGTCCACTTAAACACCTTGGAAGTGACTGCTAGGTCTAATAGGAAGAGTTCCCTGTCTCTCTTTCGCCAGTTGGCGCTATTGGTCCAAAATTTTGATTTGGGTCTCGTCTGAGTCCTTTTTGGGATAGTCGCTAAGGAACGCGTGCAAAACTCATCTCGGGCTATTGAAACACCTTCGAAGTGACTGCTAGGACTAATAGGAAGAGTTCCCTGTCTCCCTCTTGCCTCCTAGCGCCTTTGGGTCGAAATTCCAATTTGGGTCTCGCCTGGGTCCTCTTTTGATGAGTCGCTAAGGAAAGCATGCAATACTCAATTCGGGCCACTGAAACAGCTTGAAAATGACTTCTATGACTAATAGGTAGAAATCCCTGTTTCTCTCTCATCTGCTGCGCCGTTGGGCCCAAAGTCCGATTTTGTTCTCGCCTGGGTCCTCTTTTGCTTAGTCGCTACGGGACGCGTGCAAAACTCATCTCGGGCCTCTGAAACACCTTGCAAGGGACTGCGAGGACTAATAGGAAGAGTTCCCTGTCTCTCCCTCGCCTCCTGGCGTCTTTGGGCCCAAATTTTGAATTAGGTCTCGCCTGGGACCTCTTTTATTTAGTCGCTAAGGAACACGTGCAAAACTTATCTCGGGCCACTGAAACACCATGGAAGTGACTGCTAGGACTAATAGTAAGAGTTCCCTGTCTCTCTCGCCTCCTGGCACCGTTGGGCCTAAATCAGATATGGGTCTCGCCTGGGTCCTCCTTTGCTTAGTCGCTAAGGAACGCGTGCAAAACTCATCTCGGGCCACTGAAACACCTTGGAAGTGACTGGTAGGACAAATAGGAAGAGTTCCCTGTCTTTCTTTTGCCTCCAAGCGCAGGAATGCATGCAAATCACATCTCGGGCCACAGAAACTTATTGGAAGTGACTGCTAGGACTAATAGGAAGAGTTCCTTGTCTTTCTCTCGCCTCCTGGCGCCTTTGGGTCCAAATTCCAATTTTGGTCTCGCTTGTGTCCTTTTTTGCTAGTCGCTAAGGAAAGTGCAAAACTCTTCTTGGGCCACTGAAACACCTTGGAAGTGACTGCTAGGACTAATAGGAAGAGTTCCTTGTGTCTCTCTCGCCTCCTGGCACCGTTGGGCACAAATTCCGATTTGGGCCTCGCGTGGTTCCTCTTTTGCTGAGTCGCTAAGGAACGCGTACAAAACTCATCTCGGGCCACTGAAACACCCTGGAATTGACTGCTAGAACTAATAGGACGAGTTCCCTGTCTCTCTCTCGCCTCTTGGCGCTGTTGGGCCCAAATTCTGATTTGGATCTCACCTGGGTCCTCTTTTGCTTAGTCGCTAAAAAACGCGTGGAAAACTCATTTCGGGCCATTGAAACACCTTGGAAGTTACTGCTAGGACTAATTGGAAGAGTTCCTTGTCTCTCTCTCGCCTCGTAGCGCCTTTGGGTCCAAATTCCAATTTGTGTCTCGCCTGGGTCCTCATTTGCTAGGTCACTATGGAACGGTGCAAAACTCATCTAGGGCCACTGGAACACGATTGAAGTGACTTGTAGGACTAATAGGAAGAGTTCCCTGTCTCTCTCTCGCCTTTTGGCGCCTTTGGGTCCAAATTCCAATTTGGGTCTCGCCTTAGACCTCCTTTGCTGAGTCGCTAAGGAACGCGTGCAAAACTCATCTCGGGCCACTAAAACACCTTGGAAGTTACTCCTAGGACTAATAGGACGAGTTCCCGGTCTCTCTCGCCTCTTAGCGCTGTTGGGCCCAAATTCTGATTTAGGTCTCACCTGGGTTCTCTTTTGCTTAGTCTCGCCTGGGACCTCGTTTTTTTTGTCGATAAGGAACACGTGCGAAACTCAACTCGGGCCACTGAAAGACGTTAGAAGTGTCTAGTAGGACTAATAGGAAGGGTTCCCTGTCTCTCGCCTCCTGGCGCTTTTGGGTCCAAATTCCAATTTGGGTCTCGCCTATGTCCTCTTTTCCTGAGTTGCTATGGAACGCATGGAAAAATCATCTCGGGCCACTGAAATACCTTGGAAGTTATTGCTAGGACTAATTGGAAGAGTTCCTTTTGTCTCTCTCGCCTCCTAGCGCCTTTGGGTCCTAATTTCATATTGTGTGTCGCCTGGGTCCTCTTTCAATGAGTCGCTAAGGAACGCGTGCAAAACATATCTTGGGCCACAGAAAGCCCATGGAAGTGACTCTTACGACAAATAGGAAGAGTTCTGTGTCTCTCCCTCGCCTTCTGGCGCCTTTGGGTCCAAATTCCAATTTGTGTCTCGCCTGGGTCCTCTTTTTCTTAGTCTCTAAGGAACGCGTGCAAAACTCATCTCGGGCCACTGAAACACCTTGGAAGTGACTGCTAGGACTAATAGGAAGAGTTCGCTGTCTCTCTCTGAATTCCTGGCGCCGTTGGGCCCAAATTCCAATTTAGGTCTTGCCCGGGTCCTCTTTTGCTGAGTCGCTAAGGGACACGTGCAAAACTCATCTCGGGCCACCGAAACACCTTGGAAGTAACTGCTAGGACTAATAGGAAGAGTTCCCTGTCTCTCGCTCGCCTCCTGGCGCTGCTAGGCCCAAATTCTGATTGGGGTCTCCCCTGGGTCCTTTTTTTCTTAGTCTCTAAGGAACGCGTGCAAAACTCATCTCGGGCCACTGAAACACCTTGGAAGTGACTGCTAGGAGTAATAGCAAGAGTTCCTTGTCTCTCTCTCGCCTCCTGGCGCCGTTGGGCACAAATTCCGATTTGGGTCTCGCCTGGGACCTTGTTTGCTTTGTCGATAAGGAATGCATGCAAAACTCATCTCGGGCCACGGAAACACCTACGAAGAGACTGATAGGACTAATAGAAAGAGCTCCCTGTCTCTCTCTCGCCTTCTGGCGCCTTTGGGTCTAAATTCCAATTTGGGTCTCGGCTGGGTCCTCTATTGCTACGTCACTAAGATACGCGTGCAAAACTCATCTCGGGCCACCGAAACACCTTGGAAGTGACTACTAGAACTAATAAGAAGAGTTCACTGTCTCTCTCTCGCCTCTTGGCGCCGTTAAGCCAAATTCCGATTTGGGTATCGCTTGGTCCTCTTTTGTAGAGTCGCTAAGGGACGCGTGCAAAACTAATCTCGGGCCACTGAAACGCCTTGGAAGTGACTGATAGGACTAATAGGAAGAGTTCCCTGTCTCTCTCTCACCTCCTGGCGCCGTTGAACTTAAATTTCGATTTGGGTATCGCCTGGGTCCTCTTTTGCTTAGCCGCTAAGGAACGCATGCTAAAATCATCTTGGGCCACTGAAACACTGTGGAAGTGACTTCTAGGACTAATAGGAAGAGTTCCTTGTCTCTCTCTCTCCTCCTGACGCCTTTGGGTCAAAATTCCAATTTGGGAATCGCCTGGGTCCTCTTTTGTTGAGTTGCTAACGAACGCACGTGTAAAACTCAACTTAGGCCACTAAAACACCTTGGAAGTGACTGCTAGGACTAATAGTAATAGTTCCCTGTCTCTCTCGCCTCCTGGCGCCGTTGGGGCCAAATTCAGATTTGGGTCTCGCCTGGGTCCTCTTTTGCATAGTCCCTTAGGAAAGCGTTCAAAACTCATCTCGGGCAGCTGAAACACCTTGGAAGTGACTTCTAGGACTAATAGGAAGAGTTCCTTGTCTCTCTCTTGCCTCCTGGTGCCTTTGGGTCAAAATTCCAATTTGGGAATCGCCTGGGTCCTCTTTTGTTGAGTTGCTAACGAACGCGCGTGTAAAACTCAACTTAGGCCACTGAAACACCTTGGAAGTGACTGCTAGGACTAATAGTAATAGTTCCCTGTCTCTCTCGCCTCCTGGCGCCGTTGAGGCCAAATTCAGATTTGGGTCTCGCGTGGGTCCTCTTTTGCATAGTCGCTTAGGAAAGCGTTCAAAACTCATCTTGGGACACTGAAACACCTTGCAAGTGACTGCTAGGACTAATAGGAAGAGTTCCGTGTCTCTCTCTTGCCTCCTGGTGCCTTTGGGTCCAAATTCCAATTTGGGTGTCGCCTATGTCCTCTTTTGCTAAGTCGCTAAGGAACGCATTGAAAACTCATCTCGGGCCACTGAAACACCTTGGAAGTGATTGCTAGGACTAATAGTAATAGTTCCCTGCCTCTCTTGCCTCCTGGCGCCGTTGGGGCCAAATTCAGATTTGGGTCTCGCCTAGGTCCTCTTTTGCTTAGTAGCTAAGGAACGCGTGCAAAACTCATCTCGAGCCACTGAAACACCTTGGAAGTGACTGCTAGGACTAATTGGAAGAGTTCCCTATCTCTCTCTCGCCTCCTGGTGCCATTGGGCCTAAATTCAGATTTGGGTCTCTCCTAGGTCCTCTTTTGCTGAGTCGCTAAGGAATGCGTGCAAAACTCATCTCGGGCCACTGAAACCCCTTTGAAGTGACTGCTAGGACTAATAGGAAGAGTTCCCTGTCACTCTCTTGCCTCCTGGCGCCGTTGGGTCCAAATTCAAATTTGGGAGTCGCCTGGGTCCTCTTTTGCTTAGTCGCTAAGCAACGCGTGCAAAACTCATCTTGGGCTACTGAGACACCTTGAAGTGACTGCTAGGACTGATAGGAAGAGTTCCTTGTCTCTCTCTCGCCTACTGGCGCCTTTGGGTCAAAATTCCAATTTGGGTCTCGCCTGGGTCCTCTTTTGCTTAGCCGCTAAGGAACGCATGCTAAAATCATCTCTGGCCACTGAAACACCTTGGAAGTGACTTCTAGGACTAATAGGAAGAGTTCCTTGTCTCTCTCTCGCCTCCTGACGCCTTTGGGTGCAAATTCCGATTTGGGAATCGCCTGGGTCCTCTTTTGTTGAGTTGCTAACGAACGCGCGTGTAAAACTCAACTTAGGCCACTGAAACACCTTGGAAGTAACTGCTAGGACTAATAGTAATAGTTCCCTATCTCTCTCGCCTCCTGGCGCCGTTGGGGCCAAATTCTGATTTGGGTCTCGCCTGGGTCCTCTTTTGCATAGTGGCTAAGGAAAGCATTCAAAACTCATCTTGGGACACTGAAACACCTTGGAAGTGACTGCTAGGACTAATAGGAAGAGTTCCCTGTCCCTCTCTCGCCTCCTGGTGCCGTTGGGCCTAAATTCAGATTTGGGTCTCACCTAGGTCCTCTTTTGCTGAGTCGCTAAGGAACGCGTGCAAAACTCATCTCGGGCCATTGAAACACCTTTGAAGTGACTGCTAGGACTAATAGGAAGAGTTCCCTGTCACTCTCTTGCCTCCTAGCGCCGTTGGGTCAAAATTCAAATTTGGGTCTCGCCTGGGTCCTCTTTTCCTTAGTCGCTAAGCAACGCGTGCAAAACTCATCTTGGGCTACTGAGACACCTTGAAGTGACTGCTAGGACTGATAGGAAGAGTTCCTTGTCTCTCTCTCGCCTACTGGCGCCTTTGGGTCTAAATTCCAATTTGGGTCTCGCCTGGGTCCTCTTTTGCTTAGCCGCTAAGGAACGCATGCTAAAATCATCTCGGGCCACTGAAACACCTTGGAAGTGACTTCTAGGACTAATAGGAAGAGTTCCTTGTCTCTCTCTCGCCTCCTGACGCCTTTGGGTCCAAATTCCAATTTGGGAATCGCCTGGGTCCTCTTTTGTTGAGTTGCTAACGAACGCGCGTGTAAAACTCAACTTAGGCCACTGAAACACCTTGGAAGTGACTGCTAGGACTAATAGTAATAGTTCCCTATCTCTCTCGCCTCCTGGCGCCGTTGGGGCCAAATTCTGATTTGGGTCTCGCCTGGGTCCTCTTTTGCATAGTGGCTAAGGAAAGCATTCAAAACTCATCTTGGGACACTGAAACACCTTGGAAGTGACTGCTAGGACTAATAGGAAGAGTTCCCTGTCCCTCTCTCGCCTCCTGGTGCCGTTGGGCCTAAATTCAGATTTGGGTCTCACCTAGGTCCTCTTTTGCTGAGTCGCTAAGGAACGCGTGCAAAACTCATCTCGGGCCATTGAAACACCTTTGAAGTGACTGCTAGGACTAATAGGAAGAGTTCCCTGTCTCTCTCTTGCCTCCTGGCGCCGTTGGGTCCAAATTCAAATTTGGGTGTCGCCTGGGTCCCCTTTTGCTTAGTTGCTAAGGAACCCGTGCAAAGCTCATCTTGGGCTACTGAAACACCTTGAAGTGACTGCTAGGACTGATAGGAAGAGTTCCCTGTCTCTCTCTCGCCTACTGGCGCGTTTGGGTCTAAATTCCAATTTGGGTCTCGCCTGGGTCCTCTTTTGCTGAGTCGCTAAGGAACGGGTGCAAAACTCATCTCAGGCCACTGAGACACTTTGGAAGTGACTCTAGGACTAATAGGAAGAGTTCCCTGTCTCTCTCTCGCCTCCTGGCGCTATTGGTCTAAATTTCCGATAGGGGTCTCGCCTAGGTCCTCTTTTGTATAGTCGCTAAGGAAAGCGTGCAAAATTCATCTGAGGCCACTGAAACACCTTGGAAGTGATTGCTAGGACTAATAGTAATAGTTCCCTGTCTCTCTCGCCTCCTGGCGCTGTTGGGGCCAAATTCAGATTTGGGTCTCACCTGGGTCCTCTTTTGGTTAGTCGCTAAGGAACGCGTGCAAAACTCATCTCGGGCCACTGAAACACCTTGGAAGTGACTGCTAGGACTAATAGGAAGAGTTCCCTGTCTCTCTCTTGCCTCCTGGTGCCTTTGGGTCGAAATTCCAATTTGGGTCTCGCCTATGTCCTCTTTTGCTGAGTCGCTTAGGAATGCATGCAAAAATCATCTCGGGCCACTGAAACACCTTGGAAGTGACTGCTATGACTAATAGGAAGACTTCCCTATGTCTCACTCGCCTCCAGGCGCCTTTCGGTCCAAATTCCAATTTGGGTCTCGCCTCTGACCTCTTTTGCTGAGTCGCTAAGGAAGATGTGCAAAACTCATATCGGGCAACTAAAACACCTTGGAAGTGACTGCTAGGCCTAATAGGAAAAGTTCCCTATCTCTCTCTTGCCTCCTAGCGCCATTGGGTCCAAATTCAAATTTCGGTGTTGCCTGGGTCGTCTTTTGCTTAGTCGCTAAGGAACGAGTGCAAAACCCATCTCAGGTCACTGAGACACCTTGGAAGTGACTGCTAGGACTAATAGGAAGAGTTCCCTGCCTCTCATCTCGCCTCCTTGAGCCATTGGTCCAAAATTCCGATTAGGGTCTCGCCTGGGTCCTCTTTTGCATAGTCGCTAAGGAAAGCATGCAAAACTCATCTCGGGCGTTTGAAACACCTTGGAAGTGACTGCTAGGACTAATAGTAACAGTTCCCTGTCTCACTCGACTCCTGGCGCTGTTGGGGCCAAATTCGATTTGGGTCTCGCCTAGGTCCTCTTTTGCTTAGTCGCTAAGGAACGCGTGCAAAACTCATCTCGGGCCACTGAAAGACCTTGGAAGTGATTGCTAGGACTAATAGTAATAGTTCCCTATCTCTCTCGCCTCTTAGCGCCGTTCGGGCCAAATTCAGATTTGCGTCTCGCCTGGGTCCTCTTTTGCTTAGTCACTAAGGAACGCGTGCAAAACTCATCTCAAGCCACTGAAACACCTTTGAAGTGGCTGCTAGGACTAATAGGAAGAGTTCCCTATCTCTCTCTTGCCTCATGGCACCATTGGGTCCAAATTCAAATTTGGGTGTTGCCTGGGTCGTCTTTTGCTTAGTCGCTAAGGAACGGGTGCAAAACTCATCTCAGGTCACTGAGACACCTTGGAAGTGACTGCTAGGACTAATAGGAAGAGTTCCCTGTCTCTCTCTCGCCTCCTGGTGCCATTGGGCCTAAATTCAGATTTGGGTCTCACCTAGGTCCTCTTTTGCTGAGTCGCTAAGGAAAGCGTGCAAAACTCATCTCGGGCCACTGAACCACCTTGGAAGTGACTGCTAGGACTAATAGGAAGAGTTCCCTGTCTCTCTCTTGCCTCCTGGTGCCATTGGGCCTAAATTCAGATTTGGGTCTCACCTAGGTCCTCTTTTGCTGAGTCACTAAGGAAAGCGTGCAAAACTCATCTCGGGCCACTGAAACACCTTGGAAGTGACTGCTAGGACTAATAGTAATAGTTCCCTGTCTCTCTCGCCTCCTGGCGCCGTTAGGGCCAAATTCAGATTTTGGTCTCG
Source organism: Abrus pulchellus subsp. cantoniensis (assembly GCA_024086825.1). Taxonomy (NCBI): domain Eukaryota; kingdom Viridiplantae; phylum Streptophyta; class Magnoliopsida; order Fabales; family Fabaceae; genus Abrus; species Abrus pulchellus. The sequence goes on from CM044051.1 coordinate 20,565,434, forward strand.
CCTGGGTCCTCCTTTGCTAAGTCGCTAAGGAACGCGTGTAAAACTCATCTCGGACCACTGAAACACCTTGGAAGTGAATGCTAGGACTAAAAGGAGGAGTTCCATGTCACTCTCTCGCCTCTTGGCGCCGTTGGGTCCAAATTCAAATTTGGGTGTCGCCTGGGTCGTCTTTTGCTTAGTCGCTAAGGAACGCGTGCAAAACTCATCTCGAGCCACTAAAACACCTTGGAAGAGACTGCTAGGACTAATAGGAAGAGTTCCCAATCTCTCTCTCGCCTCTTGGCACCGTTGAGCTAAAATTTCGATTTGGGTCTCATCTGGGTCCTCTTTTGCGAGGTCGCTAAGGAACGCGTGCAAAACTCATCTTGGGCTACTGAAACACCTTGAAGTGACTGCTAGGACTTATAGGAACAGTTCCCTGTCTCTCTCTCGCCTACTGGCGCCTTTGGATCTAAATTCCAATTTGGGTCTCGCCTAGGTCCTCTTTTGCTTAGCCGCTAAGGAACGCATGCTAAAATCTTCTTGGGCCACTGAAACACCTTGGAAGTGACTTCTAGGACTAATAGGAAGAGTTCCTTGTCCCTCTCTCGCCTTCTGACGGCTTTGGGTCCAAATTCCAATTTGGGAATCGCCTGGGTCCTCTTTTGTTGAGTTGCTAACGAACGCGTGTGTAAAACTCAACTTAGGCCACTGAAACACCATGGAAGTGACTGCTAGGACTAATAGTAATAGTTCCCTGTCTCTCTCGCCTCCTGGCGCCGTTGGGGCCAAATTTAGATTTGGGACTCGCCTGGGTCCTCTTTTGCTTAGTCGCTAAGGAAGACGTGGAAAACTCATCTCGGGCAACTAAAACACCTTGGAAGTGACTGCTAGGCCTAATAGGAAAAGTTCCCTGTCTCTCTCTCGCCTCCTGGTGCCTTTGGGTCCAAATTCTAATTTGTGTCTTGACTATGTCCTCTTTTGCAGAGTCCCTAAGGAACGCGTGCAAAGCTCATCTCGGGCTACTAAAACACCTTGGAAGTGACTGCTAGGACTAATAGGAAGAGTTCATTGTCTCTCTCTCGCCTCCTGATGCGATTGGTCTAAAATTCCGATTTGGGTCTTGCTTGGGTCCTCTTTTCCTTAGTCGCTAAGGAACATGTGCACAACTCCTCTCAGGTCACTAAAACACCTTGGAAGTGACTAATAGGACTAATAGGAAGAGTTCCCTGTCTCTCTCGCCTTCTGGTGCCGTTGGGCCCAAATTCAGATTTGGGTATCGCCTGGGTCCTCCTTTGCTTAGTCGCGAAGCAACGCATGCAAAACTCATCTTGGGCCACTGAAACACCTTGGAAGTGACTGGTAGGACTAATAGGAAGAGTTCCCTATCTCTCTCTCGCCTGCTAGCGCCATTGGTCCAAAATTCCGATTGGGGTCTCGTCTGGGTCCTTTTTTGCATAGTCGCTAAGGAAATCGTTCAAAACTCATCTTGGGACACTGAAAAACCTTGGAAGTGACTGCTAGGACTAATAGGAAGAGTTCCCTGTCTCTCTCTTGCCTCCTGGTGCCTTTGGGTCGAAATTCCAATTTGTGTCTCGCCTCTGTCCTCTTTTCCTGAGTCGCTTAGGAATGCGTGCAAAAGTCATCTCGGGCCACTGAAACACCTTGGAAGTGACTGCTATGACTAATAGGAAGACTTCCCTATCTCTCACTCGCCACCTGGCGCCTTTGGGTCTCGCCTCTAACCTCTTTTGCTAAGTCGCTAAGGAACGCATGAAAAACTGATCTCGGGCCACTGAAACACCTTGGAAGAGACTGCTAGGACTAATAGGAAGAGTTCCCTATCTCTCTCTCGCCTCCTGGCGCCGTTGCGCTTAAATTTTGATTTGGGTCTCGCCTGGGTCCCCTTTTGCTAGGCCGCTAAGGAATGTGTGCGTAGCTAATTTTGGGCCACTGAAACACCTTGGACATTACTGCTAGGGCTAATAGTAAGAGTTCCCTGTCTCTCTCGCCTTCTGGCGCCGTTGGGCGCAAATTCAGATTTGGGACTCGCTTGGTCCTCTTTTGCTTATTCGCTAAGGAACGGGTGCAAAACGCTTCTCAGGCCACTGAGACACCTTTGAAGTGACTCCTAGGACTAATAGGAAGAGTTCCCTGTCTCTCTCTCGCCTCCTGGCGCCATTGGTCCAAAATTCCGATAGGGGTCTCGCCTGGGTCCTCTTTTGCATAGTCGTTAAGGAAAGCATGCAAAACTCATCTCGGGCCACTGAAACACCTTAGAAGTGACTGCTAGGACTATTAGAAAGAGTTCCCTATCTCTCTCTCGCCTCCTGGCGCCTTTAGGTCCAAATTCTAATCTGGGTCTCGCCTTGGTCCTCTTTTGCTGAGTCGCTAAGGAAGACGTGCAAAACTCATCTTGGGCAACTGAAACACCTTGGAAGTGACTGCTAGGACTAATAGGAAAAGTTCCCTGTCTCTCTCTCGCCCCCTGGTGCCTTTTGGTCCAAATTCCAATTTGGGTCTCGCTTGGGTCCTCTTTTGCTGAGTCACTTACGAACGCATGTAAAACTCATCTCGGGCCACTGGCACACCTTGGAAGTGACTGCTAGGACTAATAGGAACAGTTCCCTGTCTCTCTCTTGCTTCCTGGCACCATTGGTCCAAAATTTCGATTTGTGTCTCGTCTGGGTCCTCTTTTGCATAGGCGCTAAGGAACGCGGTCAAAACATATCTCGGGCCTCTTAAACACCTTGGAAGTGACTACTAGGACTAATAGGAAGAGTTCCTTGTCTCTCTCTTGCCTCCTGGCGCCGTTGGGCCCAAATTCTTATTTAGGTCTCGCCTGAGTCCTTTTTTCCTTATTCGCTAAGGAATATGTGCAAAACTCCTCTCAGGTCACTAAAACACCTTGGAAGTGACTAATAGGACTAATAGGAAGAGTTCCCTGTCTCTCTCGCCTTCTAGCGCCGTTGGGCCCAAATTCAAATTTGGGTTTCGCTTGGGTAAAACTCATTATGGGCCACTGAAACACCTTGGAAGTGACTGATAGGACTAATATGAAGAGTTCCCTGTGTCTCTCTCGCCTCTTGGCGCCATTGGTCTAAAATTTCGATTTGGGTCTTGCCTGGGTCGTCTTTTGCTTAGTCGCTAAGGAACGCATGCAAAACTCATCTCGTGCCACTGAAACACCTTGGAAGTGACTGTTAGGACTAATTGGAAGAGTTCCCTGTCTCTCTCTCATCTGCTAGAGCCGTTGGGCCCAAATTTTGATTTGGGTCTCGCCTGGGTCGTCTTTTGCTTAGTCGCTAAGGAATGCATACAAAACTCTACTCGGGCCACTGAAACACGTTGGAAGTGACTGCTAGGACTAATAGGAAGAGTTCGCTGTCTCTCTCGCCTCCTGGCGCCTTTGGGTCCAAATTCCAATTTGGGTCTCGCCTGGGACCTTTTTTGCTGAGTCGCTAAGGAACGCATGTAAAACTCATATTGGGCCACTGAAACACCTTGGATGGGACTGCTAAGACTAATTGGAAGAGTTCCCTGTCTCTCTGCCTCCTCCTAGCGCCTTTGGTTCTAAATTCTAATTTGGGTCTCGCCTGGGTCCTCTTTTGCTTAGTCGCTAAGGAACGCGTGCAAAACTCATCTTGAGGCACTGAAACACCTTGGAAGTGACTGCTAGGACTAATAGGAAGAGTTCGCTGTCTCTCTCGCCTCCTGGCGCCTTTGGGTCCAAATTCTAATTTGGGTCTCGCCTGGGATCTTTTTTGCTGAATCGCTAAGGAACGCGTGCAAAACTCATATTGGGCCACTAAAACACCTTGGATGGGACTGCTAAGACTAATAGGAAGAGTTCCCTGTCTCTCTGTCTCCTCCTGGCGCCTTTGGTTCTAAATTCTAATTTGGGTCTCGCTTGGGTCCTCTTTTGCTTAGTCGCTAAGGAACGCGTGCAAAACTCATCTCGAGGCACTGAAACACCTTGGAAGTGACTGCTAGGACTAATAGGAAGAGTTCGCTGTCTCTCTCGCCTCCTGGCGCCTTTGGGTCCAAATTCCAATTTGGGTCTCGCCTGGGACCTTTTTTGCTGAGTCGCTAAGGAAATCGTGCCAAACTCATATTGTGCCACTGAAACACCTTGGATGGGACTGCTAAGACTAATAGGAAGAGTTCTCTGTCTCTCTGTCTCCTCCTGGTGCCGTAAGGCCCAAATTCCTGTTTGTGTCTCGCCTGGGTCCCCTTTTGTTTAGTCGCTAAGGAACACGTGCAAAACACATCTCGGGCCACTGAAACACCTTGGAAGTGACTGCTAGGACTAATAGGAAGAGTTCCCTGTCTCTCTCTCGCCTACTGGCGCTGTTGGGCCCAAATTCTGATTTGGGTCTCGCCTGGGTCCTCTTTTGCTGAGTCGTTAAGGAACGGGTGCAAAACTCATCTGGGGTCACTGAAACACCTTGTAAGTGACTGATAGGACTAATAGGAAGAGTTCCCTGTCTCTCTCTTGCCTCCTGGCGCCATTGGGCCCAAATTCTGATTGGGACTCGCCTGGGACCTCTTTTGCTTATTCGCTATGGAACGCGTGCAAAACTCATCTCGGGGCACTGAAACACCTTGGAAAAGACTGCTAGGACTAATAGGAAGAGTTTCCTGTCTCTCTCTCGCCTCCTGGCGCCGTTGGGGCCAAATTTCGATTTGGGTCTTGCCTGGGTCCTCTTTTGTTTAGTCGCTAAGGAACGCATGCAAAACTCATCTTGGGGCCCTGAAACACCTTGGAAGTAACTGGTGGGACTAATTGGAAGAGTTCCATGTCTCTCTCTCACCTCCTTGCGCCTTTGGATCCAAATTCCAATTTGGGTATTGCCTGGATCCTCTTTTGCTGAGTCGCTAAGGGACGCGTGCAAAACTCATCTTGGGCCATTGAAACTCCTTGGAAGTCGCTAGGACTAAAAGGAAGAGTTCTCTGTCTCTTTCTCACCTCCTGGCACTGTTCAGCCCGAAGTCCGATTTGGGTCTCGCCTGGGTCCTCTTTTGCTTAGTCGCTAAGGGTCGTGTGCAAAACTCATCTCGGGCCACTGAAACACCTTGGAGGTGACTGCTAGGACTAATAGGAAGAGTTTCCTGTCTCTCTCTCGCCATCTGGCACCTTTGGGTCCAAATTCCAATTTGGGACTCGCCTGGTCCTCTTTTGCTGAGTTAATAAGGAAAGCGTGCAAAACTCATCTCGGACCATTGAAAGACCCTGGAAGTGACTGCTAGAACTAATAGGAAGAGTTCCCTGTCTCTCTCTTGCCTCCTGGTGCCATTGGGCCCAAATTCTGATTTGGGTCTCGCCTTGGAGCTCTTTTGCTTTGTCGATATGGAATGTGTGCAAAACTCTTCTCGGGCCACTGAAACACCTTGGAAGTGATGGCTAGGACTAAAAGGAAGACTTTCTTGTCTCTCTCTCGCCTTCTAGCGCTTTTGGGTGAAAAGTCCAATTTGGGTCTCGCCTGGTCCTCTTTTGCTGAGTAACTAAGGAATGCGTGCAAAACTCATCTAGGGGCACAAAAACACCTTGGAAATTACTGTTAGGACTAATAGGAAGAGTTCCCTGTCTCACTCTCGCCTCTTGCCGCCTTTGGGTCCAAATTTCAATTTATGGTCTCGCCCGGGACCTCTTTTGCTGACTCGCTAAGGAACGCGTGCAAAACTCATCACGGGCCACTGAAACACCTTGGAAGTGATGCCTAGGACTTATAGGAAGAGTTCCTTATCTCTCTCTCGCCTCCTAGTGCCGTTTTGCCAAAATTTCGATTTGGGTCTCGTCTAGGACCTCTTTTGCTGAGTAGCTTAGGAACGCGTGCAAAACACATCTTGGGGCACTGAAACACCTTGGAAGTGACTGGTCGGATTAATAGGAAGAGTTCCCTGTCTCCCTCTCGCCATCTGGCGCCTTTGGGTCTAAATTCCAATTTGGGTCTCGCCTGGTCCTCTTTTGCTGAGTTGCTACGGAAAGCGTGCAAAACTCTTCTCGAGGCACTAAAACACCTTGGAAGTGACTGCTAGGACTAGGAGGAAAAGTTCTCTGTCTCTCTCTCGCCTCCTAGCACCGTTGGGCCCAAATTCCAATTTGCGTCTCGCTTGGGTCCTCTTTTGCTTAGTCGGTAAGGAACGCATGCAAAACTCATATCTGGCCACTGAAATACCTTAGAAGTTACTGCTAGGACTAATAGGAAGAGTTCCCTGTCTCTCTCTCGCCATCTGGCGCTATTGGGTCTAAATTCCAATTTGTGTCTCGCCTAGTCCTCATTAGCTGAGTTGCTAAGGAAAACGCGTAAAACTCATCTCGGGCCATTGAAACAAGTTGGATGTGATGGCTAGGACTAATTGGAAGAGTTCCCTGTCTTTCTCTCGCCTCCTGGCGCCATTGGGCCCAAATTCTGATTGGGGTCTCGCCTGGGTCCTCTTTTGCATAGTCGCTAAGGAAAGCATGCAAAACTCATATCGGGCCACTGAAACACCTTGGAAGTGATTGCTAGGACTAATAGTAATAGTTCCCTGTCTCTCTCGCCTCTTGGCGCCGTTGGGGCCAAATTCAGATTTGGGTCTCGCCTGGGTCCTCCTTTGCTAAGTCGCTAAGGAACGCGTGCAAAACTCATCTCGGGCCACTGAAACACCTTGGAAGTGAATGCTAGGACTAAGAGGAGGAGTTCCATGTCACTGTCTCGCCTCCTGGTGCCGTTGGGCCTAAATTCAGATTTGGGTCTCACCTAGGTCCTCTTTTGGTGAGTCGCAAAGGAACGCGTGCAAAACTCATCTCGGGCCACTGAAACACCTTTGAAGTGACTGCTAGGACTAATAGGAAGAGTTCCCTGTCTCTCTCTTGCCTCTTGGCGCCGTTGGGTCCAAATTCAAATTTGGGTGTCGCCTGGGTCGTCTTTTGCTTAGTCGCTAAGGAACGGGTGCAAAACTTATCTCAGGTCACTGAGACACCTTGGAAGTGACTGCTAGGACTAATAGGAAGAGTTCCCTGTCTCTCATCTCGCCTCCTTGCGCCATTGGTCCAAAATTCCGATTAGGGTCTCGCCTGGGTCCTCTTTTGCATAGTCGCTAAGGAAAGCGTGCAAAACTCATCTCGAGCCACTGAAACACCTTGGAAATGACTACTAGGACTGATAGTAATAGTTCCCTGTCTCTCTCGCCTCCTGGCGCCGTTAGGGCCAAATTCAGATTTGGGTCTCGCCTGAGTCCTCTTTTGCTTAGTCGCTAAGGAACGCGTGAAAAACTAATCTCGGGCAACTGAAACACCTTGGAAGAGACTGCTAGGACTAATAGGAGGAGTTCCCAATCTCTCTCTCGCCTCTTGGCGCCGTTGAGCTAAAATTTCAATTTGGGTCTCGTCTGGGTCGTCTTTTGCTAGGTCGCTAAGGAACACGTGCAAAACTCATCTTGGGCTACTGAAACACCTTGAAGTGACTGCTAGGACTGATAGGAACAGTTCCCTGTCTCTCTCTCGCGTACTGGCGCCTTTGGATCTAAATTCCAATTTGGGTCTCGCCTAGGTCCTCTTTTGCTTAGCCGCTAAGGAACGCATACTAAAATCTTCTTGGGCCACTGAAACACCTTGGAAGTGACTTCTAGGACTAATAGGAAGAGTTCCTTGTCCCTCTCTCGCCTTCTGACGCCTTTGGGTCCAAATTCCAATTTGGGAATCGCCTGGGTCCTCTTTTGTTGAGTTGCTAACGAACGCGTGTGTAAAACTCAACTTAGGCCACTGAAACACCTTGGAAGTGACTGCTAGGACTAATAGTAATAGTTCCCTATCTCTCTCGCCTCCTGGCGCCGTTGGGGCCAAATTTAGATTTGGGTCTCGCCTGGGTCTTCTTTTGCTTAGTCGCTAAGTAACGCGTGCAAAACTTATCTCGAGCCACTGAATCACCTTGGAAGTGACTGCTAGGACTAATAGGAAGAGTTCCCTGTCTTTCTCTTGCCTCCTGGTGCCTTTGGGTCGAAATTCCAATTTGGGTCTCGCCTATGTCGTCTTTTGCTAAGTCGCTCAAGAATGCGTGCAAAACTCATCTCGGGCCACTGAAACACCTTGGAAGTGACTGCTATGACTAATAGGAAGACTTCCCTATCTCTCACTCGCCACCTGGCGCCTTTGGGTCCAAATTCACATTTAGGTCTCGCCTCTGACCTCTTTTGCTAAGTCGCTAAGGAACGCATGAAAAACTCATCCCGGGCCACTGAAACACCTTGGAAGAGACTGCTAGGACTAATAGGAAGAGTTCCCTATCTCTCTCTCGCCTCCTGGCGCCGTTGCGCTTAAATTTTGATTTGGCTCTCGCCTAGGTCCCCTTTTGCTAGGCCGCTAAGGAATGCGTGCATAGCTAATTTTGGGCCACTGAAACACCTTGGACGTTACTGCTGGGGCTAATAGTAAGAGTTCCCTGTCTCTCTCGCCTCCTGGCGCCATTGGGCGCAAATTCAGATTTGGGTCTCGCCTTGGTCCTCTTTTGCTTATTCGCTAAGGAACGGGTGCAAAACTCTTCTCAGGCCACTGAGACACCTTTGAAGTGACTGCTAGAACTAATAGGAAGAGTTCCCTGTCTCTCTCTCGCCTCCTGGCGCCATTGGTCCAAAATTCCGATAGGGGTCTCGCCTGGGTCTTCTTTTGCATAGTCGCTAAGGAAAGCGTGCAAAACTCATCTCGGGCAACTGAAACACCTTGGAAGTGACTGCTAGGACTAATAGGAAAAGTTCTCTGTCTCTCTCTCGCCCCCTGGTGCCTTTGGGTCCAAATTCCAATTTGGGTCTCGACTATGTCCTCTTTTGCAGAGTCCCTCAGGAACGCGTGCAAATTTCATCTCGGGCCACTGAAACACCTTGGAAGTGACTGCTAGGACTAATAGGAAGAGTTCATTGTCTCTCTCTCTTTTCCTGACGCCTTTGGGTCCAAATTCCAATTTGGGTCTCGCTTGGGTCCTCTTTTGCTGAGTCGCTTACGAACGCATGTAAAACTCATCACGGGCCACTGAAACACCTTGGAAGTGACTGCTAGGACTAATAGGAACAGTTCCCTGTCTCTCTCTTGCTTCCTGGCGCCATTGGTCCAAAATTTCGATTTGTGTCTCGTCTGGGTCCTCTTTTGCAAAGTCGCTAAGGAACGCGGTCAAAACTTACCTCGGGCCTCTGAAACACCTTGGAAGTGACTGGTAGGACTAATAGGAAGAGTTCCTTGTCTCTCTCTTGCCTCCTGGCGCCGTTGGGCCCAAATTCTTATTTAGGTCTCGCCTGAGTCCTTTTTGGCTTATTCGCTAAGGAATATGTGCAAAACTCCTCTCAGGTCACTAAAACACCTTGGAAATGACTAATAGGACTAATAGGAAGAGTTCCCTGTCTCTCTCGCCTTCTAGCGCCGTTGGGCCCAAATTCAGATTTGGGTTTCGCCTAGGTAAAACTCATCTTGGGCCACTGAAACACCTTGGAAGTGACTGATAGGACTAATAGGAAGAGTTCCCTGTGTCTCTCTCGCCTCTTGGCGCCATTGGTCCAAAATTTCGATTTGGGTCTTGCCTGGGTCCTCTTTTGCTTAGTCGCTAAGGAACGCGTGCAAAACTCATCTCAGACCACTGAAACACCTTGGAAGTGACTGCTAGGACTAATAGGAAGAGTTCCCTGTCTCTCCCTCGCCTACTGGCGCTGTTGGGCCCAAATTCTGATTTAGGTCTCGCCTGGGTCCTCTTTTGCTGAGTCGTTAAGGAACGGGTGCAAAACTCATCTGGGGCCACTGAAACACCTTGTAAGTGACTGATAGGACTAATAGGAAGAGTTCCCTGTCTCTCTCTCGCCTCCTGGCGCCGTTGGGCCCAAATTTCGATTTGGGTCTTGCCTGGGTCCTCTTTTGTTTAGTCGCTAAGGAACACATGCAAAACTCATCTTGGGGCCCTGAAACACCTTGGAAGTGACTGCTGGGACTAATTGGAAGAGTTTCATGTCTCTTTCTCACCTCCTTGCGCCTTTGGATCCAAATTGCAATTTGGGTATTGCCTGGATCCTCTTTTGCTGAGTCGCTAAGGGACGCGTGCAAAACTCATCTCGGGCCATTCAAACTCCTTGGAAGTCGCTAGGACTAAAAGGAAGAGTTCCCTGTCTCTTTCTCACCTCCTGGCACTGTTCAGCCCGAAGTCCGATTTGGGTCTCGCCTGGGTCCTCTTTTGCTTAGTCGCTAAGGATCGTGTGCAAAACTCATCTCGGGCCACTGAAACACCTTGGAGGTGACTGCTAGGACTAATAGGAAGAGTTTCCTGTCTCTCTCCCGCCATCTGGCCCCTTTGGGTCCAAATTCCAATTTGGGTCTCGCCTGGTCCTCTTTTGCTGTGTTGATAAGGAAAGCGTGCAAAACTCATCTCGGGCCATTGAAAGACCTTGGAAGTGACTGCTAGAACTAATAGGAAGAGTTCCCTGTCTCTCTCTTGCCTCCTGGTGCCATTGGGCCCAAATTCTGATTTGGCTCTCGCCTTGGAGCTCTTTTGCTTTGTCGATATGGAATATGTGCAAAACTCTTCTCGGGCCACTGAAACACCTTGGAAGTGATGGCTAGGACTAAAAGGAAGACTTTCTTGTCTCTCTCTCGCCTTCTGGCGCTTTTGGGTGTAAAGTCCAATTTGGGTCTCGCCTGGTCCTCTTTTGTTGAGTAACTAAGGAACGCGTGCAAAACTCATCTAGGGGAACAAAAACACCGTGGAAATTACTGTTAGGACTAATAGGAAGAGTTCCCTGTCTCACTCTCGCTTCTTGCCGCCTTTGGGTCCAAATTTCAATTTATGGTCTCGCCCGGGACCTCTTTTGCTGACTCGCTAAGGAACGCGTGCAAAATTCATCTCGGGCCACTGAAACACCTTGGAAGTGATGCCTAGGACTTATAGGAAGAGTTCCTTGTCTCTCTCCCGCCTCCTAGTGCCGTTGTGCCAAAATTTCGATTTGGGTCTCGTCTAGGACCTCTTTTGCTGAGTAGCTTAGGAACGCGTGCAAAACACATCATGGGGCACTGAAACACCTTGGAAGTGACTGGTCGGATTAATAGGAAGAGTTCCCTGTCTCTCTCTCGCCTCTTGGCGCCATTGGGCCCAAAATCTGATTTGGGTCTCGCCTGGGACCTCTTTTGCTTTATCGATAAGGAACGGGTGCAAAACTCATCTCGTGCCACTGAAATGCCTAGGAAGTGACTGATAGGACTGATAGGAAGAGTACCATGTCTCTCTCTCGCCTCCTAGCGCCTTCGGGTCTAAATTCCAATTTGGATCTCGTCTGGTCCTTTTTTTTCTGAGTTTCTAAGGAATGAGTGCAAAACTCATCTTGGTGCACTGAAACACCTTGGAAGTGACTGCTAGGAGTAATAGGAAGAGTTCCCTATCTCTCGCTCGCCTTCTGGCGCCTTTGTGTCTAAATTCCAATTTGGGTCTCGCCTGGTCCTCTTTTGCTGACTTGCTAAGGAATGCGTGCAAAACTCATCTCGAGCCACTAAAACACCTTGGAAGTGACTGCTTGGACTAGTAGGAAAAGTTCTCTGTCTCTCTCTCGCCTCCTGGCGCCGTTGGGCCCAAATTTCAATTTGGGTCTCGCCTTGGTCCTTTTTTGCTTAGTCGCTAAGGAACGCGTGCAAAACTCATCTCTGGCCACTGAAACACCTTGTAAGTGATTGTTAGGACTAATAGGAAGAGTTCCCTGTCTCTCTCTTGCCTCCTGGCACCATTGGGCCCAAATTCTGATTGGGTCTCGCCTGGGACCTCTTTTGCTTATTCGCTATGGAACGCGTGCAAAACTCATCTCGGGGCACTGAAACACCTTGGAAAAGACTGCTAGGACTAATAGGAAGAGTTCGATGTCTCTCTCTCAACTCCTGGCGCCTTTGGGTTCAAATTCCAATTTGGGTATTGCCTGGATCCTCTTTTGCTGAGTCGCTAAGCGACGCGTGCAAAACTCATCTCGGGCCATTGAAACACTTTGGAAGTGACTGCTAGGACTAATAGGAAGAGTTCCCTGTCTCCCTCTCGCCATCTGGCGCCTTTGGGTCTAAATTCCAATTTGGATCTCGCCTGGTCCTCTTTTGCTGAGTTGCTACGGAAAGCGTACAAAACTCTTCTCGAGGCACTAAAACACCTTGGAAGTGTTTGCTAGGACTAGGAGGAAAAGTTCTCTGTCTCTCTCTCGCCTCCTAGCACCGTTGGGCCCAAATTCCAATTTGCGTCTCGCTTGGGTCCTCTTTTGCTTAGTCGGTAAGGAACGCGTGCAAAACTCATATCTGGCCACTGAAACACCTTAGAAGTGACTGCTAGGACTAATAGGAAGAGTTCCCTGTCTCTCTCTTGCCTCCTGGCGCCGTTGGGCCCAAATTCTGATTGGGTCTCGCATGGGACATCTTTTGCTTAGTCGCTATGGAACGCGTGCAAAACTGATCTCGGGGCTTTGAAACACCTTGGAAGTGACTGCTAGGACTAATAGGAAGAGTTCCCTGTCTCTCTCTCGCCATCTGGCGCTATTGGGTCTAAATTCCAATTTGTGTCTCGCCTAGCCTCATTAGCTGAGTTGATAAGGAAAACGCACAAAACTCATCTCGGGCCATTGAAACACGTTGGATGTGATGGCCAGGACTAATAGGAAGAGTTCCCTGTCTCTCTCTCGCCTCCTGGCGCCATTGGGCCCAAATTCCAATATAGGTCTCGCTTGGTACCTCTTTTGCTTTGTCGATAAGGAACGCGTGCAAAACTCATCTCAGGCATCTGAAACACCTTGGAAGTGATGGCTAGGACTAATAGGAAGAGTTCCTTGACTCTCTCGTCTTCTGGCGCTTTTCGGTCTAAATTCCAATTTGGGTCTCACCTGGTCCTCTTTTGCTGAGTTACTAAGAAACACGTGCAAAACTAATCTTGGGGCACTGAAACATCTTGGAAATGACTGCTAGGATTAATAGGAAGAGTTCCCTGTCTCTCTCTTGCCCCTTGGCGCCTTTGGGTCCAAATTCCAATTTGGGTCTCGCCTGGGACCTCTTTTGCTGAGTCGCTAAGGAACGTGTGCAAAACTCATCTCTGGCACTGAAACACCTTGGAAGTGATGGCTAGGACTAATAGGAAGAGTTACTTGTCTCTCTCTCGGCTCCTAGTGCCGCTGGGCCAAAATTTTGATTTGGGTCTCGCTTGGGTTCTCTTTTGCGTAGTCGCGAAAAAACGCGTGAAAAACTCATCCCGGGGCACTGAAACTCCTTGGAAGTGACTGCTAGGACTAATAGGAAGAGTTCCCTGTCTCTCTTTCGTTTCCTGGCGCTGTTGGGCCCAAATTCTGATTTGGGTCTTGCCTGGGTCCTCTTTTACTTAGTCGCTAAGGAAAGCGTCTAAAACTCATCTCGGGCCACTGAAACACCTTGGAAGTGAGTGCTAGGACTAATAGGAACAGTTACCTGTTTCTCTTTCGTATCCTGGCGCCGTTGGGCCCAAATTGTGATTTGGGTCTTGCTTGGGTCCTCTTTTGCCGAGTCGCAAAGGAACACGTGCAAAACTCATCACGAGCCACTGAAACACCTTGGATGTGGCTGCTAGGAAAAAGGCTTTTCCCTTGCCTTCTGGCGCCTTTGGGCCCAAATTCCGACTTGGGTCTTACTTGGGTCCTCTTTTGCTTAGTCACTAAGGAACGCGTGCAAAACTCATCTCGGGCCACTGAAACTCCTTGGAAGTGACTGCTAGGACTAATAGAAAGAGTTACCTGTCTCTTTTTCGCATCCTCGCGCCGTTGGGCCCAAATTGCCTTTTGGGTCTTGCCTAGGTCCTCTTTTGCTTAGTCGCTATGGAACGCGTGCAAAACTCATCTCAGGCCACTGAAACACCTTGGAAATGACTGCTAGGACTAATAGGAAGAGTTCCCTGTCTCTCTCATGCCTCTTGGCGCCTTTGGGTCCAAACTCCAATTTCGGTCTCGCCTAGGTCCTCTTTTGTTGAGTCGCTAAGGAACACGTGCAAAACTCATCTCGGGCCACGAAAACACTTTGGAAGTGACTGCTAGGACTAATGCTAGTGTTCCCTGTCTCTCTCTCGCCTCCTGGCGTCTTTGGGTCCAAATGTCAATTTGGGTCTTGCGTGGATCCTCTTTTGCTTAGTCCCTAAGGAACGCGTGCAAAACTCGTCTCGAGCCACTGAAACACCTTGGAAGTGACTGCAAGGAATAGTGCTAGTGTTCCCTGTCTCTCCCTCGCCTTCTGGCGCCTTTGGGCCCAAATTTTGATTTCGGTTTTACCTGGGTTCTCTCTTGCTTAGTCGCTAAGGAACGCGTTCAAAACTCATCACGGGCCACTAAAACTCGTTTGAAGTGACTGCTAGGACTACTAGGAAGAGTTCCCTGTCTCTCTTACGCTTCCTGGCGCTGTTGGGCCCAACTTCTGATTTCGGTCTTGTCTGGGTCCTCTTTTGCTTAGTCGCTAAGGAGCGCGTACAAAACTCATCTCGGGCCACTGAAACACCTTCAAAGTTGCAGCTAGGACTAATAGGAAGTATTCCCTGTCTCTCTCTCGCTTCCTGGCGCCGTTGGGCCCAAATTCCAATTTGGGTCTCGCCTTGGTCCTCTTGTGCTTTTCCCCTTAGGAACGCGTGCAAAACTAATCTCGGGCCACTGAAATACCTTGGAAGTGACTGCTAGGACTAATAGGAAGTGTTCCCTGTCTCTCTCTCGCCTCCTGGCGCCGTACGGCCCAAATTCCAATTTGGGTCTTGCTTGGATCCTATTTTGCTGAGTCGCTAAGGAACATATGCAAAACTCATCTCGGGCCACTGAAAGACCTTCGAAGTGACTGCTAGGACTAATAGAAAGAGTTACCTATCTCTCTCACGCCTCTTGGCGCCTTTGGGTCTAAATTCCAATTTCGGTCTCGCCTAGGTCCTCTTTTGCTGAGTCGCTAAGGAACTCGTGCAAAACTTGTCTCGGGCCACTGAAACACCTTGGAAGTGGCTGCTAGGACTAATGCTAGTGTTCCCTATCTCTCTCTCGCCTCCTGGCGTCTTTGGGTCCAAATTTCAATTTGGGTCTCGCCTGGGTCCTCTTTTACATAGTCGCTAAGGAACGCGTGCATAACTCATCTCGGGCCACTGAAACACCTTGGAAGTGACTGCTAGGACTAATAGGAAGACTTCTCTGTCTCTCTCTCAGTTCCTGGCGCCGTTGGGCCCAAATTCCAATTTGGGTCTCGCCTTAGTCCTCGTTTGCTTAGCATCTTAGGAACGCATGCAAAACTAATCTTGGGCCAATGAAAAACCTTGGAAGTGACTACTAGGACTAATAGGAACTGTTCCCTGTTTGTCTCTCGCCTCCTGGCGCCATTCGGCCCAAATTCCGATTTGGGTCTTGCTTGGATCCTATTTTGCTGAGTCGCTAAGGAACACATGCAAAACACATCTCAGGCCACTGAAACACCTTGGAAGTGACTACTAGGACTAATAGGAAGAGTTCCCTGTCTCTCTCACGCCTCCTGGCGCCTTTGGGTCTAAATTCCAATTTCGGTCTCGCCTAGGTCCTCTTTTGCTGAGTCGCTAAGGAACTAGTGCAAAACTCATCTCGGGCCACCAAAACACTTTGGAAGTGACTTCTAGGACTAATGCTAGTGTTCCCTGTCTCTATCTCGCCTCCTGACGCCTTTGGGTCCAAATTTCAATTTGGGTCTCGCGTGGGTCCTCTTTTGCTTAGTCCCTAAGGAACGCGTGCAAAACTCATCCCTGGCCATTGAAACACCTTGGAAGTGACTGCTAGGACTAATAGGAAGAGTTCCCCGTCTCTCTCTCGCCTCCTGGCACTGTTGGGCCCAAATTCTGATTTGGATCTCGCTTGGGTCCTCTTTTGCTGAGTCGCTATGGAACGCGTGCAAAACTCGTCTCGAGCCACTGAAACACCTTGGAAGTGACTGCTAGGAATAATGCTAGTGTGCCATGTCTCTCCCTCGCCTTCTGGCGCCTTTGGGCCCAAATTCTGATTTGGGTCTTACCATGGTCCTTTTTTGATTAGTCACTAAGGAACGCGTGCAAAACTCATCTTGGGCCACTGAAACTCCTTTGAAGTAACTGCTAGGACTAATAGGAAGAGTTCCCTGTCTCCCTTTCGCTTCCTAGCGCTGTTGGGCCTAAATTCTGATTTGGGTCTTGTCTAGGTCGTCTTTTGCTTAGTCGCTAAGGAACGCGTGCAAAATTCTTCTCGGGCCACTAAAACACCTTCGAAGTGACTGCTAGGACTAATATAGGAAGACTTCCCTATCTCTCTCTCGCTTCCTGGCGCCGTTGGGGCCAAATTCCAATTTGGGTCTCGCCTTGGTCCTCTTGTGCTTAGCCCCTTAGGAGCTCGGGCAACACTAATCTCAAGCCACCAAAACACTTTGGAAGCGACTGCTAGGACTAATGCTAGTGTTCCTTCTCTCTCTCTCGCCTCCTGGCGTCTTTGGGTCCAAATTTCAATTTGGGTCTCGCCCAGGTCCGATTTTGCTTAGTCGCTCAGGAACGCATGCAAAACTCATCCCTGGCCACTGAAACACCTTGGAAGTGACTGCTAGGACTAAAAGGAATAGTTCCCTGCCTCTCTCTCGCCTCCTAGCGCCGTTGGGCCCAAATTCCGATTTGGGTCTGGCTTGGGTCCTCTTTTGCTGAGTCGCTAAGTAACGCGTGCAAAACTCATTTCTGGCCACTGAAACACCTTGGAAGTGGCTGCTAGGAGTAATAGTAAGAGTTTCGTGTCTCTCTCACGCCTCTAGCGCCGTTGGGCCCAAATTCCAATTCAGGTCTCGCCTGGATCCTCTTTTGCAGAGTCGCTATGGAACGCGTTCAAAACTCATCTCGAGCCACTGAAACACCTTGGAAGTGAATGCTAGGAATAATGCTAGTGTTCTCTGTCTCTCCCTAGCCTTCTGGCCAGGCCTTTGGGCCCAAATTCCAATTTGGGTCTTACCTGGGTCCTCTTTTGCTTAGTCACTAAAGAACGCGTGCAAAATTCATCTCGGGCCACTGAAACATCTTGGAAGTGACTGCTAGGACTAATAGGAAAAGTTCCTTGTCTCTCTTTCGCTTCCTGGGGCTGTTGGGCCCAAATTCTGATTTGGGTCTTCTCTGGGTCCTCATTTGCTTAGTCGCTAAGGAACGCGTGCAAAACTCATATCGGGCCACTGAAACACCTTGGAAGTGACTGCTAGGACTAATAGGAATACTTCCCTATCTCTCTCTCGCTTCCTGGCGCCGTTGGGCCTAAATTCCAATTTGGGTCTCGCCTTGGTCCTCTTTTGCTTAGCCCCTTAGCAACGCGTGCAAAAGTAATCTTGGGCCAATGAAATACCTTGGAAGTGACTACTAGGACTAATAGGAACTGTTCCCTGTCTCTCTCTCGCCTCCTGGCGCCATTCGGCCAAAATTCCGATTTGGGTCTTGCTTGGATCCTATTTTGCTGAGTCGCTAAGGAACGCGTGCAAAACTTATCTCAGGCCACTGAAACACCTTGGAAGTGACTACTTGGACTAATAGGAAGAGTTCCCTGTCTCTCTCACGCCTCCAGGCACCTTTGGGTCCAAATTCCAATTTCGGTCGCGCCTACGTCCTCTTTTGGTTAGTCGCTAAGGAACTCGTGCAAAACTCGTCTCGGGCCACCAAAACAGTTTGGAAGTGACTACTAGGACTAATGCTAGTGTTCCCTGTCTCTCTCACGCCTCCTGACGCCTTTGGGTCCAAATTCCAATTTAGGTCTCGCCTGGGTCCTCTTTTGCTGAGTCGCTAAGGAACGCGTGCAAAACTCATGTCGGGCCACTGAAACATCTTTGAAGTGACTGCTAGGACTAATAGGAAGAGTTTCCAATTTCTCTCTCGCTTCCTGGCGCCTTTGGGCCCAAATTCCAATTTGGGTCTTGCCTGGGTCCTCTTTTGCTGAGTCATTAAGGAACGCATGCAAAACTCATCTCGGGCCACTGAAACACCTTGCAAGTGACTGCTAGGACTAATAGGAATAGTTCCCTGTCTCTCTCTTGCCTCCTGGTGACTTTGGGCCTAAATTCCAATTTGGGTCTCGCCTAGATCCTCTTTTTCTTAGTCGTTAAGGAACGCGAGCAAAACTCATCTCGGGCCGCTGAAACACCTTGAAGTCACTGCTAGGACTAATCCTAGTGTTCCCTCTCTCTCTCTCGCCTCCTGGCGCCTTTTGTCCCAAATTCCGATTTGGGTCGTGCATGGGTTCTCTTTTGCTTAGTCTCTAAGGAACGCGTGGAAAACACATCTTGCGCCACTGAAACACCTTGGAAGTGACTGCTAGGACTAATAGGAAGAGTTCCCTGTCTCTCCCTCACCTTGTGGATACGTTGGGCCCAAATTCCAATTTGGGTCTCGCCTGGGTCCTCTTTTGCTTAGTCACTAAGGAACGCGTGCAAAATTCATCTCGGGCCGCTGAAACACCTTGGAAGTGACTGCTAGGACTAATAGGAAGAGTTCCCTGTCTCTCCCTCGCTTCCTGGCGCCTTTGGGCCCAAATTCGAATTTGTGTCTCGCTTTGGTCCTCTTTTTTTGTGTCACTAAGGGACGTGTGCAAAACTCATCTCGGGCCCCTACAACACCTTGGAAGTGACTGCTAGGACTAATAGGAAGAGTTCCCTGTCTCTCTCTCGCCTCCTGGCACCTTTTGGTCCAAATTCCGATTTGGGTCTTGCTTGGATCCTATTTTGCTAAGTCGCTAAGGAACTCGTGCAAAACTCATCTCAGGACGAAAACACTTTGGAAGTGACTGCAAGGACTAATGCTGGTGTTCTTTGTCTCTCTCTAGCCTCTTCGCGTCTTTGGGATCAAATTTCAATTTGGGTCTTGTCTGGGTCCTCTTTTCCGTAGTCGCTAAGGAACGCGTGCAAAACTCATCTCGAGCCACTAAAACACCTTGGAAACGACTGCTAGGACAAATAGGAGGAATTCCCTGTCTCTCTCTCGCTTCCTGGTGCCGTTGGGCCCAAATTCCAATTTGGGTCTCGCCTTGGTCCTCTTGTGCTTAGCCCCTTAGGAACGCGTGCAAAACTAATCTCGGGCCACTGAAATACCTTGCAAGTGACTGCGAGGACTAATAGGATGTGTTGCCTGTCTTTCTCTTGCCTCCTCGCGCCGTTCGACCCAAATTCTGATTTGGGTCTTGCTTGGATCCTATTTTGCTAAGTCGCTAAGGAACGCGTGCAAAACTCATCTCGGGCCACTGAAAAACCTTCGAAGTGACTGCTAGGTCTAATAGGAAGAGTTACCTGTCTTTCTTTCGCATCCTGGCACCGTTGGGCCCAAATTGCCTTTTGGCTCTTGCCTGGGTCCTCTTTTGCTTAGTCGCTATGGAACGCGTGCAAAACTCATCTCAGGCCACTGAAACACCTTGGAAGTGACTGGTAGGACTAATAGGAAGAGTTGCCTATCTCTCTCACGCCTCCTGGCGCCTTTGGGTCCAAATTCCAATTTCGATCTCGCCTAGGTCCTCTTTTGCTGAGTCGCTAAGGAACTCGTGCAAAACTCATCTCGGGTCACGAAAACACTTTGGAAGTGACTGCTAGGACTAATGCTGGTGTTCCCTGTCTCTCTCTAGCCTCTTCGCGTCTTTGGGTCCAAATTTCAATTTGGGTCTCGCGTGGGTCCTCTTTTTCTTAGTCGCTAAGGAACGGTGCAAAACTCGTCCCTGGCCACTGAAACACCTTGGAAGTGACTGCTAGCACTAATAGGAAGAGTTCCCTGTCTCTCTGTTGCCTCCTGGTGCCGTTGGCCCAAATTCCAATTTGGTCTCGCTTGGGTCCTCTTTTGCTGAGTCACTAAGGAACGCGTGCAAAACTCATCTTGGGCCACTGAAACACCTTGGAAGTGGCTGCTATGAGTAATAGTAAGAGTTTCGTGTCTCTCTCACGCCTCTGGCGCCGTTGGGCCGAAATTCCAATTTGGGTCTCGCCTGGATCCTCTTTTGCAGAGTCGCTATGCAACGCGTGCAAAACTCATCTCAGGCCACTGAAACACCTTGGAAGTGACTGGTAGGACTAATAGGAAGAGTTGCCTGTCTCTCTCACGCCTCCTGGCGCCTTTGGGTCCAAATTCCAATTTCAGTCTCGCCTAGGTCCTCTTTTGCTGAGTCGCTAAGGAACTCCTGCAAAACTTCTCGGGCCACGAAAACACTTTGGAAGTGACTGCTAGGACTAATGCTGGTTTTCCCTGTCTCTCTCTAGCCTCTTCGCGTCTTTGGGTCCAAATTTCAATTTGGGTCTCGTGTGGGTCCTCTTTTGCTTAGTCGCTAAGGAACGCGTGCAAAACTCGTCCCTGGCCACTGAAACACCTTGGAAGTGACTGCTAGGACTAATAGGAAGAGTTCCCTGTCTCTCTCTTCGCTCCTGGTGCCGTTGGCCCAAATTCCAATTTGGTCTCGCTTGGGTCCTCTTTTGCTGAGTCACTAAAGAACGCGTGCAAAACTCATCTCGGGCCACTGAAACACCTTGGAAGTGGCTGCTATGAGTAATAGTAAGAGTTTCGTGTCTCTCTCACACCTCTGGTGTTGTTGGGCCCAAATTCCAATTTGGGTCTCGCCTGGGTCCTCTTTTGCTGAGTCGTTAAGGAACGCGTGCAAAACTCATCTCGAGCCACTGAAAAACCTAGGAAGTGACTGCTAGGAATAATGCTAGTGTTCCCTGTCTCTCCCTCGCCCTCTGGCACCTTTGGGCCCAAATTCTGATTTGGGTCTTACCTGGGTCCTCTTTTGCTTAGTCACTAAGGAACGTGTGCAAAACTCATCTCGGGCCACTGAAACTCCTTTGAAGTGACTGTTAGGACTAATAGGAAGAGTTCTCTGTCTCTCTTTCGCTTCCTGGCGCTGTTGGGCCCAAATTCTTATTTGGGTCTTGTCTAGGTCCTCTTTTGCTTAGTCGCTAAGGAACGCGTGCAAAACTCATCTCGGGCCACTGAAACACTTTGGAAGTGACTGCTAGGACTAATAGGAAGACTTCCCTATCTTTCTCTCTCTTCCTGGCGCCGTTGGGCCCAAATTTCAATTTGGGTCTCGCATTGGTCCTCTTTTGCTGAGTCGCTAAGGAACTCGTGCAAAACTCATCTCGGGCCACCAAAACGCTTTGGAAGTGACTACTAGGACTAATGCTAGTGTTCCCTGTCTCTCTCACGCCTCCTGACGCCTTCAGGTCCAAATTCCAATTTGGGTATCGCCTGGTTCCTCTTTTGCCTAGTCGCTAAGAAACGCGTGCAAAACCCATCTCGTGCCACTGAAACACCTTGGAAGTGACTGCTAGGACTAATGCTAGTGTTCCCTGTCTCTCTGTCACGTCCTGGCGCCTTTGGGCCCAAATTCCAGATTGGGTCTCGCTTGGCTCCTCTTTTGATTAGTCGCTAAGGAACGCATGCAAAACTCATCTCGACCACTGAAACACCTTCGAAGTGACTGCTAGGGTAAGAGGAAGAGTTCCCTGTCTTTCTCTCGCCTCCTGGCGCCTTTGTGCCCAAATTCTAATTTGGGTCTCGCCTGGGTCCTCTTTTGCCTAGTCGCTAAGGAACGCGTGGAAAACTTATCCTGGGCCACTAAAACACCTTGGAAGTGACTGCTAGGACTTATAGGAAGGGTTCCCTGTCTCTCTATCACCTCTAGGCGCCTTTGTTCCCAAATTCCAATTTGGGTCACGCCTAGGTCCTATTTTGCTGAGTCGCTAAGGAAGGCTTGCAAAACTCAACTCGGGCCACTGAAACACCTTGGAAGTTACAGCTATGAGTAATAGTAAGAGTTTCGTGTCTCTCTCACACCTCTGGTGCTATTGGGCCCAAATTCCAATTTCGGTCTCGCCTGGGTCCTCTTTTGCTGAGTCGTTAAGGAACGAGTGCAAAACTCATCTCGAGCCACTGAAAAACCTAGGAAGTGACTGCTAGGAATAATGCTAGTGTTCCCTGTCGCTCCCTTGCCTTCTGGCGCCTTTGGGCCCAAATTCTGATTTGGGTCTTACCTGGGTCCTCTTTTGCTTAGTCACTAAGGAACGGGTGGAAACTCATCTCGGGCCACTGAAACTCCTTTGAAGTGACTGCTAGGACTAATAGGAAGAGTTCTCTGTCTCTCTTTCGCTTCTTGGCGCTGTTGTGCCCAAATTCTGATTGAGGTATTGTCTAGGTGCTCTTTTGCTTAGTCGCTAAGGAACGCGTGCAAAACTCATCTCGGGCCACTGAAACACCTTGGAAGTGACTGCTAGGACTAATAGGAAGACTTCCCTATCGCTCTCTCGTTTCCTGGCGCCGTTGGGCCCAAATTCCAATTTGGGTCTCGCCTGGGTCCTCTTTTGCTGAGTCATTAAGGAACGCGTGCAAAACTCATCTCGGGCCACTGAAACACCTTGGAAGTGACTGCTAGGACTAATAGGAAGACTTCCCTATCTTTCTCTCTCTTCCTGGCGCCGTTGGGCCCAAATTTCAATTTGGGTCTCGCATTGGTCCTCTTTTGCTGAGTCGCTAAGGAACTCGTGCAAAACTCATCTCGGGCCACCAAAACACTTTGGAAGTGACTACTAGGACTAATGCTAGTGTTCCCTGTCTCTCTCACGCCTCCTGACGCCTTCGGGTCCAAATTCCAATTTGGGTCTCGCCTGGGTCCTCTTTTGCTGAGTCGCTAAGGAACGCGTGCAAAACTCATGTCGGGCCACTGAAACATCTTGGAAGTGACTGCTAGGACTAATAGGAAGAGTTCCCGATTTCTCTCTCGCTTCCTGGCGCCATTGGGCCCAAATTCCAATTTGGGTCTCGCCTGGGTCCTCTTTTGCTGAGTCATTAAGGAACGCGTGCAAAACTCATCTCGGGCCATTGAAACACCTTGGAAGTGACTGCTAGGACTAATAGGAAGAGTTCCCTATCTCTCTCTCGCCTCCTGGCTTTGGATCCAAATTCCAATTAGGGTCTCGCCTGGGTCCTCTTTTGCCTAGTCGCTAAGGAACGCGTGCAAAACCCATCTCGTGCCACTGAAACACCTTGGAAGTGACTGCTATGACTAATAGGAAGAGTTCCCTGTCTCTCTCTCGCCTCCAGGCGCCTTTGGGCCAAAATTCTAATTTGGTCTCGCCTGGGTCCTCTTTTGCCTAGTCGCTAAGGAACGCGTGCAAAACTTATCCTGGGCCACTAAAACACCTTGGAAGTGACTGCTAGGACTTATAGGAAGGGTTCCCTGTGTCTCTCTCACCTCCAGGCGCCTTTGTTCCCAAATTCTAATTTGGGTCTCGCCTAGGTCCTATTTTGCTGAGTCGCTAAGGAAGGCTTGAAAAACTCAACTCGGGCCACTAAAACACCTTGGAAGTGACTACTAAGACTAATTCTAGTGTTCCCTGTCTCTCTCTCGCCTCCTGGCGCCTTTGAGCCCAAATTTCGACCGGGCTCTCGCCTGGATCCTCTTTTTCTAAGTCGCTAAGGAAGGCGTGCAAAACTCATCTCAGGCCACTGAAACACCTTGGAAGTGACTTCTAGGACTAATAGGAAGAGTACCCTGACTTTCTCTCACCTGCTAGGATATTCCTTTCATTCTTCCTCTATGTTGTTTACGAAATCTGGTTCTTTTGGGGTTCTAGTTGATGGTTGTTTCTCAATTCCATCTCTATTACAGAACCGTACATGAGATTTTTCATCTCATACGGCTCCTCGCGAATGAAACGATTCAAATAATATATATATATATATAAATCGATTTAATCCATAAAATAATATACACTAATATACATATGTTTAATGAATAATAGAATCGCGGGATTTTTTGAGATTTCATAGAATCTATTAGTCTATTGGAAATTTGTATATCTTGTTTTGATATATAACTTAATATGTATTCTTATAGACAATTTAAGACAATTTTTGCTATCTGTATATAACTAAATAATATTATTTTGTTATCTTATAATATTCTAACGAATCCTTATTTCTATTTTTCTTTTTTCTTTTATTATCATATCGTATTTCGTGGGCGAAAATTCACTCTTTTATTACCAAATTCAGATGGAATGTAAGGCATAATTCCTCAATAAAAAAGAATGGATTCTTTTTTGGTTTGTTCCGCCATCCCACCTAATGAATCATTAAGATTTGTTTAAAAAAAATCTTAGATATTCGCAGGTTTCGTCGTTCCCATCGCTTCTCAATTAATGGTTAGGTCTGAATTCTACAACGGAGCCTCTCTAATTATAAGATTTTTTTTAAATACTATTTCTTTTTTCTTGAATCAACCTTCTCAGTTTTTATTGATTCGGAGCTCTTGATTTGTTTGTGTTATGAATATATCCATTTATATATGGATTAATTCCTATTGATGCTTTATTACACTGCTTTTTATGAGATGACCCATAGACCTTTACATATTAGAATTCTATATCATAGATTTTTTTCTCTCTTTCTTTCACCCCTTCATTTATCTGTATATTTTTATTTTATTGCTTTACAACTCATAATCATATTCATCTTTTTTTTGTTTTTTCTGCAATATTTGAGTTGCTATAATTATATCACTAATATATCATATCTTTATTTAATTTTTTTGTTTTGACTATTTCTTTAAATCTAGATAATCCGAAGCAATGAGTTGGTTATTAGTTCTTTTTAATTAATTCATATTATGAGTTGGTTTCTTTTTTTTTTGTTGAATTTTAAGCATTCTAAAAAAACTAACGAGTCGCACACTAAGCATAGCAATTATATCAATATCAAATGATTAATTGAATTTTTTATTCAATTCAATCTTATAAAATTTATCATTTTTTGTTTTGGAATAAAAATGAAATAGTTTGTAATTTTTTGTTTTATTGAAACATGAAACCTTAAAGATAAGGAAAAATTGGTTATTCTTTAGTTTATAAATATCCAAACTTTGATACCTATTACCCCATAAATAGTTCGAACTGTATAGGAACAATAATCAATTTTAGCTCGAATGGTTTGTAGAGGAACCCTACCTTCTCTGATCCATTCGATACGTGCAATTTCTTTTCCATCGATACGTCCCGCAATTTGTATTTGCACTCCTTTTGTACCTGCTTGTTCAGTTAATTCAATAGCTTTTTTCATTGCTTTACGAAACGAAACTCTATTTTTTAATTGTCCGGCTATAAATTCTGCAAGAATATTAGGATGTTTATAAGCATTTGCAATTCTTGTAATAGCAATGTTAAGTTTTCGGTTCACACAATTCAGTTTTTTTTGCATATTCGTCTGTAATTCTTCCAGCTTACCCTCTATTAATAACTTTGGAAATCCCATATAGATTATGACTTGAATCAGATCGATTCTTTTTTGAATCTTTATCCGTCCAATTCCTTCAACACCAGAGGATATTCTAATATTTTTTTGTATATAATTTTGGATCCAATCTCGTATTTTTTTATCTTCTTGTAGATTCTCGGAATAATTTGTTGGTTGTGCAAACCAAAGAGCATCATGACTTTGAGTTGTACCAAGTCTGAAACCAAGCGGATTTATTTTTTGTCCCATAATTCTCCACTACTATACATAAAAATGATACGTCTTATTTGTTTGTGTATTTTTTTTTAATATTTCTTTATAAATCATTGACTTAATTTGTTGAAATTTACATTGTTACTAGCATTTGCTATTGCAAAATAAACCAATCCAAAATATTGAATACGATATTCAACTCAATGAAGTATAACTTTACGACACATAACCTTTTCTTTATGCACAAATCTAATCAATTAATATTAGTATTCGTGCTTTATGTTGTGAACAAATATGAATCGTTTTTGACTAAAAGATTATACTTCTATATATTGGTTCTTCTTTATCATAAAATTCGATTTTCACTAAAAAATGAATAAACATTTATAAACATTTATATTAGAAATATAAATCTTATTTGTTACAATATAAATCTTATTTGTTACACTGCTTTTTATGAGATGACCCATAGACCTTTACATATTAGAATTCTATATCATAGATTTTTTTCTCTCTTTCTTTCACCCCTTCATTTATCTGTATATTTTTATTTTATTGCTTTACAACTCATAATCATATTCATTTTTTTTTTGTTTTTTCTGCAATATTTGAGTTGCTATAATTATATCACTAATATATCATATCTTTATTTAATTTTTTTGTTTTGACTATTTCTTTAAATCTAGATAATCCGAAGCAATGAGTTGGTTATTAGTTCTTTTTAATTAATTCATATTATGAGTTGGTTTCTTTTTTTTGTTGAATTTTAAGCATTCTAAAAAAACTAACGAGTCGCACACTAAGCATAGCAATTATATCAATATCAAATAATTAATTGAATTTTTTATTCAATTCAATCTTATAAAATTTATCATTTTTTGTTTTGGAATAAAAATGAAATAGTTTGTAATTTTTTGTTTTATTGAAACATGAAACCTTAAAGATAAGGAAAAATTAGTTATTCTTTAGTTTATAAATATCCAAACTTTGATACCTATTACCCCATAAATAGTTCGAACTGTATAGGAACAATAATCAATTTTAGCTCGAATGGTTTGTAGAGGAACCCTACCTTCTCTGATCCATTCGATACGTGCAATTTCTTTTCCATCGATACGTCCCGCAATTTGTATTTGCACTCCTTTTGTACCTGCTTGTTCAGTTAATTCAATAGCTTTTTCATTGCTTTACGAAACGAAACTCTATTTTTTAATTGTCCAGCTATAAATTCTGCAAGAATATTAGGATGTTTATAAGCATTTGCAATTCTTGTAATAGCAATGTTAAGTTTTCGGTTCACACAATTCAGTTTTTTTTGCATATTCGTCTGTAATTCTTCCAGCTTAACCATTATTAATAACTTTGGAAATCCCATATAGATTATGACTTGAATCAGATCGATTCTTTTTTGAATCTTTATCCGTCCAATTCCTTCAACACCAGAGGATATTCTAATATTTTTTTGCATATAATTTTGGATCCAATCTCGTATTTTTTTATCTTCTTGTAGATTCTCGGAATAATTTGTTGGTTGTGCAAACCAAAGAGAATCATGACTTTGAGTTGTACCAAGTCTGAAACCAAGCGGATTTATTTTTTGTCCCATAATTCTCCACTACTATACATAAAAATGATACGTCTTATTTGTTTGTGTATTTTTTTTTTAATATTTCTTTATAAATCATTGACTTAATTTGTTGAAATTTACATTGTTACTAGCATTTGCTATTGCAAAATAAACCAATCCAAAATATTGAATACGATATTCAACTCAATGAAGTATAACTTTACGACACATAACCTTTTTCTTTATGCACAAATCTAATCAATTAATATTAGTATTCGTGCTTTATGTTGTGAACAAATATGAATCGTTTTTGACTAAAAGATTATACTTCTATATATTGGTTCTTCTTTATCATAAAATTCGATTTTCACTAAAAAATGAATAAACATTTATAAACATTTATATTAGAAATATAAATCTTATTTGTTACAATATAAATCTTATTTGTTACACTGCTTTTTATGAGATGACCCATAGACCTTTACATATTAGAATTCTATATCATAGATTTTTTTCTCTCTTTCTTTCACCCCTTCATTTATCTGTATATTTTTATTTTATTGCTTTACAACTCATAATCATATTCATTTTTTTTTTGTTTTTTCTGCAATATTTGAGTTGCTATAATTATATCACTAATATATCATATCTTTATTTAATTTTTTTGTTTTGACTATTTCTTTAAATCTAGATAATCCGAAGCAATGAGTTGGTTATTAGTTCTTTTTAATTAATTCATATTATGAGTTGGTTTCTTTTTTTTTGTTGAATTTTAAGCATTCTAAAAAAACTAACGAGTCGCACACTAAGCATAGCAATTATATCAATATCAAATAATTAATTGAATTTTTTATTCAATTCAATCTTATAAAATTTATCATTTTTTGTTTTGGAATAAAAATGAAATAGTTTGTAATTTTTTGTTTTATTGAAACATGAAACCTTAAAGATAAGGAAAAATTGGTTATTCTTTAGTTTATAAATATCCAAACTTTGATACCTATTACCCCATAAATAGTTCGAACTGTATAGGAACAATAATCAATTTTAGCTCGAATGGTTTGTAGAGGAACCCTACCTTCTCTGATCCATTCGATACGTGCAATTTCTTTTCCATCGATACGT